>CM066035.1:599928823-600300440 GCA_033557465.1 Ichthyophis bannanicus | reverse complement strand
TCTTAGAATTGTCTATGGTTATTTATCTGAATGTAGGGTATTTAATGGTCATTTTTTTCATAGGTTGTTGGAGATTTGTTTTGGCAAACTCCATTTCCTTTCTCTCATTCTTGGTTGTCTTTTTAAGATTTTTAAGTGTCATGTTAAACCCATGGGGTATCCTTTTTATTCAATTATATTATGTCGTTTCTATTATGTTGAGACAGTCTCGGTTTTTTTTCTGCTGACAGTGAGATGGTTTTGTTCCAGGTTTTTTTTGATAGTTTTTCTTTCGTCCAAATGTGTAGGTGTGTAGGTGAGGTGAAGGCATTATTTGATCTAAGAATTCTTCCTCATTCAACTTTCTAAATCTCTTATTTTTGTGGAGGTTGTGTTTCGTTTAGTGTGATTGTTGTCATGGATGGTAAGAATCAAATTTCCGAAAGGTAATGGTCTGACCTCAGGGGACTGGTAATGTTTTATGAAGTGATTTGGAGTTATATAGTATATGAAGGTTAGTTTGGTAGGAATACCGGTGTCGAGTGTTTTTTTTGTGATATTTTTTCCTTTTTTATTTTTTTGTTCTGGTTATTATTTGGTGGAAGTCTAAGTTTGCTTACTGCTTCTGTGAAGTGGTTTGGGTTGTTTGGGATGTGTTGAGATGGAGATTAAAATCACCCATTAGTATTATTGGGTTTAGTGTCAGTGGATACTGACGCTAGTGAGATTCAATTAGGTTATCAGTGTTCACGTTTGTATTGTATTCTGGTGGTCTATATATTAAGCATATCTGAATCTTTGTGGTTTTAATGTTTATAGTTAGTGTGTCTACATTATCAATATTATTGAATGAAATTAGATGGTGTGCAATTAGGGGTTTTTCCTTATTATTATGAGTATCTCACTCCACCTTTTTAATTTGTGCGGTTTGCGTCATGGAAGATCTCATATTCAGTTGATTTTACGAAGTTGGTTCATAAATACTGAGTCTGTATCTTTGAAGCCAGGTTTCTGTTATACAGACCATAGTCTGTTTTATTATCATTGATAATATCTGTAAAGATTGGTAAGTTTGTATTCTCATAGAGCTTTGCGTCTGATAAGTTGGCCGGTGAGATGTTTGTGTAGTTCTGAAGTATGAGTTGGTTGTTGGTTGCGTGGGGTTGTATTTTGGTGCGATTGTTTGTAGGGTTTAAGTACTTGTTGAGGTAGAGGTTAATTATGATACATTTGGGCTTTAGTATGATAGATTTGCTTTTTAACTTTTAAGTGGCTATGGATTAAATAATGTTTCCTGATTGGCATAATCACTTACTGGCTGCCCCCGAATCTCACAAAATAGTTAAAGCACAGTCCATTTCTGCTAATAACATGTTGCCAAGAATACAGGCCCCTTACCAAAAGAGATCCAGCACCGGACAGACACATATACGAGATCTCATGAGACTTTTAGGGGTGCCATTTTGGGCCTGGAGATTAGGGTCCTAGACTAGGACCTGCAAGGGGATATCAGATATAGCGCTGTAGAGGTCCTATGTGTCAAGAACTGTCCATACCACACAGGAAACCACCATAGACCAAAAAAAAAAAAAAAAAAACTAACGCACCATTATATGCTGGTCCCGTCTCTTACGAAAGCAGATTAGCTGGATCATGGGTGATGTATGGAAAGATGGGTGGCCAGGGGGATTTTGCAACAGGAACTAAGGGTAGGAAAGAGTTACTAATATGAAATAATTGTAGGGGAGGGGGAGAGAACACAAAGGAATATCTCTGGGGTACTGGACTGTATGTAGAAAGTCGGAAGAGAAAAACGTTCACTAAAAATTGTATTATGAAAAAAAAAACTTTCTATCTTCTAATGGGGGAGAGTTGTTTCATTCTTGAGGTGCCTAGTGAACGATAGAAATATCTTCCACACTTTGCTTACTTTATTTGGTCATAAGTTATCTAATAAACTAGAGACTCTGATTGCAACCGGTACTGACTTTTCGGATCTTGGATCATTTCAGGTAATTAGTAATAATTAGTTGTTGGTCATTTTTTGTACGAAACAGGTCCTTACAAAATTTGGTTCCGTAGCCCGGGATTTGCCTACGGGTGGGCTCCTTTATGGCCAAGATATACCATTTAAAAGATTGTGGATTCCCGCTCAAGAAAAAGAGGGAGGGTACGTAAAGATTATGGATTCCCCTCAAAATGTTGCGGGAGGTGTGCCGTTGCCGGTGTACGTGATTGAAGCACCGTAGAATAAGTGAGTGATTGATTTTCCTTAGGATGAGACGGCGGCCTGTAATGATTGCGTCGTGAGTATATTTTTTTAACCAAGCTTGGTATGTGTTGGTTTAAATTTTTGTTGTTGTTAGAGGCAGAAAGTGTATATAATTAGAGAGGGTTGACGATTATACAATTTGAAAGAATCAGTCTACTTACAATAACAATGTAAAAACAAGATACACATCAATTGTAATTATGGAGTTTCGGGTGGGGAATGGTCTTTGAGGTTTATTCCTTTGAACATTGCCAGTACCTGGCAATGCTTGGTTTGTGTTTAATGAATAATGTCTCCTCATACTGTCGTCTGATGAACAGAATGGCCTAATTGGCCTGCAGTAGGAATAAGATGGTTGCCCTTTTTTCGCTATGAAAGAGGGAGGGGGACTGCTGGGGGATTTTTCTTTTTCTTCTGGTGATTTGACGCATTACCTAGAGAAAAACTCTCGATTGAGCATTGCTGGTGGGGGGGGGTCTTGTTTGTTTAAATAAAGGATTTATTCATGTGTGAGCAGGGGGGCGGTGGGGGTGGGGGGGTGTAATTCTAGTCAACTCGTTGAAGTAGTTTTTTCCATCGGTGGGTAATTAGCTTGCTAGGGTGCTTCGGGTGGCTGAGGTACGGAATTGACGATCTGACCAAAACAAACCAAAAAACCAAAAAACTGTCTTTGTAGAAAAACTTAGGGACTCTGATTCTGTTCTATTGTGTGATAGTTATAATTGTTGTGAATGACATGGGAAGATCTTCCCATGCTTTGAATATAGTGGGTATATTGTTTTGTGGTATATTCTGCTGAAACACATTGGTAATAGTATGAACAATAACAGCTAGGGTTGATGGGGGGGGGGGACTCTTGCAGAGTGGTATTCAAAAGTTACTTTGGCTGTTGACGCAAAAAATTACCAGTGCGGCCGTTTTCCCCTTCTGGAATTTCTGTAGAAAACTCACCGCAAATCAACGCTTTCGTTATTAGATTTTACTTGATCTCTCTTCTGAATATTGAACTGCTTAGAATTCTGTGCTAACTTACTGGTGCAAACAGAAAGAAAGAACTGTTTCATCTTCCTTTTTTCCATTTGACCTTCAGAAGTAGATATAAGGTTCCCTGCATGATTATGTGGTATGTACTGAGCAGATTGCAACGTTAGGGAATGATTTAAATCCTGGAATGAAATAAAATTGTTTAACCATGTTTTGGATTTTGTTCCTGATTGTATTTAGCAAAATTCCAAAGTTAAACAGGGCGATTATTTATATTGTGGCAAGGTCGAGGTTAGACTGTAACTCTCAGTTGATGATGAAATAACTTACAAAAAAAAGGAAGTGTTTTGCATTCTAGATGTCCACCCAGTCTTTTCAATGACAGAGTCTCCTTTTTCGCTTTTTTCCCCGCACTTGTAAGAATTCCTGTGTCGTCTTTTGAAATTTCATTTCCAGGATTTCTGTCTCTAGTATGCGTTTTTAAATGATCACATATATCCATTCAAAACTACACCAATTAAGTTAGTGGCACTGAGACAACTGTTTAACAATCTAAATTTATAATTGTCTGCCTGCCATTGCTTTGACATTTAACAATTGTTTTAGAGATCGAGATTAGCTGTATGTGTGCGATCAAGCAATCCCATGAAAGGCAACTCCAAGAAGAGGGAAAAGGGGGAGGGGAAACAGCATTCTCGGGTCTTTGTTTTTGTACCTGTAGAAATTTCAGGCAACTGAATTGGTGGAGTGGCAAACGAGTGACAGACATTCTGATATAAGAAGTTATTTCCGATCCTATGCAGACCCACCTGTGGCCAAGCGCGCCCCCCTACTGCAACTACATAGGCTGACTTTTGGTGTGACCTTTTGAACTGGTTCAAGCTTGATTGAAATTTATTTAGTACTGGTATAATGGTTCACACCTATGGTGTGTTTCGCTCCTTCTGCTCTCGTCCTCTGAAGAATGGCCAGTGTTTGCTGCATTGTGTTTTAAATGCTGTCATGTATCAAAGTTTCACTGCTGTTGTACTTAATTCCTTTTATGCTGGAAGCTAGGGTATCAGGCTGTATTTCTGCTCTTTTCTAAGCCATCGCTTTAAGCGTTACCTCGTTAGGGCTACTGTTGAATATGTGATCCAGGCTCCACCATTGTCCCCCGTGATTACTTTCGCCCCGATTGTGGGTGTGCCCACTTGAATGATACTGACACTTGGACTGCTTGAAAGTTTCTTCAACTGTCACCTCTTTCTGATCTACTTCCTTCCTGTATGAACTGTTGCTGACCAAGATAATTGCTGCCACACCTGCTCCTTGGGAACACTCATCTTTGGGTTCCTTCATCCTGATGGACAATTATTTTTACTTCTGCGAGTTCAACAGTACAACCCACATCTCCCAAGAGTTCCTCAATCCACCCCCTGCCTTGAACTGAAATCGGTGACAGTCCTGTTGAACTTTTTGCTCCCTTGCGATTACACGTAGGTTAGAGTGCTGGACTTCCTTGATATCTTTCTAGGCCCCTGCCATAACTGCTGGACTCTGTATGGCTATCTGGCCGTCTACAATGCTTACTGTATGTTTCAAATGAAAGCATGGTATTGATTCTATAACTAAGTTGTCAGAGTCCCCCCCGCGCAGAATACACAAATGACATCGGCACAATAGACAAGCCCTAGATTTGCTTCCCCCTGCTTCTGAATGAGCGCCTTTTGTATCTTTTATTACTGCCACTGCTGTTGTATAGTCATAAGCGAATCATTCAGTGTTTGTGCTTAATGCTATGGATAAATAACGTCACTTGTCAGAACGACATTTGATGAGTTTAAGGATGGTATTGCACACATTGGAGATTGGTTTTTTCATCTCTCTCCTCCTGTGTCCAACTCCCTTGGCTCTGGCTTGAAAGGTTATATTGACTTTCCCTGGTTGGCATTATTTTGATCAGTGCTCTTTACTCTTCTGGTTTTTTGGTTGTTTTCTGTATTTTTATCTCCTTGCTGTAAGAAACAAACCTCACCAAAGTATCTACCCTCTTTTTTGCCTTTTTCAGACTAGCACCTACTCCTTGTCAATGTGTCTTATTGCATACCGTACCCATGTCAGACTATTTCAGAAACTTGGATTTCTCCCCTTTCCCCAGCCGAATAAAAAAAAATACATAAAAAATGGGGGAGTTGTAGGGGTTTAAGTACTTGCTAGAGGTTAGATGTTAAGTATGATACCATTTGTTGGGATTTAGTATGATAGATTTTGCTTGTTTTGTTTAATTTTTAAGTGCTAAAAGGATTAATAATGTGCCTTATTCATAATCACATTGCTGGCTGCCCTGAAATCTCCCAAAATAGTTTAAAGCACCGTCATTCTGGCTATAAAACATTGTTAGCCAAGAATTACAGGCCTTAGCAAAAGAGCTCCAGCCCTCGGAAAGAACCATCATCAGGAGATATCATGAGCCTTGTGAGGCTGCCAGTTTGGGCTGGAGAGTCTAGACCTAGGAAACCTGCAACCCGGGGATATCAGATATACGCCCTGTAAGCGTCTATTTGGTCAAGAATGCATACACAGGAAACCACAAAGCTAAAACCTATTATGCTGGGCACCGGCTCTTGAAGAAAGCAGATTAGCTGGATCCATGAGTGAGTACCCTGGGAAGAGGGTGGCCAGGGGGATTTTGCAACAGGAACCTAGGGGACGGTAAAGGGGTAATAATAGGAAATAAGGCTAGGGGAGGGCGGGAGAGCACACCAAAAGGAATAGCTCGAGGTACTGCGCACTTTACCCATGTAAAAATGCAAAGAGAAAAAGGTATAAATTGTAATCTGCTTTCTATATTCGAAAGGGGGAGAGTTGCCATGCCTTCTTGAGGTGCCTAGTGCCCGATATAACTCTCTTCCCCACTTCGCTGCCTGTCTTTGGTCATCAGTTATTCTAATCAACAGAGCCTCGAGCTGATTTGCCCCTTTACTGACCTGTTTTCAGTATTCTAGAATCATTTCAGGTAATACTAATCGTTAGGTGTTGGTCTATTTTTTGTACAAACGAAACCAGGGCCCGTTCAATGTATATAAATTAGTCTAGATTGTTTGGGTCTGGGGTTGGTACAGTTTTGAACAGAGGTATTGGGTGGTCATAGCGTGATGTACTTTGTATTATGGGATTGGTCTTTTATAGTTATTTCTTATACATTTCGTTAGGTTTATCAGTGTGAGGATAATAAGACAAATTAGTATAATCCTGATAGGAGAGGGAGATTGAGTAGGCATTGTTTAATTCTAGTCATCCCCAAGTCCTGCTTTTCTTTCATGGACAGAAGTACTTCACCGCCTATACTGTACCATTCCCTTGGATTTTTGCAGCCCAAATACATGACCCTATATTTTTTAGCATTAGATCTCAGCTGCCAAATTTTCAACTATTTATTCAAACTTTTCTGGATTCTTCCTCATGTTTACACCTTCCTGTCTACCCTATTGCATGTTTTGGTATCATCCGTAAAGAGGCAAATCTTACCCGACAGCCCTTCCACAACATCACTTATAGATATGTTAAAAAGAATCAGACCAAAGACAAATCCCTGTGGCAGATTACAGATGAAATGGTTTACAGCAAGCATTAAAAAAAACTGACAAAACTGACATATGTTGATTCTGTAAGAGAGCTGGGAGCAATGACTCACCTCATGGATGGCTGTGAAGTTCTGAGGCAGAACATTTCTATACCGAAGGGCACAATAAAGCAACATGCCTCATCCATTTGGAAACAATGTAAACATTACAACATCACTGTGCATGAAAAGCACTGGGATCATGACCATAAAAGAATTACTGATAATGAAGAGGTTATGATTATCTGGGATACTCCCATTCCGACCGATAAAAGACTGGATGTGAGGAAGGCAGATGTAGTGGTAAAGGAGAAAAACACCAGAACGGCATTGAGATACAGGTGTCAGTTCCAAGTGACTACTCTGTGAATCATGTTGAGAGGGAGAAAATCATCAAATACCAAGAAATGTAGTCGGCGACCAAGAAAATGTGTCAGAAAGATACCGAGTTATTTCCCATCGTGTTGGGTGCCAATGGCTTAATTAAGAACTTCCAAGCACACCTGATAAATTAGTTATCCACATAACATCTTACAAACACCAGAGGGAAGTTCTCTTTGGCATGATGCCAATTATTAACCAAGCATTAGCAGTAAATTTGAGAGACTAAGATCATACTCAACATGCCCTGGCTTAGAAGTGAGCTTCATGACTGTCATGTTATGCGCAGAACTAACTCACTTGGAGAAACTGCCCAGAAGTAACTCCATTTACTGTACCCTTTGCTGCCTCTTATTCAACCAGTTTCTAACCTAGTCAGTCGGTGTCGCTTTAAGGGTGCTCAGTTTATTTATAGGTTGCCTGTGCATAACAGCGTAAAATACATAAAAAGACGCCAGCAAATACACATGTATTTGGTGGCACTAAGAGAGAAAACATCAATTTCACAGATCTATAAGATCGATAATGAGCAGCCTCAAATGGTTTTTGCATGTGCCAGTGGCAATTTTGCAACATATGCATGTATTTTCCAAGAACAATGGTGTAAATACCACCCAAGCAGCCCGCACAATGCGGGGGAGGGGGCCCAGGCTAGATGGGAGGCCCCATTCGGCCCAGCAGTTCCTAGCCTGTAATCGCAGCGGAAGAGTGCAGCAAACATCTTACCTACAATAAAGATGTTTGTTGGCCATCTCCAACTGCTTCTCTATTAGAACAGTACTTTACATGGCAGCTTGAGCTCAGAACAACACATCTCACCATATGCTCGAAGTCTCGCGATACTCAAGACTTCGGCCACACAGTGAGATGTTTTTCCAGGCTCGGGCTGCCGCATAAAGTGCTATTCTAACAAGAGAGGTAGTGGGAGATGGCATGGCAAACATCTTTATTGCAGGTAAGATATTTGTCATGCTCTGACTTTTTAAAAAAAGAGTTTTCGGGGGAGGGGGGGGGTGTTCTTTGGCTGCCACCTCAACTATCATGAGAGGCCCTCAGTAAATTTTGCTTGTGGGCCCCTCATTTGAACTTATGCCACTGACCAGGACTTATGCAAGTCAGTGCTGGATTTCACAAGAACTTAATTTAGTAGCTGAGCAAAGTATCTATTTTTTTTTTAATTTATGAGATGTTAGATAGCATTGCGGCAAGTCTAATTACTCCCCCAGGTTCAAATAAGCAGATAGCTGACATGAATGGCTAAGAGGAAGTGTAAATGCCAATGGGGACATTTTCTAAAATATACATGTAGTGCCATTGTAAAATGGGAAAGGCACATAGAAGATAATTTTATGAAGTCGCAGAGGTAGGCTGTACAAATTGTGGTTTTTTTACTACTACTTACTTCTGCCACACTATTGTGCATTGGCACCAGTGCCACCCCTGGAATTGTGCCACCCTAGGCTTATGCCTGGTGGCGGGGCCGGCCCTGCCCAATTGTAGGTGTGTTCTAGAGCAGAGTTTGAATGGAACAGAAGCAGAATCATTATTTATGCATCTAGTTTAGCAAATGTGCACATCCATGTGTATTTAGATTCTTTTTTCTAAAGTGTGCTGTGCAATTAGCGTGGATTTTCTGTGTGCTAACTGCATGCTGTAGCCCACAGTAGCTATTAAAATGGACCAATTTCAATGCTAATTGTGAATCGCACAGTAGAGGGCGAAATGGGTGGGTTGGGGTGGAGAGTTTGTGTCGTGCCATCAGCCTGTGATTATACACTGCACGCTAACAGTGCACCTTTCAATTAGCACAGATGCAATTACCTCCACCTCAAAAGGTGAAGCTAATTGCACCCACGATAATAGTGCCCTGCGTTATCATGCGGAGCTGTACAACACGTAATGTCCACACTTCTGACAGGTAATGCAATGGCTTTGCACTTAATGTGCCAAGATTTTGCATGCTATTGGCATGTTAGATGAAAAACCAAAATGCATTTTAGTAAAAGGGCCCATTAATGTGCTAACATTTACACTTGCTTCTGAGCAGCCATTTCTTCTGATTTACCCTTACTATTTTATCACGACTCATAGCTGTCTATAGGTGCCTATGTGGCCTTTACATATAAGCAACCTGTTATAAAATTACCATTGTATAGAGTTTTGGACCTCTCAAAGCCTGCCCAAAACACATCCTTAATGTATGTGTCCCACAGCATTTTCACTAGCAGCACTGTAAAATCAATATTTAGATGTGTATGCAATTAAATGTGTAACTGGTACTGTTTATATATGTAGGTGCTGTGCAACCATTCTTAACTTTCTGCCTTTGCCTTTCCTGCCCCAACCATGCCTCTAGGCCATCCTGTATTTTGACCAGCTGACTTTAACCTCACACTGAATCTAGATAGCTAAAAAGCCGCAAGAGTTGTCAGTGTAGGAGAACTTTTAGCGCTGGCGCCGGACCCCATCCCCCCCTCAAGCTAGGAGCTTGCCGGCCAGAGCTGCGAGGCACAACTCTCAGCAGTTTATTTCGTGGTTGTACTGCTGCTGCCCCAGGCTTGCTCCTGTGCTCATTCTTGCCTTTTCCTGTTTTATTTTATTTATTTATTTATTTATTTATTACAAACTCCCAAGAATTCAAAGCACCACTTTGTGCTACCCACTTTAGTACCTAATTGTCCCTACAATGAATCCTACTCTGGAGTCACATCTCGCCAGCTGCTTGGAGACTGTGATACTGGAGTCTGGGAGATACCGCCAGCTACCCATGTATATTGATGTCTCAAGTTATGACATGCTCAGTCTCTAAGTTGCTGGTGAGGCGTGACAACCCAGAGGTGAAGGGACTAGACTGGAGTAATGATAATGAATGTGGTCGCTGCGCCCTGGTCAAAGTTCATTAATTGGCAGGCTAAGTCATAACTAAGGGATCATTTACTAGAAGCTCACAATAATGCCTTTAACATTAGCATTATTTATCACCGGGCCCATTGCATAAAATAAGTCCTGCAGTAAATAGCATGTGCTAACAGAATTATTGCATATTAATGCATGTTAGTAAATGGTGATGATCCCCTTATTTGACTAGATCCCTCTGAAAATTCATCCCAAAGCATCTATTCTAGTTCCACTTCCTGCATGCCCCAAACATCTTGTATTAAACTAGGCGTTACTGTGTTACCAAGCGTTAACTCACGTTGACTTGCATTATTTACTACAGTTCCCATTCTATGCAATGGGACTTACTTATTTATCCCTTTTAATTTATGCTATTTTTACCAGAGACATAAAGGACTGTAAGCTGATTCAACCTTTATATAGAAAAGCTCAAAAATTCTGCATTGTTCCACTTTAATTTTAAAGTTGTACAGCTACTTTCAGCCAATGAACGTTAACACTTACTGACTGCAGATTCATAGCTCGAAGAAGAATTATGATTTTCTCTGTCTATAGGAAATGGCGAGAGATAGGCATGTGTGCAGTTCTTAGAAGGTGACTGGTTTGCTAGAGAAAAAAGTAAAACATCACATGTTTAATATTGGTAAGATATTACATACTCTTTCCCATCATTCCAAAATGTATTAGTATATTACTTTTCTCTATTCAATAGGAATGTGCATGGAAAACGTTTTTGGTTCATTATTGGGTCATATTCAGATTTTTTTCATTTTGTTTCAAACTTTTTGTTAATAAAAGTTTTTAATGCATGTTTGAAGTTTATAAGTTGCAGAAATTGGCTGTATGCATGTGAATTCATAGGCTTATGAGCATTAAATTGAGTTTGCATGCACAGATATTTTAAGGTACACCAATGAGCCAAACAAACGCTAACAAATGGACATGCTAATTATTCAATATTATAGGTATGAAAAAAAGCAAACAGAGCAATAGCATTACCAAGCCCCTTAAAATGTAAAACAGATACAGCATATTTGTGGCAATTTTCAAAAAGCCTACATACAGTTGCAAACTAGGAATGTGTAATCATTAGCACACCTTAAAAATGTTTGCATGCCCAGAATAGCTTTAATGCTTATTAACCTACAAATTAGTATGCATACTATTATTATTATTATTATTAAAGACTTATAGAGCGCCGCATACAATTGTTTTGCACATTTTAAAACGTTCTAATGCGCATTAAGGGGCATGTTTATCAAAATGTGGTAATGGTTACTGTGCGCTAATTGGTCAGCAGTAACCTTTACCACATGCCAAAAATGTGGCCACGGTAATAATTCCACTCTAACCGCTAACGCAGGATGAGGAAGGGATTGGGAGAGTTTAGGATATAGAACGGGCGGTGACTGCACATCCTGGTTAGCACAGACATCATTAGCTTGCGCTGTTAATCTGGGTGCACTCATCACTACCTCGATGGGTGGTGGTAAGTGCACCTCCATTATGTGTGGTTGCTGTTTTAGTGTGGCAAGATCCTTTAAACTGTGTTAACTGCAAGGGAACCTACTGGGAATGCCCCCAACAGTTATCATGCCCCTGAATAAAATTATTAAAATAAATGTGTGAAACAAACTGAAAACACCACCACCAATTGGGGTAAAGCTATTGTGCAATAATTTTCAGTTAATTTGATCAGTTTTCTTCAGTATTGGTATGAGTACAGATCTTTTTCAGTGAATTGGACATGTTTATGTTTATTTTGTTGCTTGATAGACTGCCCTTCATAACACCAGGGCTGTGTACAATATACATATTAATTAGAGAATGGCTAACGCCAAAATGGAAAAGGAACTACAATGTTCGATAGGAAAGAGACACAGAGAAATAGGACATATATTTATTTATTTAGACAGATTTGTATACCACCTTATCCTACAATTAAAGTGGTTACATCATACTGGAGGGTTACATTTAACATGTGGGTACTTTACAACATTTAACATGAGGGTATTTAGCAAAATTTAGACAGTACAATTGGTGGGTTACAATTTGCATGAAGGTACTTAACAACATTTAACATGTGGGTACTTTACAACATTTAACATGAGGGTATTTAATTTGCATGAGGGTACTTAACAACACTATGGAGGGTTACATTTAGCATAAGGATGCTTCACAACACTATACACTGAATTCCTAAGTCTGGTTGGGAAGATTAGGTATTGAGTTGGAGGGGGTAGTTGCTGTGCCATTTGTGTTATGTGTTTGCTCATATGTTTCTGTGAAGAGCAGTGTTTTAAGAGCCTTGCGGAAGTCTGTGATATCTTCTAATGCCCTCAGGCTCATTGGGAGGGAGTTCCATAGTGTGGATGCCATTAGTGATGGAGCTCGTCTTGAGGTATTTTGTTTAGTCTTGTGGTAATCTGCAGGCATGCCGATCATGTTGTCATTATTAGTTCTTCTCGGTCTATTACTAATATCCCTTGTTATGATATCTTGGAGTGCATTTGCCCAGAGATGGTGAATGATTTTGAAGATGATCAGGATTGTTTTAAATTTTGCTCTGGCTACCATTGGGAGCCAGTGTAGTAAAACAGGTAGGGGTTTCTGAAAGGGAGAGATCCTCAGGGGGAGGAGGAGGGAAGGTCAAAGGCAGAACAGAAGAGATGAGTTTTCAAAAGTACTTTGAATTTGAGAAAAACGGTTTCTAGCCAGAGGGTGGTGGGAAGGGAATTCCACAGGGAAGGTCCTAGAAAGAAAAAAGCAAAATGATGGGTGGACTGTAGGTGAGCACATGATGGGGAAGGGAGATATAAGCGGTTTACGTGAGCTGAACGGAGGTTGCAGGTGGGAATGTGGAATTGCAAGTGGTTAGATAGATACTGCAGAGTCTGAGTGTAGATGGCGCGATGAACAAGGGTGAGATATAGTAATCTAAAGGGAGCCAGTCTAATTGAATAAGTAGCGGGGTAATATGATCATGACGGGAAGCATGGAAGAGGAGTCTGGCAGCAGTATTTTGTATCAGTTGCAATTGGTGTAGTTGAGACTGAGGAAGTCCGACGAGGGCAAGGTTGCAGAAGTCAAGATGGGACATAACTAGAGACAACAAGAGAGTGGTCAGAGCAGTAGTGGATAGAAAAGGACAAATGGCCCAGATCTGTCAGAGATAAAAGAAAGAATGTTGTGTGAGTAATGAGATATGGTCATGAAATAATAAGCAAGAGTCAAGAATCATGAAATAATAAGCTAAAGTCAGGAAAGAGGAGACTAGGGGAATAGATGAACTAGAAAGAACAGGGGCCACTACGGGAGAGGGAATGCCAGAGGAAAACCACATGGCCATGTTTTTAGACACATTAAGATGGAGATAATTTTGAGAAAGCCAGAAAGAGATTTCAGATAAATGGTTATTAATGGGGGTGAGATCCTGTTGAAGGGAACTGGTATGGCATAGGAGAATAATAACATCGGCGTAATAGTACGCTGATATTCCTAACTGTTGGATAAGTAAAGTGAGTGGTGCCAAAAGATGTTAAACAAAAGAAGAGCAAAAACTGATCCTTGTGGAACTCCACAGGGGAGAGGAACAGGATCCGAGGAGGTATCACCGAGAAGACCGTGAAGGAATATGAGAAAAGAAAGGAGTGAAACCAGCATGATGTTGTTGCCTAAATTTCCTGGCAGAGCTTTGTAAATACTGTAAGAGCTGAATCTGATTGCTGTTAATACTTCAGTGGGAATGCCATCATTGCCCAATGCTTTGCTCTTTGATAATACTTTCAATGCTGCTTTGATTTCTTTGTTCACCAGTGGTTCCTCATCCTAAGGTACAGGTTGAAATGGCTGTTGATCCACTTTATGGTATAATGACCCTTTCCATCTTTTCTTAATCTTCTCAGCATCATTCAACATGAATCTTTGAACATCTTTTAGCATTCCAGTTTGAGGCTGGGATATTCTCTTTAACTCTTGTAGCTTTAAGAAAGCTGATGTTGTTCTTCCTCTAACAGTTTCTGATTCTATTTATTCACATGCATTATTGTAGCACTTCTCTTGTTTCATCTTGCTGCATGTTGGAATTTTCTGTTAAGTTCTGTGATTCCATCTCTTTCTCCTCTAGTTTTAGCTTCTCCATGTTTCTGAGTAATTTAAAGAGTTTCTTTAATCGTCAATTTTTGACTGGTTTTGATTTTCACTTTTTGCAGAGACATTTTACTTTCTTCGAGCACTTTGTTGATGTCATTCCATAGATCTTCTGCTCTGTCACTTGTATCAAAGTGGTGAATTGATTTTGCAGGTAATTTTTAAATTCTGTTGGTATATTTTCAACATCATACTTTGTTACATTCATGAGCGGCTTGCTCTTTTTCAGCTTTAGATTGAGTTTGCATACTAGTAGCTGCTGATCTGTACTACAGTCAGTTCCAGGTTTTGCCTTGTTGATGGTGTTGAGCTTTTAGGAACATGTTTACTAAAGTATGGTGAGTTTTTACACTTACCAAGGGTTGGAGGTAACTTTATCAGGGACCGCATAAAGTAACATGCATAAATCATGTATTTTCCATGACTTACATGTGAGGATGGGTCTTTACACGTGTATTTTAGGAGGCTGTTATTTTATAAGTATATACATCAGGGCAATGGCACATACTTTCACAGCAGGCAAGTAGGCAGAGTGTAGGTTATATGCATTCTTTCAAAATCTAGGTGTGCACATTTAAAGCATCCCTGGGACTGGTGTAAGTGTTTGCACGTATATATAATACACATTTTTAGGCCCCTATTTCATAAAAAAATGTAGGTGCTTGCTTTTCATTGTAAGAGATACTTAGGGTAGACATGTCCTGCATGCAAATACCTAGGTGCCCAATTATAAAATTACCCTCATTATGTGCATTTCTAGCTTGGCACAGTCCTGTCTTGACTGATGAAAATAAAAAAGATTAGGATCACTTACTGAACCAGAAACTCCACATGGTCTTTGTGCTCTCTCCCGTAATGCCCTCAAACCAACACCTCCAAAAGAACCCTTCATGGTGGAACGTGGCGGGCACGGCTGCTTTCTGTATGAAAATCAGAGCAAATGAACAGCAACAACAAGAAGAGGAACTTTGCTGTCTAAATGAACTGTGTTCATTTTTTGTTAGGGGATTCAGAACTGGTATTTTGCTGCATTGTTCAAAGTTGTATCCCATTTTATTTTTTTTTTCAACTTTTAGCGCTTCCTCTCTTTAAAACCTATCAGCTTTTAACTATGAAAAATACAGCATAAGCACAGTGGGAGATGCCTAATTACCCCCAATGTTATATATTCAGAAAAAGTGAACACTATCCATGGGGTTTCCATATTGTTCTTACCAAGAGTTTAATTTTTTTACTAGAAAAATGGCACATTCTAAATTAAACTGCTCAATTATCCCCATATAACTTGTAATTATGAATAGCAGTGACAGGAAGGCAGGCAAAGTAAATTATTCAAGGGGCGAAACTATACCAAGCAACATCGAACAAATATTTTCATTCACGTTTCCTGTGGATTTTGTGTGGTTATATATTTTCTGATTCTTTTCTAACAAGACACTGTTCATTCCTGGGGGAAAAAAATGTTCCAAAGCCTTTTTTACATTACAGGTCTTGTTTCCTAGTTTAAGGCTGATTTCCTGTGTGTTCACATGAAGAGACTATAAAATTATTAATCTCCATACCAACCTCATGATCAGCCTGATCTGATGAACATTTCTTAACTTCTGTAGCAAGAAGCCAGTAATCACTCCCAAAGGCAAGCAGAAAGATCAAAATTCCCAAAGCACCAAACAAACCTCCGAAAAACATCCCAATGTTGAGCTTCATCATTCAGAGCTATGCTCCAGTAAGGAGAAAATAATCCCTCAGTCTATTTTAAGAATCTAACAGATGACAGAAATGTACTTTGGGGAAAGGGCTTCTTGTCGAAAGAGTTTTCTTCCCCTGTTTCCTTCTCACGCTGAAGGTTGATCTGTATTGACTGTGCACTTGGCCGATTTCAGCTTAGGGAACAGAAATGGTCTTCTATTTTAGGGCATTGATTGAAGGGCTTTGCTGCATTTCAGGGTGTGGCCAGTCAAAAATAACTGACCTTCTACAAAACGTTTGGTGCGTTGAAAGTTGTCTTACAGTCAGTAAGAAATTGTATTCCAGTCACTTTGTTAAGAAGAGTGAATGAAATTTGAGGTATTAATATCCTTCACATTCAATAAAGCCTGAATTATAGTATGCTACTAGCAGTGGTATCTGACTACTGCTTTTAAGAGTAATTTTAGAAGTCACAGATGCATACCAACAGTGGTCTCTGTGCAGAAATGATTTATTTGAAAACTGTGGTAATCCTATTTCATGCACATGTTTATTCACAACGTCCACAGGCATTCTCGGAGGCAGAGACAGAGCAGAGTCTGGACTTATAAATATACTTTGTGATTATCAAAAGCATGCCGATAAGCTTAGCTGCATGAACATTTGGAGGGGAATTTTAGAAGATCCGTCCAAGTGCAATCTAGGACGTTTAAGCCAAAACGTCTGAAAGGAAATGCAGGCATATCTAGGTGCAGAGACTGGACATGCCTGATAGGGACATCTGCAGGAGTGTCTACTTAGACATCTCCAGAACAGTATTTCAGAACCCAGATATCTAGAATAGCATAATGCTTAGAGTAGTAGGTTAGGAATAGGGCGACCAGAGTTCAAATCCCACTGCTGCTATAGTTGACATTGTGTTGAGTACGGGAGGTGATAGGCTGCTTTCTTCTCTACACCCTCTGGATATTTTTCAGCTAAAAAGAGCACATCTCAGATGCTTGTTCATTGCTATGTGTTCCTTGGAGCAGGTCTAAAGTTCATGGTGATGCCCGTCATCCATGACGTTTCTGTGATCAGATGGGGACATCCTGATCCCTGGGAATGCTCTAACCACACCTCCAGATTCATAGGAATGCCCTTAGCCATGCCTCCTTCATGAGGACATCAAGATCTGAAAAGGGGTATAAGGACGTCCCCACAGATGGCTTCTAAAATGGCTCTGGAGACTATGCTTTGGATGCCTCTATGCCCATTTTCAGACATTCAGAGCACAAATAGGGCTTCTAAAATAGCCTCCTTGGTGCATTCTAAATAAGAACATAAGAACATAAGATATGCCATACTGAGTCAGACCAAGGTCCATCAAGCCCAGTATTCTGTTTCCAACAGTGGCCAATCTAGGTCATATGTACCTAGCAGTTTCCCCAAGAGACACAAGTTCCACAGTGCTTGTACTGGGTCAAGCATTGATATCTTCGGTCCCTTCTTAATAATGGTTTATGGACCTTTCCTCCAGGAACTTGTCCAAACCTTTTTTAAACCCAGCTACACTAACAGCCTTTACTACATCCTCTGGTAACAAATTCCAGAGTTTGATTACACGTTGAGTGAAAAAATATTTTCTTTAATTAGTCTTAAATAGTTTGCCCTGTAGCTTCATTGCATGTCCCCTAGTCTTTCTATATTCTGATAAGGTAAACAATCAATCTACGTTTACCCGTTCCACTCCGTTCATTAATTTATAGACTTCTATCATATATCCCCTCAGCCGTCTCTTTTCCAGGTTAAAGAGCCCTAACCTTTTAAGCCTTTCTTCATAGGAGTATGCTTCCATCCCCTTTACCATTTTGGT
Organism: Ichthyophis bannanicus; assembly: GCA_033557465.1. Lineage (NCBI taxonomy): Eukaryota > Metazoa > Chordata > Amphibia > Gymnophiona > Ichthyophiidae > Ichthyophis > Ichthyophis bannanicus. The sequence continues at coordinate 600,282,629 of CM066035.1, read as the reverse complement.
GGCTCTTCTCTGAACCTTTTCTAAAATCGCTATATCCTTTTTAAGATACGGCGACCAGAATTGCACACAATATTCAAGGTGCGGTCTCACCATGGAACGATATAGAGGCATTATAATATCTTTTGTTTTATTTTCCATCCTTTCCTTATCATACCTAGCATTCTATTTGCTCTCTTGGCCGCCGCTGCACACTGGGCCGAGGGTTTTAACATAGTATCCACAATGACGCCTAAATCTTTTTCCTGGGTGGTGGTTCCTAATGTGGAACCTTGCATTGTGTAACCATAGTGAGTGAGTGAGTGAGTGGAGAATGCAAGACAAGCTGGGGGAGGGATGAGAGAGTTCTAAGGGAAGTGTTGTTTTTCCAGTGTTTATCTATAAACATCTCTTTTAAATGTTTTGCATCGGGATGTTTTATTGGTGTTTATTAGTTAAAATCTGTAGCCTGTGGCGGCTGCCGTTCAATCTCGGGAGACGAGATTGTATCAGGATCCAAAGTGTGCAGAGAAGCCTCCTCAATCTCAGCCATAACACCTGAATGAATTGCCCTCCTATCAGCCTCAGGAACAACGACAAAATGATCCATAGTACCCGGGACAACAGGCAAAGGTTCTGCAGGGTAAACCTTTGCCTTACCTTTTTTTCTTTGGCATAGTAGGTAATGAGTCTAACTCTCAGCAGCCATCTTAACAAAACCATGCCCTACAATGCCCTTTAATAGGACTTGGGAACACCTGTTGGCATTCTCCCTCTGCCACTTGCAGAATGGCCGTCTGGAATGCATACACCTTCTGGAATACTGCTGCAGGCACATCTATGCAGATATCGCCAATGACGTCATATTGGGGACTTCTATGTTTCTGAAATCATGCCCGAACTTGGACGTGACCTGCCTTTTCAGGCACCTTTTCACATGTATGTCCCTGAATGCACTTGGATGTCATTTCTAAAATGTGCCTTTATAAGTACATAGCTACTGTAATTGCACTGCATATACTTTTACGCATGGGGAAATTTTATATGAGGCCTTTGACATGTGAAAATCCTTTCTAAAATTATCTCCTTAGTGCATGCTGAAATATTATAGTAAAATTAATTAAGAAAATTAAAACAAAAACTACGAAAGCTGGAACACAGATGGAGGAATACTAAATCTGCATCAGATAAAATACTGTATATGAATACTCTATAAACATAAAGAATCTATTAACAATAGAAAAAAGCTTATCACACTACAATCCTCACACAATCCCCTAATCGACCTAGGTAGCTGTTCAGCATTGTTAAATCTCTAACTATAACACCAACCCCAGAAGCAAGCACTATTACTAACAAACCGCAGATTCTCACTGAATATTATAAAAACAAACTCAAATGCCAAGAAGCAGATACTATACCCCACATCAACAATGACTTGCAAATCACAAGTAAATGGCATAACGTCCACCACATTGACCTAAAACAAATGAAGAACATAATCTCCAGTATAAACACAACTATTTCACCGATTGATCCATGTCCAGTAAATTGGTTAAAAGCATCAAAAGCTGAACTAGCCCCATTAATTCTATCTATGGCTAATCAATTCCTGATGCAAGGCTATATGCCTAAGGAACTAAAACATGCAATAATACGTCCTATTTTGAAATCAAACTCCCTAGATAAGGAACATCCAAACTCTTACAGATCAATTTCCAGTCTCCCGTTCATGGCCAAGGTAATCGAAAAAATCATCCAGAACCAGTTACAGGATTTCATTTATCTAAATGTCCCTCTGATGAACATCAACATGGTTTCAGACTATTCCATAGTGTAGAGATCCTTATTTTGGCTCTCTTTGACAAACATATCCGGGTTTTAGACAACCTTAGGCAGGCCTTCATATTAGTATTTCTGGACTTGCTTCTGCTGTTGATAATATTAGTCATAAAATCCTAATTTCAAGATTACAACAAATAGGCCTAAATGGCACAGTAATTCAATGGTTCCAATCCTACATTTCCGACCCCATACAACTAGTTCAAATAGGACAAACAACTTCAAATATCTTTAAATAGTAACAAGGCATCCCCCAAGGATCCGCCCTCTCAGCACTTTTATTCACCCTATATATCCAACCAATTTGTAAAATCTTCAAAAAACACAATGTGAGCTATCATATCTATGCAGATGATATCATGTTGTATCTCTCCATAGATATAATCAATCCTAACCATTACCAAATAATAGAATGTCTCAATGAATCAGAGAATTGGCTTTCTACACAAAACCTAAAGATAAACTATAATAAATCTGAAGTGTTATACATAACCAGAAATCAAAACGTCATCCCTCCAATGAAATTCCTCATCCATGGGACAGAAATAGAAGTCAAAGGAGACAAAATACTTTGGGGTCACCATTGATCAGTCTCTTAACATGCTAACACACATGAAATTAGTTGCTAAAACTATTTCAAATTATGCATGATTCAACACCTCAGACCGCTACTTGATAGCTATGACTTTAGATCCATTCTCCAGGCCTTGATCATACCCCATTTTGATTTTTGTAACAGCACTTTCAAGGCTTACCTAAGAAAACAATCAGCTCCAAATGGCACAGAATCTTGCAGCACAAATCATTTATAAGGCTCAGCATTTGGTACACAACACTCCACTCCTCTGTGACCTACACTGGTTGCCCATAGCCAGCAGAATAAAATATAAGTACCTGATGACCATCTTTAAATTGATTAATAACATTGCCCCATCCCATCTTTCATCCCTTCTCACCACTCCCTCAACTACAAAGACTAGAAGAACCTACTCACTAAATACTATTGAAATCCCCTTTGATTTCCATACTAACAAACTACCAGTAGTAGGACATTCACCTATGTCGTCCCTAATCTCTGGAATGCCCTTCCAGACAAAGTAAGAGCTGTCAAAGACCTTCAAGTGTTCTGCAAGGAGATAAAATCATTCCTGTTTGTTGAACACTATGGCAATTCGACTGACAAAAAAGAAACTCAAGTCCACCTTTATTTCTCTGTCTAATCCTCTCCCTCCCCAGGCTTCAGTTCCACTTCAGTATTCAGAACTCTGTTGTGCGGCTAATCTTCCACCAGCTTCATTATACTCATATAACCCCTCTTCTAAAGTTACTTCATTGGCTCCCCTTCCGTTTCCATATCCAATTCAAACTTCTTCTGACCTATAAATGTATTCATTCCACTGCTCCTCACTACCTGCCATTACCTCTGCTCATCGAGTTGCTCCGTTCCTGCCTGCCTAGCTCTCATTGGTGTGCTAGTTTGGAGGAGGGCCATTTAAGACCGGCTCCTACGCGGGACGTTTGAGTTGCTTTATTTCTGCCATTACCTCTGCTCATCGAGTTGCTCCGTTCCTGCCTGCCTAGCTCTCATTGGTGTGCTAGTTTGGAGGAGGGCCATTTAAGACCGGCTCCTATACGGGACGTTTGAGCTGCTTTATTTCTGCCATTACCTCTGCTCATCGAGTTGCTCCGTTCCTGCCTGCCTAGCTCTCATTGGTGTGCTAGTTTGGAGGAGGGCCATTTAAGACCGGCTCCTACACGGGACGTTTGAGCTGCTTTATTTCTGCCATTACCTCTGCTCATTGAGTTGCTCCATTCCTGTCTGCCTAGCTCTCATTGGTGTGCTAGTTTGGAGGAGGGCCATTTAAGACCGGCTCCTACGCGGGACGTTTGAGCTGCTTTATTTTGGCCATTACCTCTGCTCATCGAGTTGCTCCATTCCTGCCTGCCTAGCTCTCATTGGTGTGCTAGTTTGGAGGAGGGCCATTTAAGACCGGCTCCTACGCGGGACGTTTGAGCTGCTTTATTTCTGCCATTACCTCTGTTCATCGAGTTGCTCCGTTCCTGCCTGCCTAGCTCTCATTGGTGTGCTAGTTTGGAGGAGGGCCATTTAAAACCGGCTCCTACGCGGGACGTTTGAGCTGCTTTATTTCTGCCATTACCTCTGCTCATCGAGTTGCTCCGTTCCTGCCTGCCTAGCTCTCATTGGTGTGCTAGTTTGGAGGAGGGCCATTTCAAACCGGCTCCTACGCGGGACGTTTGAGCTGCTTTATTTCTGCCATTACCTCTGCTCATCGAGTTGCTCCGTTCCTGCCTGCCTAGCTTTCATTGGTGTGCTAGTTTGGAGGAGGGCCATTTAAGACCGGCTCCTACGCGGGACGTTTGAGCTGCTTTATTTCTGACATTACCTCTGCTCATCGAGTTGCTCCGTTCCTGCCTGCCTAGCTCTCATTGGTGTGCTAGTTTGGAGGAGGGCCATTTAAGACCGGCTCCAATGCGGGACGCGTTTTAGCGGGCGCGTGTCCGCAGTGGTGTATCCGAAGGGGCGTGTCCAAAGGGGCAGGTACCGCCCCTTTGGTGCCCCTTCACTGCACTAGGTGCATAGGTGGTTCCCTGTTATGGGGAAGAGGCGGAAACACCATCCATCTCCTGCGCAGTTGAAAGCGATCAAGGTGACTGGCCCGATGGATGCCCATTTTCATGTTGGGGTCCCTGTAGCCTTGTCTGGATCTTTACTATCAGATTCAATAGAAACGTCAACTGTGAGTACTGTTTCCCCATCCACCTCTGCTGACGCTAAGGGTTTAACTCAGCCCAGTCAAGAGTTAACTGCTTCTGGCGGCTTTGCCGCGCCCTCTCCCTCAGATTTGGAACATGTGGACTGCTCCGATGTGGAGTTACTTCCTGATTTATTTTTGAAGATAGATCCTATATCTATGCCTTTACCATCTTCTCTTCCTTCTGTTATTTCTTTTCCTTCTTCGAGTGATAGATTGCTGCCTCCTGAGAATGTTTCTTTAAAAGATGTCTGGCTTATTGTTTCTCGAATTAAATCTGCTTTAACAACCTCATTGCAGAAAGTTTCTGTATTTTCTAAAGAGACTGTTGGGAAGTTATCTGATCATGAGGCCCGCGTGTCCGCCTTGGAGAGGGCCAAATCATCTAGTGAGGAATTGATTTCTTCTCAGCAGTCTCTTTCTGCTAAATTTATGCAGGACTTAGGGTTTTTACATCGTCAAGATGAGTTTAGGGAAAATATTGCACGATCAAAAAATTTGTGATTCTTAAATTTCCCGAGGACACATTATCTTTCTGCTTTGCTGTTGTTGCAAAAATATTTTAAGGAAGTTTTATTATTTAAGGATGCGGCGGATGTTTTAATTTCACGAATGTATTATCTCCCTAAAGGTAAGGTGATTAAAGGTGATTCCACAGCTGTAGGAGATCAATATGATCAGTTAGCCTCATCCACGCTGGATCTATCTGGATTTCTTGAGTCTTCCTCTGACGATATAGCCACTAGAGATACATTATTAGTCTCCCTTGTTCGGGAGATGGATAAAGACAGGATATTGCGGGCTTATTTTCAGAAGTCTGAAAACTTTTGTGGTCAGAATATCCAGATATTCCCAGACGTGGCTAAGGCTACACAGGAACGGCGTAAAGCTTTCCTGGTGGTTCGTCCACGTGTTCTTGCCATTGGTGCGTTATTCCATCTTAAATTTCCTTGTAAATGTCAGGTTACATACCAGGAAAAACGTTATTTGTTTTGTGAAGTGGACCAATTGGTAAATTTTCTGGATCAGAGGGAGCATATTTGAACATTTTAGAATGTTCTTTTTCCTTTTTTTACTTAATTGTTCTTTTGACTTTATATAATTGGGTTTTGTATTGTTTTTCTTTGCTCTCGATTATTTACTGTGTTGTATAGAGTGGCTCCTTGATGTGGACTAGTGATTATGCTTTGGTGTAATGTTGCTTCTGTAACATAGTTTCATTATTATGAAATAAAGTCTTTAAAAAAAAAAAAAGAAACATAGAAACGTGATGACAGAAAAAGACCACATGGCCTATCTAGTCTGTCCTTCCATATCAACAACTACAACAGTCCACTTTTTACCTTTAGAGATCCTCTGTGTTGGTCCCATGCTTTTTTGAATTCAGTTACTGTCCTCATCTCTACCATCTCCACTGGGAGACTATTCCATGGATCCACTACTCTTTCCGTAAAGAAATATTTCCGCATATCACTCCTGAATCTATCTCCCTTCACCCTCATCCCATGTCCCCTCGTAGCAAAACTTGCTTTCAATAGAAAGAGGCTCTCTCCCTGAACATTTATGCCACGGAGGTATTTAAACATCTCAATCATATCACCTCTATCCCGCCTTTCCTCTAAGGTGTACATATTAAGATCCTTAAGTCTGTCTTCATATGCTTTATAATGAAGCCCACTAATCATTTTAGTAGCCACCCTCTGCACCGACTCTATCCTGTTCACATCCTTTTGAAGGTGCGGTCTCCAGAATTGCACACTATACTCCAAATAAGGTCGCACCAAAGACTTATACAGAGGCATTATTACCTCCTTTTTTCTGCTAGCCATTCCTCTCCGTATGCACCCAAGCATCCTTCTAGCTTTTGCCGTCGCCTTTTCTACCTGTTTAGCTACTTTAAGATCATCAGACACAACCACGCCTAGGTCCCGCTCTTCTTTAGTGGGCAAAAGTACTTCACCTCCTATACTGTATTGCTCCCTTGGATTGCTGCAGCCCAAATGCATGACCTTACATTTTTTAACATTAAATCCCAGCTGCCAAATTCTAGACCATTCAAGCTTAGCTAGATCCCTCCTCATGTTATCTACACCTTCCTGGGTGTCTATTGCAGATTTTGGTATCATCTGCAAAGAGGCAAACCTTACCCGACAGCCCTTCCGCTATATCACTAACAAAGATGTTAAAAAGAATCGGACCAAGGACAGATCCCTGGGGCACACCACTGATAACATCCTTCTCCTCAGAGTGAGCTCCATTTACTTGTACTCTTTGTCGCCTCCCACCCAACCAATTTCTAACCCAAGCAGTAACTTTAGGGTCCATCCCTAGGGTGCTCAGTTTGTTTATAAGTCGCCTGTGAGGAACAGTGTCAAAGGCTTTACTGAAATCTAAATACACCACATCTAGAGCTCTCCCTCGGTCCAACTCCCTGGTCACCCGGTCAAAGAAATCAATCCGATTTGTCTGACAAGACCTGCCTCTGGTGAATCCATGCTGCCTCGGATCCTGTAATCCGCTGGACTCCAGAAACCTCACTATTTTCTCTTTCAGCAGCGTTTCCAATAATTTACTCACCACCGAAGTTAAACTAACCGGCCTGTAGTTTTCAATCACATCCTTACTTCCGCTTTTGTGTAAAGGCACCACATGAGCCTCTCTCCAGTCCTTTGGAACCACTCCCGACTCCAACGAGGCATTGAAAAGGTCAGTTAGTGGAGTTGCTAGAACATCCCCAAGTTCCCTCAGTATTCTAGAGTGTATCCCATCCGGTCCCATCGCTTTGTCCACTTTAAGTTGAGCTAGTTTCTCATGAACACAGTCTTCTGAAAATTGTTCAAGATGTCCCTCGCTTTTGTTCCTATTTGTGGGTGTTTTCTGAGGTCCTGCTCCTGGTTCTTCATCTGTGAACAGAGAACAAAAATATTTGTTAAGCAATTCCGCTTTATCCTTATCAGCTTCTACGTATTCCACCCCTGCACCCTTGAGTCTGACAATACCACTTTTGCCCTTCCTCTTCTTACTAATATATCTGAAAAATGTCTTATCCCCCCATTTTATTGCATTGGTTGTTTCCTCCTCCTTTTGAATCTTTGCCTTCTTGACTACTTTGCTAGCTTCTCTAAGTTTTTCCAAATACAGATGCCTGTCTTCCTCTCTCTGTGATCTCTTGTATTTCATGAAGGCCTCCCTCTTTTTCTTCACTTTTTCAGCTACTTCCTTCGAAAACCATAGCGGTCTCCTGCTCCTTTTGCCTTTATTTACCATTTTAACAAAAAGGTTGGTTGCACTTAAAATACCCCCTTTCAGTTTTGCCCACTGTTTTTCTACATCCCCCTGCTGTTCCCATCCCACTAACGACTCCCTGAGGTATTTGCCCATCTTCCTAAAGTCTAAGATCCTCACCTTGGAATGGATCTAACAGCCCTAGTCCTAATACTGAACCACACCATCTGGTGATCACTGGATGCAAAATGATCTCTCACTACAACATCAGATACACTTTCACCATTGGTAAGCACCAAGTCCAGTATGGCCCCTTCACGTGTGGGGTCTGTTACCAATTGCCTGAATAGTTCTCCCTGTAGAGAATCCAGGATCTCCTTACTTCTAGATGATACTGCAGCAGGAATGTGCCAATCAACATCTGGCATATTGAAATCTCCTATCAGTAGCACTTCCCCTTTCCTAGCAATGCTGCATATGTCTTCAATTAACTCTCTGTCCACCTCTTCCTCTTGTGAGGGAGGTCTGTATATCACACCAATGCAAATAGATTTCTCTTTCCCTCTTTCTAGTTTAATACACAATGCCTCCTCTCTCCCTTTTAAGCTCTGTAATTCCAAAACTTTAATAGTAGTTTTTACATATAGTGCCACTCCTCCTCCCCTTCTTCCTACCCTGTCCTTTCTGAATAAAGTATAGCCACATATAGTTACATCCCAGTCATGGTTTTCTGTGAACCATGTTTCTGTAACTGCCACTAAATCCAAGTCAGTCACTCCCACCAAAGCTTCAACATCAGGGATCTTATTTCCCATGCTACGGGCATTTATACACACTGCTTTCCATATGTTACCCCTGTTACCCATTTCCATAAAGGTATTTAATGTATCACCTACCTGGAGGCTTTCACTTACCTGGGGGCTTTCTTCACCTATCCCCAACGAATCTAGTTTAAAGCCCTCTTCAGTAGATTAGCCAGTCTACTTCCGAAGATGCATTGACCTTTCTTGGACAGATGGATGCCATCTCTGCTCTGCAACCCTTGGAACAGCATCCCATGGTCTAGGAAATCAAAACGCTCTCGATGACACCATCCACACAGCCATGCATTCATCTCCAGGATGCGAGCCTCTCTGCCTTGGCCTTTACACTCAACAGGGAGGATTGAAGAGAACACCACCTGTGCACCTAACTGCTTCACCCTCTGTCTCAGAGCCATGAAGTCACTTTTAATACGTTCCGAGGTATACCTGGCAGCATCATTTGTTCCAACATGGATTAGCAACATTGGGTAATAGTCAGTGGGCTTGATGAGTCTCGGCAAACTCTCCGAAACATCTTGGATTTTGGCACTAGGCAGACAGCATACCTCTCTGGACATCAAGTCTGGTCGGCAGATGGACGCCTCAGTACCCCTCAGAAGAGTCTCCAACCACCATTACCCTTCGTTTCCTTCTGGTCACTGATTCTGCAACTTTGGGGTACTTGAACTCTGGTTCTTCCCTTTCCAGGGATGCTTTCACCTCCTCCACTTCCAGGGTTGCATAATAGTTCTTCAATTCAAGGGCTAGAGAAGTTGGATTGGTGATTTTGCAGACCCTAGTGACTTGTGTCCAACCATCGACATTCTGTTGGCACCCATCTTCTCCTGTGCTGGAGAGTTTGGCTGCTGCAAGAAGCATCTCATCAATGTACTTCTCACTGTCTTGAATGCTCCTCAGCCTCGCCACCTCCTCTCTGAGTTCCTCCACTTGTTTCCTCAGAGCTTCAGCATGCAGGCACCCTGCACATGGAACTGGTCCTTCAACTGGCATTAGGACCTCTGTCTGGACCGAGGCAGAAGCTGTAACGGGGGCAACAGCTTTAGCAATACGATTTTTCCCAGCCATTGTTCTGTTTGTGGAGCTTAGGTATCTGATAAAGCAAAAGAGAGAGAACTACGAAGTACCAGCCGGTTTCCCAGCTGTCCTTTCAGAGAAAAAGCAGTTAAATCTCTTTAATTATATTCAAAATGTGCTGGTCCAATTCTCTGTGATTTGTTAAAGGGGGAGGTGCCCTATAAAGCAAGACTGCTCATCAAGGGTGGGTGGGAGTCTGGGTGGGTAGGGAGGGAACTAACACCTGATTAGGTGTTAGCAGTTTCCAAACCTGAGGAGGTTACTAGAGTTCAGCAACCTACTGTGCTCAAGGAAAGTTCCCCTAAAGCACCAAAAAGAAAAGTAACCTTGCTTTAAAAAATATACAAAAAACCCTTTTAAGAGCTCCCAGTCAGAGAGCTAGCAATGTAATATAATAAAAACAAAAAACAAACCCTCAAATCCTTACTGTTTGTTGATCTGTAGAGCCCTGGTTAGGAAAGCCTCAAGAGGGCATGGCACTGGAGCCTTTTATGCAGGCCTCAGCTGCACTCAGGAAATCAGGCCCACTAACTCCTGATTAGGTGTTAGCAGTTTCTAAACCTGAGGAGGTTACTAGAGTTCAGCAACCTACTGTGCTCAAGGAAAGTTCCCCCAAAGCACCAAAAAAAAAGTAACCTTGCTTTAAAAAATATACAAAAAACCCTTTTAAGAGCTCCCAGTCAGAGAGTTAGCAATGTAATATAATAAAAACAAACAAACAAACCCTCAAATCCTTACTGTTTGTTGATCTGTAGAGCCCTGGTTAGGAAATGAACTTCTGATTTATCCATACCTTCCCTCCTAATTTACCCTCCCCAACAGACACACCACATAAATACAGATCATAGATTAATTCACTCTTACCTATATATACACAACAATCAAATCCATCCACTATAGACAGATATAATACAAGAAGAGTCCCCAATGATTTTTGCCATAACTAATATGCACTTAAGTTGATTATAAATGCATCACCTGGGGGGGCGGAGCCTGATGTCCAGCGGGATGGTCGCATAACGCTGAGGCTCCCGAGAGGCCTACTCAGAATCCTGAATTAACACCGTACATACTTGGAACTTCTACTCTGATCTTGCCGGGGCACATTGGTGAGATGGCGGGGACCAAACCCACGCGCCTGGAATTTGGATCTCCAGCGGCTTCTCACGGCAAACGTTCCAAAACTGAACCTCCGTCCCCGCAGAAGGGGCTGGCCTTGCGCGAAGGCCCCGAAATGCAGCAGGAAATCCTCGCAGAGATTAGAGGGGTCAAAGACCTCGTGCAGTCAAACGGTGAAGCACTCCGAGCGCTACGGGAAGATTTTGGTGTGCTGCAAAGCAAGCTAGAAGGGCTTTCTTCGCGTCAGGACAAAATGGAGAGCATATTGGACTCCCATGCGGCCCGGTTGTCCAAACTCGACAAAGTTGAACGTCAGGTGCGGGCCTTGCAGAAAGAAGTGGAAGATGGCAATAATAGAGCACGCCGCAACAACATACGACTCGTGGGCATACCGGAGGGAGCGGAATCGGGAGACATGAAAGAGTTTTTATGCAAAATCCTCCCTTCCCTGCTCCAAATCACCTTTACTAAAGATTTGGAGATCGATCGCGCTCATCGTGTACCCACAAGCATAACGCTCAACTGGAAGACCCGCGGCCTATCATTTTTCGACTTTTGAGATATCAACACGTTGAGCAAATTCTAAATGCTTCTCGGGCAAAGGGCCATATGGAGTTTGAGAGCCACAAGATCTCCTTCTATCCCGACTTGGCTAAACCCACGGTCGACCGCCGAAAGCGCTTTCTGGAATTCCGGCCGAGGCTTCAACAACTACAAGCACGCTATGGCCTGATGTACCCGGCCAAGCTCCGAGTCACGCTTCACAATCAGACAAGAACATTTGAGGACCCTGATCTACTAGCGGAGTTTTTGGATTCCAAAGAAGCCGACTTGATGCGCTGACTTCCAGAATATTCCTGCAAGTATTCTCATATCCGCGGTGCCTGCCATATTGGATCTGCCGCAGCCCAGCAAAGAGTCTGGCGAGGGCAGTTTGTTGCCTTACTTTTGATGATATCTGTGACCCGACTCCATCTACCCACAGTAGCCTCGATGAGTATCAGAGACAGTGTTAATTATGGACTCTGGTGTTTCTTTCTTTTTTTTCATGTCTTTCTATTTCCTCTCTAGTGCCTCCTCCCGCAGACATATGGTCGCCATATTCTTTGGGGGTTTTGCTTCTTCTTTAAGATACTTTGGTACATACTTTTCAATATGGGGTGTATTAGCCAGAATACTCGGTGATTATGTCATTGTTGCACAGATTCTGATTATGTTGTATGTTTTCAAGCGCCCTTACCAAGAATGTCTATTACTGATTGATGGCACCATGTAAGATTTTCTCATTGAACGTAAAAGGAATCAATAATCTGATAAAACGGAAGAAAATCCTAAGCTACCTAAGTCAGGAAGCTGCGGATCTGATTTTTCTCCAAGAAACGCATTTAAATTCGAAGGAAACTCTTAAACTCAATATTAAACCTTACATGGTGGCCGCCTATTCCCCAGCCATTTCTAAGAAATGTGGGGTTGCCATACTGGTTAGGAAATCTTTACATGCTACTATTATTGCGACTAGTTCAGATACAGAAGGTAGATGGTCCAGAGTTCACCTCAAGATAGGTAGCCTTGAAGTTACATGTATATGCCTTTACGCTCCTAATGTGGATGACCCTGCCTTTTTTGCTACCATTGCTCAGGTTGCGCAGGCCTCTGCTAATACTTCATTGATAATTGGGGGGGATTTCAATCTAGTCCTTGATCCCCTGATTGACAAACAGCCGCCTAGGACAAGTGGTCCCCCCAAGAGTCACACCACGCTTACCTCCCTGATCAAAGATCTTGCTTTAGTTGATCTATGGAGGTTACTACACCCCAATGAGCTTGACTTCACCTTCTTCTCTTCCCCTCATAAATCCCAGTCTCGTATAGACTTCTTTCTAATATCAAAACTGTTAGTTCCTCAGGTGGACACTGCAAAGATTCACTCCCAACATATTTCAGATCATGCTGCCATTTCCTTTCAATTACACACTACTGCACCCCAAGGGAATTCGGGGGCCTGGTTCTTTGATAGAGCCCTGTTAACTCAGCCAGAGTTCCAGCTAGAAATTCGAGCAGCCATACAGGATTACTTCCATTTTAATCTACCCCGGGATACTGCGAATTGGGCTTGGTGGGAGGGCTTCAAAGCGGCCATTCGAGCAACGATCACTAGCTATCAAATCCGCCTGCGAAAACAACGCAAACAGCAGCTACTCATACTAGACCAACAAATAAAAGCAGGCGAACGAGTTTTAACTTCACGCACTGATCCATGTGTATTAATTCGATTACAGCGTCTCCGTTTTCAATATAATTCAATCCTCTCAACTGTAGCTTCTAAGAGTATTGAGCTTCAGCGAGGGACATATTATCGTGAAAATAACCGAGCCGGTCGACTCTTAGCCAACGCCTTGAAAGGTCAAAAAGAAGCCAAACGCGTAGCGGCCCTTCGAGCTCCACAGGGAGGGGGCATAGTGACCACAGACTCCGACATTGTAGAGCTCTTTCGGGATTTCTATACCCGTCTATATCAATCTGAATGTGAGTTCTCGTCAGAGACATTCGAGCGATTGCTTTCTGGCATTCAGCGGCCGACCCTCTCTGAAGATGATAGGGATGCGATGGATGAACCCTTCTCTACTTCAGAGATCCAATCTGCCCTAAAACGAACAGCCTCGGGCCGTGCCGCAGGGCCCGATGGTCTCCCGACCGAATTCTACAGAACGTTCAGTGCAGATTTAGCTCCCTATCTAAAACTCTATTTTACTGCCCTTGCGGTAGATACATCCTCTTTGGGATCCTTTTCTGCAGCTAATGTGGTAGTATTTGAGAAAGAAGGCAGAGACCCGCTACTAACCGCCAACTACCGTCCAATTTCCCTACTTAATGCCGATTATAAGATCTTCGCAACGATCTTGGCCACCCGGCTATCTGACAGGATGGCCACCCTAATTCACCCCGACCAATGCGGTTTTATACCCGGCAGATCAACTGCTGACAATGCTCGGACCTTGTGCCATGTGCTATCCAGTGCTGCCAATCTAGATCATCCATGGGTGGGTCTTTCCCTGGATGCCGAAAAAGCCTTTGACCGCCTAGAATGGCCCTTCTTATTTGCAGTTCTCCGATGGTATGGCTTTGGGGAGGGTTTCCTCCGATATCTCCAAGTCATGTATACTCAACCCGTCGCCAGTATTTGTGTAAATGCCATTAAGTCTCAGCCATTTAATCTCCAAAGAGGCACGCGTCAAGGTTGCCCCCTATCACCAATGCTCTTTGATCTAGCTCTTGAACCCCTAGCCCTCCTTATTAGACAGTCCGCACGTATTCGAGGTGTCCCCTTCAGTCATAGGGAGATTAAACTCTCTGCATATGCAGATGACCTTATGCTTTTCGTATCCCTCGATTCGGTTCCAGCTGTCTTGGATCTGATTGACGGATACTCACAATTATCGGGCTATAAAATTAACTGGACCAAATCTGTAGCATTCCCACTGAACCGCTGGGTACATGAGGCTGACATGCAGGCCTTTCCCTTCCTTTGGCAATCCCGCATGGTGAAGTATCTCGGGGTCCATTACTGTTCTCCTTTAGAAGACACTATCAGTTTTAATGCCAAAGAGGTAGTCTCCAAAGTCCGTGAGCTCACGAATCGTTGGTCTCCCTTATCTCTTACATGGTGGGGCCGCTTAGAAACTGTGAAAATGATGATAGTCCCCAAAGTGAACTACATTTTAGAAATGCTGCCATGCTTACTCCCGCTACATACTTATAAAGATATTGAGGGCCTTCTCGTCCGTTATCTCTGGCAGGGCAAGCCACCAAGGATAGCTAAACAAAAACTACAGTCTACAAAGGAAAGAGGGGGTACCAGATTTCCTGATTTTCTTAGATATCATCAAGCCTTCCTACTTAAGCAAGGTGCCCGATGGCTAGATGCCTCAACAGACAGCAGACCAGTTTGGTTTGACATAGAAGAGGAGCTTAGTAGCCCAATTCCGTTGACCCATCTCCCCGGTATGTCCTATCAAGTAGACACCCGCCATCCACCAATGATTGTCGATACTCTTGCGGCCTTTAACACTCTCATTCTATCACTGGGCCCGAACGTATGTCCTCAGGACGGACTCCCGCTATGGAATAACCCCAGAATTCAAGTCCTAAATAGAACGATAGCATGGAAACCCTGGTACTCAAGGGGGATCTGGACACCCCAACAGCTTTTCTCTGCAGCTCGTTGGAAAACCTTTTCTGATTTACAAAAGGAATTTGCGTTACCAGTGAAACACTACTTTCAATTGATGCAGCTTCAACACTGCCTCAAAAGTGCTCGAATCATGCCGCCCTCTGCCCCTACTGAGGACGGGCTATTAGAGATAGTTCACTCTATTAGTAGTACACATGGGGTAGCCTCTAACTTTATAAAATATTATGTCAGGGTACAGACACGGCCACTTTTAGAGCCCAACAAGCCTGGGAGCGCGAACTGCAAACCACTTTAAACCCCTGTGCAATGGAGCGTTTTCTGGAGCAAAGTAGTGCGGGTTTCCCGGTCTGCCTCTGTTACCCAAACTCTCTTCTTTTTTGCACACAGATGCTTTTATACCCCAGAAAAAATAGCCAAATGGAACACAAATGCTAGGGACCAGTGTTGGTCTTGCCATACTGCTGTGGGAACCTTCGCTCATGTTATTTATGAATGTCCTCAACTACAGGTTTATTGGGGGCGGGTCTGGGGTCGTATTCAATTTATCTTACACCTTCACGAACCTCTCTCTTGGAAGATCGTGGGACTCCGCTCTTTGGCGGAGGTCCCCTCTCTTCCTAAGAAGGGTCGTTTTCTCCTTGATTTCATGCTGGGTATAGCCATATGCTTAATCACGAGGAATTGGAAGGATAGCTCTCGACTTACTGTCAATGAATGGTGGAACCTCGTCTGCTTATATAGTAAATATGAGCAGATACCTCGGAGAGCTATTCCCCATGCCCAACCTCACTCTCGCTTGTCTAAATGGCAGATGCTTAATGATTATGTACAATCTGCTCATTGCTCCAACATGCCTGTATAATGTGCACTCATCTTGTTTCAGATCACCGTTAGGTTTTGTAACACAATAATGTAAGTACACGCCCGCTTCGGGAATGATTAGTTTTCTAGAGAAGAAGCAGGGGGGAGGGGGGTGGCAGGGGTTTACTTTGGTGTATGTATTACACTTTATGTATCTGTCTTTTAGCTGTATGTCTTCCTTTCCTTTGTTGTTATAAAACGAAAATAAAGAATTTAAAAAAAATAAATGCATCACCTGTACATGTATATAACTATCTTCTTATTTTTAATGTTACACTTTGTTTCAAGTTATAATGTAACTTCCCTATTCAATGTTCTCTCTAAACTGCCCTTGATCTTTGGAAGGGGCGGTATAGAAAAGTTATTAAATAAATAATTTAAAAAATGAAAATTTTTCCATGCACACATCTAACATACAAAATATTTTCCCCATAGACACAAACGTGAAAAGTGCTTCAGCACATCTGGTCATTTGCTTCCAAAACATTTGATATAGAAACATGACACAGAAACATAACAGCAGAAAAAGAACATATGGCCTATCTAGTCTGCCCTTTCATATCAACTACAATAGTCCCTTTTGAGCTCTTCTGTGTTTGTCCCATGCTTTCTTGAATTCAGATACAGTCTTTGTCTCTACTATCTCCACTGGGAGACTATTCCACACATCTACCACTCTTTCTATAAAGAAATACTTTCACAAATTAATTCTAAGTCTATCTTCCTTCACCTTCATCCTATGCCTCCTTGTTGCAGAACTTTCTTTCAAATGAAAGAGGATCTCCTCCTGTGTATTTATGCCATGAAGATATTTAAACACCTCTATTATATCTCCCCCTCTCTCGCCTTACTTCCAAAGTATACATATTAAGATCATTAAGTCTGTCCCCATATGCCTTATGATAAAGACCACTGATCATTTTAGTAGCTGCCTTATTTGATTATCTCACTTATTATTACCATTTCTGGGTCATTTATGAATATGTTAAAAAGCAGAGAAACCAGCACAGATTGCTGGGGTACTCCACTATTCACCATTCTCCACTGAGAAAAAGGAATGGCCGCAGGGCCACGTACCCGCTGGCCATGTGTAACCGGGGGAGGTGGTACAGGGAGCTTCTTCTAGTGGCAGGGGTGCCAGCGAGAGGGAGACATGGGGGGGGGGAGAGGGGAGGAATGTAGGTACATGGCGGCATTGTTTGAATCGATTGGCTCCCACAGTTGATGGAGATGCGCGGGAGCCAATGAGATGCCGAGGTTTAAAGCAGTGGTGAGTGTGGGGCCAGCGGGGAATCAGTGTGTTGGCGAGTGGTGGGAGGATGAGACAGCTTTTTCAATTTGAGCGGACCGACGATCAAACGCTGGTGAGGGAAGGAACGGGAGACACGGCAGGGCAGAAGCAGGTGGACGGCGGTGCGAATTTCCCGGAACGGGCGTGAAGCCAAGGAAGAAGTAGAGGACAAGTGTGAGAGCACGTGGAGTGTGGAGCCAAGTCAGGAGTAGAGCAGAGTGGGGGAAAAGGCAGGTACCAGTAGCAGCCAGCATATTATAAAAATAAAAAAAAAATCATATTATTAAATAACAACAAGGGGACAAGGGAGGATTTTATCGCAGGCAGTAGTGATGCCTGGCAGAGGGCGGCAGAGTCGGGGGAGGGGGCTGGAGGACTGGGTAGGTCGCGAGGCGGGCAAGCCTCAACCACATGGGGGAGGGGGCTGGAAGACTGGGAAGATCACGAGGCGGGCAGGTCTCAACCACATGAGCTGTGCCAGGGTGGGGTAGGGGGAGTGGAGTGAGTGCTCGGAGGTCTGCTAGGGCTGGGTTACCCAGGGTTAGCCACGGTGGGGCAGCACACTCATTTCAGGGTGGTAGGGGGGGAGAAGGGGGGTTACGGGAGGAGCAGGTCGCTCGGGGGTTAGTGAAAGAGAGGATAATGTGCCTGGGGATGGGAATGCATCCGCACCAGGCAACAGGAGTGGAATTGTGGAGGGGATGGGGGGTGGTGAAGGAGGGGTTGTTATCAGCGGGTGGGGTTATCAGGGGGGGGACGGATTGGGGGTGGGAGGAGGACGGGGCCGGGGCAGTTTTGAAGGGCAGGACCATGCAAGGCAACGGGGGTAGCCGGAAGTTCAGGCTGATTCATAACCTATCTAGCCCAGCGGGAGCGTCAGTGAACGATCACATACCGAGGGCATTGTGTACGGTTCGTTACGCTTCCTTTGATGCGGCTGTGGACTTGGTGAGAAGATGTGGTCCCCAGTGCCTGCTGGCTAAGGTGGACATTGAATCTGCTTTTCGGTTACTCCCGGTGCACCCGTCATCATTTCATTTGTTGGGGTTCCGTGTCGAGGGGCAGAGTTATTTTGATAAATGTATGCCGATGGATTGTTCGATTTCCTGTGCATATTTTGAAAAATTAAGTACCTTCCTGCATTGGGAGGTGGTAGAGCTGGTCGGATGCGCGAATGTAGTGCATTTCCTGGATGACTTTCTTTTTGTGGGGGAGGCTAAGTCAGACAAATACCAGGAGTTACTGAAGGGATTCATGGAATTGTCCCGAGACTGGAGCATCCCACTGGCTGTGGAGAAAAATGGAGGGCCCGGCGATGTGTATTACATTCCTAGGTGTGGAGCTGGATATGGGTTCAATGGAGGCCCGCTTGCCGGTGGAGAAGGTGGGTTGTCTGCGCGTGTTAGTGGCTAATGTACTGGGATCGCGCAGGATAACTCTGAAGGAGATGCAGGCCTTGATTGGTTCTTTGAATTTTGCTTGCCGAGTGATTACGATGGGTCACGTGTTTTTACGGCGATTAGCGGCGGCTACGGCGGGAGTAAGAAAACCTCATCATCGTATACAGCTGGCAAAGGAACTGCGGGCCGATTTGGGTGTGTGGGCTGTGTTTTTGGAAAAGTTTAACGGAACGATGGTCTTGAGGGAGGCGGAGATTTCCACTTTCCACTTGCAGCTATTCACTGATGCGGCGGGGGGGGGCTGGGATTGGGGATCTACTTTGGGGGTGCTTGGTGTGCGGAACCCTGGCCGCAGGAGTGGTGTGAGGAGGGATTAACAGCTAACATAGCATTTTTAGAGCTGTTTCCAATGTTGGTAGTGTTGGAATTGTGGCCGGAGAGGCTGCGCAATCGCAAAGTAGTATGGTAGTGTGATAATGAGGCGGTAATTAGTGTGGTTAACAGATATGTGCCTCATTGTCTCCATGTAGCGGCGTTGATGAGAGAGTTAGTGCTCGCATGTTTACATTTGAATGTAGTAGTTAGAGCCCGGCACATTCCAGGTTGTACTAACAGAATTGCGGATGCTCTTTCCCGTTTCAAGTGGGATCTTTTTCGGACTCTCGCACCAGAGACGGACATCGAGAGAGCGACAGTCACGGACCACTTATGACAGATTGGCCTCAAGAAATGATGACTTTGCTGCGGAGTTCAGTGTCGCCGGCGACCTGGGTGGCCTACCGACGGGGATACAGCAAAGTGGTGGACTTCTTGAGAGCCCATGGATGGCAGTATGGAAGGGTGTCTGATCAGCTCTTGGGACAATATGTGGTGGCAGCCAAGTTGGGGGGGGGGGGGGTATCTAGAGCCACAGTGCGTATGCATTTGGCGAGGTTTGCTTTCTTTGCCAGAGCGTTCGGTGGGAGCAGCAAAGGGTTGGGGGGTTTCTGACTTGCTGGCTATTACAGGGCTGGGAGCGGTCCTGCTCCACCCCAAGTGATGGCAGACGACCAATTACGCATGCTCTGCTGGTGCGGTTGTGTGCCGCTTTGCCCATAGTTGAGGCTTCAAAGTATGAAGCCACCCTTTTTCAGGCGGTGTTTTGCATGGCGTTTTTGGGGCATTTCACATCGGCGAGCTTGTGGCGGAATCTAGTAGGACAAGGAAGGGAGGTGGGATGTGGCGTCAGCATGTGCGCTTGGGGGGTGAGGAACTTAGGATATGGTTGACTCGATCCAAGACGGATCAGCTGGGAAAGGAAACATGGGTGGTGATGGGTCTTCCACTTGCCCGGTGGCAGCACTGAAAGCGTACTTGAGTGTGCGGCCAATAGGAGAGGGCGAGCTCTTTGTGCATGCGGATGCACGACCGCTGACGCGATATCAGTTTTCAGTGATTTTGTGGTTGGCACTGTGCAACATCGGTCTGGACTCATGTCAGTTTACACCCCACTCCTTTCGCATAGGTGCAGCCACCAGCGCAGCGGTGGCGGGTTTTGGGGAGCAAGAGATACAGTGGATAGGTAGATGGCGGTCTCGAGAATTCCACAGATATGTGCGTCTGGAGACAGGGATGCCTTCTTAGCTGCTAACTGTGAATTTTCTTTCAGATGGGGGAAGCAGTCCGCGTGTTTGCTGGTTGATTGGCCATTCCTTTGTTTATTGGGCCAGGCAACGAGCAGTGTGCCGGCAGGTGGGGCCCAGTATTGGACCGGATGACAAAGAAGTGACCGTCTTATGGCTGGGTGAACGTGGTCTTCGTTGGCCGCAGTTGTTGCCTTTGCTTCGGCACCACGGGCGCAGTCAGAAACTCCCGGCAATGATATTGATACATTTGGGTGGCACTGATCTCAGTGCATGGACATGTAAACAAATGATTTGAGCAGCAAAGCAAGATTTGGTGGAGGTTTTGCTAATGTTTACTGAAGTAATGTTGTTATGGTCGGACATTATTCCAAGGCCTGCTTGCTGGGCTCAGCGGCAGTGGTCAAGGGGACTGATAAAAATCAATCGCCAGATTGGCCGCTGGGTATCTCAGCATGGGGGATACCAAATCCTACACCCCTGGGTGGAGGTGGCGTGTGCGAGATTATTCCGGCAAGATGGAGTACATTTATCCCCAATAGGGTTAGACTTGCTCCTGAATGTTTGGCAAGAGGCTTTGGAGTATGTTCTGCGTAGTAGAGTGTAGGAAGGTTCGCTGGTCGCAGCTTAGACGTCTGGGGGGGGGGCAGCTCAGAGGCGAGCGTTCGCTGAGCTGGTGGTGGGATCCCGGAGGTTTCCGGGATCCAGAACCTTGGGCAATACCTAGGGCGGGGGTGGGGTACCCCTGACCCGGATAACCCCTGGGGAACATTTGCTAGTAATATGGCGAAGCTGGAAGAAGGGGTGGGTATTGAAGATAGCCGTTGGGGCTTTCCGTGGCAGAATCAAAAGGAAGTCACTTTGCTAATCATATGGCTGGTGATGCCTGAAGCCGTGGATGGGATGGCTAGGATATGGGATCTGAAATGTTGTTGAATAAAGTTGTGTTATTAATAAAGCTGCGACCAGTTGAATTCCAATTATTGTTGTATTGTGGTTATTAAAGGGGAGTGGGGGGAGAAGGAGGGTTGGGGGGGAGGGGGCGGACCGCATCCACTATCCTCGGTTACTGACCATTTATCCCTACCATCTGCTTTCTATCTTTTAACCAGTTCCTGATTCACAATAGCATATTGCCTTCTATCCCATGACTTTCTAATTTTGCCAAGAGTCTCTCATGAGGGACCTTATCAAAGACTTTTTGAAAATCCAGATATACTATATCAACAGACTCATTTTTATATAACTGTTTATTCACACCTTCAAAAAAACATAGTAAGACAAGACCTTCCTTGGCTAAAGAAATGTTGGCTATTTACATTTTCAGTAATTTTGTTCTTTGTAATGGTTTCTACCATTTTACCCAGTACTGATGTCAGGCTCACCAGTCTGTAGTTGCCCGGATCACCCCTGGAACACCTTTTAAAAACTGGCATTACATTAGCCATTCACCAGTCTTCAGGAATTACAGATGATGTTAATGATAATTCACTGATTACTAATCTGCAATCTCATATTTCAGTTCTTTCAACACCATCTTGCAACTCCATACTTGCTGGTATCCCTCAATATCAACGTCGCCGATTACAATTATTACAGAACACTGCAGCCTGGATGGTATCTCATGCCTCCTCTCGGGATCATATCACTCCAATTTTACAACACCTTCATTGGCTGCTGTTAAATTTCCAGATACAATTCAAGATCCTCACTTTGGTACACCATGCTATCTACTCTCACAGATCTCAGTACCTAGATGATCTACTAACATTCCATACACCTACTTGTAGTCTCCGCTCTGTCCATATCAACCGTCTATACCTCCCTTCCCCTGCACAGGCACACCTCCAATCAACCAGACAGTCTGCCTTTTTTTACCTCGGTCCCTTCCTGTGGAACTCTCTGCCCACTGCCCTTCAACTGGAAGAGTCCTACCCCAAATTCCACTCCCTCCTGAAAACCCACCTCTTTTCCTCTGCCTTTAACCTTCCCCCTTGACTTTCCCTTCCCCACTCCCTACCTTTACTGAATTTCATTGAAGCCTTTTTTCTCTTCTCTTCTCTCTCCCTTTTTCTCTATATTGATTGTAATTTCCTTTTCCTTTCCACTATGTATTTTTATTGTATTGTAAACCACCCCGATGTAATGGGGGCGATATATCAAATGTTTGAATAAACATAAACATCAGATGTATATCATCTGGTCCAGGTTAGTTTATCTAATAGTTGTACTACATCTTTCCAGTTTATCAATATTTCTTTCAGTTCTACTGATGCATCACCTTTAAATTCCTTTTCAGTCATGGATAACTTCCCTACATCTTCTTCAGTAAAATCCGAAGCAAATAATTCAATCAGTCTTTTTGCTATGGCCTTTTCCTCCATTAGCACCCCTTTTACCCCTCTATCATCTACAGTAATGGTCCAACTGACTCTCTCACAGGTCTTTTGCGACGAATGTACTTGAAAAAGTTTTTATTATGCATTTTTGCTTCCATGGCAAGCTTTTTTAAAAATGCTTTCTTTGCCTGCCTTATCAGTGCCTTGCATCTAACTTGCCAGTGCTTATGTTGTTTCGCATTTTTGTCATTGGCTCTTTTTTCTGTTTCTTGAAAGAAGCTTTTTTGGCTTTCGTGGTTTTGGCTATTTGTTGTTCAAGTGATAGGGTTTGGTCTAAGGCAGGGGTGGGCAATTCCGGTCCTGGAGGGCCGCAGACCAGTCAGGTTTTCATGATGTCCCTAATGAATATTCATGGGCCTATTTCCGTACAATAGAAGGCAGTGGATGCAAATAGATCTCATGAATATTCATTAGGAACATCATGAAAACCTGACTGGTCTGTGGCCCTCCAGGACCGGAATTGCCCACCCCTGGTCTAAGGTGATGCCCAGCTATGTTATTTGTGGTTGTACTTTTATCTGGGTGGTGTTTAAGTTGGCAGCTGGAATAAAGGGTCCTTTGTTATGAATAGTGCTGCCGGTTATTTTGTAGTTGATAGTCCGGTTGTTTTCGTTGAGCCATTGGAGGAGTTGAGAATTTGTGGGGTTGGTGGTGGTTATTGGTCCATATAGAATGATATCATCTGTGTATATATGGAAGCCAATGGTGTGGGATTTTATGATCAAGCAGAGGTGTTGCAGGTAATTGTTGAACAGTAAGGCTGATAATGTGGATCCTTGAGGCACACCTTGGATTTGGTGGTAGGGGGTGGAATGTTGGTTCCAGTCCGGATTTGTTGTTGTCTGTCAGGTAAGAGTTGAACCATTTCATTATTGTGCCCTGGATTCCAGCTGCTTGGAGATGGTGGAGGATCATGCTGTGGGAGATTGTGTTGAATGCGGCTGAGATGTTTAGAAAGATTAGGATGTATCCACTTTGTTTGCTTTGTATTCCTTTTATCAGGGTATTTAGCAGGGAGACTATGAGGATTTTGACTCAGTGGAGAGGTCAGAATCTGTGCTGTTGTGGGTCCAGGATGTCATTTCTATCAATGTGTCTTTGTAGTTGTGTAAACCATGTAGATCTGTAAACCATGTAAATGCATTTCAATATCGGGCCTTTAAAGTATAAGTTAAGAATTCATATCACATAGAGAATATCAAAAAATCCTAACATACAGTTGTGGTCAACATTATTGGCATCCATGCATTTTAGATATGTTGTTTAGAGGATCGGAGAAATCCACTGCTTTAGAGAACTTGGGAAATCCACTGCTTATCCAATGGACAATCAGCATGGAAACCATGTACCTTTTGGGAATCTAACAGGTACTTTTGACTTGAATTGGCCACTGTTCGAAACAGGATACTGGGCTTGATGGACCCTTGGTCTAACCCAGTATGGTATATCTTAAGTTCTTATGTAAGGTTCTTGATTGGATTGAGATCAAGACTTACTGCTGGCCATTTTAAAACAGTCTATTTGTTCCTTTTTAACCATTCTTTTATACTTCTGGATGTATGTTTTGGGACATTGTCCTGCTGAAGAACCCATGGCCTTCGAGCTAGACCTAGCTTTCTGACACTAGGTAACACATTTTTCTCCAAAATACCTTGGTAGTCTTCTGATTTCATAATGCCTTTAATATATTCCAGGCCTCCAATTCCTGAGGCAGCAAAACAGCCCCACAACATTATGGATCCTCCATCATATTTAACCATAGGAAGGTTTTTTTCTTTCCTTATAAGCTTAATTTATTTGCCTGTAAATGTATCGCTGGTCTACGTTGACAGAAAGCTCAAGTTTGGTTTCATCTGTCCACAGAACATTTTCCTAGAAGGATTGTGGTTTTTCAAGGTGGGTTTGGGCAAAGATCAGCTGTGCCTTTTTGTGTCTGTCTTTGAACAATGTGGTTCTCCTTGGATTTTGCCCATGAAGCCCTTCTTTGTTTAATGCACAGCATATGGTGCGGGTTGAAACCACCACTCCAGACTGCTCAAGGTCAGCCTTTAGCTCTTTGACTGTTGTATGTGGGGGGTTTTTCCAGCAGTTCACACTAACCTTCAAAGACTTCATGGATTAATTTTCCTCTTCCCACCATGTCCTGGGAGGTTCTTGACAGTTCCATGACCAGAAAACCTCTTAATAACATTCAAACTGTAGACACAGGAATCCCAAGTTCTTTGGAGATGGCCTTGTACCCCTTTGAAGTTTGATGTTTGGTGATAATGGCTTTTCTGATGGTCTCAGGAAGTTCTCTTCACCATTGTGAAAATAGAACAGGGAGTGAATGTGGCCATTTTAAACATTAGAGTCATCATTCATTGGTTGATTCAAGTCATGTGAGTATTGACAATTGATCAGAGGTGTGTCTAATTTTATTGCAGTGGGAATGTGGTTCTTCTGTTCAAACTAATTTGAATTGTTTATTATTTATTAAACACTTTTATACCACGCTTTCCCATGGTTCAAGTGCAGTTTACATAGAACAAAGGTATGAATGGCACAACAGGAAAGAGTACTTATTCATATTACATAGAACATTTGTGAACTTTTTACAGGTAACATAGTGAACTATATACATTGCATAATGGAAAAACAATCCAACGTTCTGATAATCATACAAATATATACAGTGAGAAGAATTTGGTTGATATATCACTGACTTAGGTTTGAAAGCTTGGGTTATACTCTATTAGTGTTTCTGATTGTGTTGTTATGGGGTGAGGTGTGTTGTTGTCTGTTTGTGTATCAATGTTTGTTTGTGAGCCATAGTGTGTGGTAAATAGGTGTGTTTTTATTTTTTTATGAAATAGCCTAATGTCAATTAACTGTCTGATGTCTTCAGGTAAATCATTCCAGAGGATCGGGGCAGAGTGTGAAAAAGCCTTATTATTAGTAAATTTTTTAGCTTTTGTAAAGTCTTTCGGTATCTCGATTTTATTTCGGTTTTTACTGCTTTGACTACGATTTCGTGTTTCCTTGGTGATTAGAGTGTTAAGAAACTATGCTGCTAGGTTATTTATTAATTTAAATGTTGTTACTAAAACTTTGTAGCTTATACGGCAGTAAATTGGAAGCCAGTGAAGTCGAGCTAGTATGGGAGTTATATGTTCGACTGGGCGGACATTCAGTATAGTTCTGGATGCTACATTTTGTACTAGCTGGAGCCTTCTAAGATTTTATTTTGATATACCTGGAGAACAGCATTCGCAAAGTCAAAGTGTGGTGGAATGATTGCTTGAATTATGGCTATGAAGTCATGCAAGTGTACCAAGGGGCGGAGTTGTTTTAATAGCTTAAGCTTATAGTGTATTTTTTTGTTGTGTTTTTGATGTGGGATTCCATGCTAAGGTTCTTATCCAGTATCACTCCTAGGTATTTCACTTCCTTTTTTGCTTTGATCTCATGATTCTGTAATACAATAGATGTTGGGGTTACGTAGGTTTAGTTTCTCGTTACATATAGTACATCTGTTTTTGGGAAGTTAATGTGTAAGTTGTGATCTTTGAACCATTTTGATAGTTCGTTAAAGCACTCTGTGATTAATTGCATTAGGGGATTTGGGATCCTGAATGGGAGGTATACCATTATGTCTTTCGCATATATGTGATAGTGAACGCGGAACCATTTAAAGATTGTGCAGATTGGTTTCAGGTAAATATTAAAAAGGAGTGCTGAGAGGGTGGATCCCTGAGGGAGGCCTTGTTCCTGCTTGAATGCTGTTGAGGTTTTTTGGTTGATTCTTACTGTTTTGGATCTGTTATGCAAGTATGAGGTAAACCAGTTATGGACGGTTGACTTTAGCCCTATTTGTTGAAGTGTATGATTCACGCTATCGAATGCTGCAGAGATGTCTAAGAATAGTAGTATGAACGCTTGTTTTGAGTCGTCTATTCCTCTTACAAGCGTGTCGAGTAGTACTGTGAGTATAGTTTCTACTCCGTGGTAAGGGTGGAAACTATATTGTTGTTCATCGAGGTGGGCTGAGGCATCAATCTAATTCTGAAGTTGGATTTGGATTACCTTTTCAACTAGTTTGGCCATGAAGGGTATACTTGATATGGGTCAGTATGAAGTAGGTGAGCTTTTGTCTAGGTTGCTATTTTTGAGAATTGGTCGTATTTGGGCGTGTTTAAGGGTTGGTGAGTGGTACCTCTTTTCAAGGGATAGATTAATCATAGGTACAGTAGGATGAATGATGAGAGTTCTGGTAGTGTCTTTTTTATCCAATCTACTGGACAGGAGTCTAGGTAGGATATGGTTGTGTTTATTTATTTATTTATTTATTTATTTATAGACTCTTATATACCGCACTATTAAGCATCAGCGCGGTTCACAAAAAACAGTGAGATACACAATTCAACAATTCACAATTCAGGTTGGAAATTATGGTCTTGAGGGTGTCCTTGGATATAGGTTGAAAATTGGACCAGTTATTAAGCTGGTCAGGCCGTGCTTCATTGTGTGTTATAGAGGGGGGTGATTGACGTTTTATTTTGTTCATGTAGTAGAGGGCTAGTGTTTGTGGGGAGATATAAGTTTCTGTTTCATTTGCGTTGTATGCTTTGTTTGTTAGATTTTGTACAATGCTAAAGAGTTCTTTGGGCCGGTTAATGGATTTGGCAAGTATGTTGGAGTAGTAATTTTTCTTTGCGCTTTCTAAGGTCTTTTTTTTTTTTTGTGAAATTTTATTTAAAGTTTTCACAAACAAACATCAACAACAATCCAACATTACTCAGAACCACTCCACCCAACCCTCCCCTCCCCCCAGCAACCCTTATGCTGCAGCACATCAAACCCCATACAACAACAAAAAAAAAAAAAACCAAGTAAAAGATATGTAAAGGGGGTAAACACAAAAGTTAAACCGATAGGGCTTAGAAAGATATTTCATCATGTGAACAACGAGCTGCATTACAGTACATGAGCAGAGATTGCCATTTCCTCCAATACCCAGGTCCGTGGTGGACGCCTTTACGCGGCATCAATTCGTATTTACTATACAGACACACGCAGTTCCACCAGATCTGGTATTGGAGGTCAGAAAGCACTTTTCAATTCCTTAATCTACAACAAATGGCAATCCCAAGAAGAAAATCTAAAAGGAAGGAGTCATGTTGCCCCACTGGAATCCCAGACCCAGATCGGAAGACCAGGATCTCCCATGAAAGAGGAGCTTTAAAGCCTAGAATGCTTTGGATACAGTCCCATACCTGGGTCCAATACGTACATAGAAGTGGGCAGTCGTACACCATGTGCCGAAAGGTACCTACTGCCACTTTACAAAGCCAGCATTTGTTGCCGACCGAGGGGTCCCACTTAGTCACCTTAACCGGGGTAACAAAAGCTCTATGGGCAAAAAAATACAAGGTCTGTGTGAGGGAGGCAGATCTAGAAATACGAGTCTGCCTAGCCCAAAAGTTGGACCGCTGCTGCATAGAAAGAGTGACTCCTGCTTCATGTTCCCAGACACATCGCGTCCCCTGGGCCTGCAAAGGACACTGCCACCTAAGCAGTTTGTATAGAGAGGAAACTATACCAGCGCTAGCCCAGGCCTGAGCGAGGTCACTTAAAAGAGTCCCTTCTGCACTGGAAAATCGCACATCCCCCAACGCAGTCCCTAGACAGTGTTTTAATTGTGCCCATTGAAAAACAAGGGTACCTGGAAGATGGAATTCCCGCTGCAAATCCCCAAAGTCCCGCCACCTACCATCCCGAACTAACTGGCTCAGTGTCCAGATATTTCGGACATACCACTGTCGCCAGGCAAAGGTTTTATTCTGGATTTTGAACAAAGGGTTGTACCAAAGCGGGAGATCCGGAGTAAACCGCTCCACTAGAGATCTTTGGGTCAAAAGGTCCTGAAAGGCCCGCTGGGTGTCCGTTAGGATGGAGGGCCAGCGGGGGGACAAAGGGAAGAGCATGCCCGGGACCAATAATAAAGGGAACGGCTTTACCAGCCGCCGCTCCAAGTCCAGCCAGACAGGGCTAAGCTCCGTCACCTCGTCCCGCCACCTGCCCCCTTGTTTGAGCAAAAATGCCCGGTGATACAGCTGAAAGTCAGGGAAGCTCACCCCACCCTCCTCCTTAACCCTCTTGAGTTTAGACAATGCAATCCTCGGGGGCTTATCATTCCAGAGAAACCTCACTAGCACCCTCTCAATCTGCTTATAGATCGGAGGCGCAAACAGTGTAGGCAGCATTTCGAGAACATAGTTAATTTTCGGGGCAATGGTCATTTTAATCGACTCCATGCGACCCCACCATGAGAGATGCAAAGGAGACCATTGGGCTGTCAAGGTGTTCACTAAAGAGATAAGACGGTCCACATTATACCGCACCGTTTCTTCAAAAGGGTAGCAATAATAAGCCCCTAAATATTTCACCGCACCTACTTTCCAGATAAATGGAAATTGTGCAACATCCTCCTTGAACACCCGGGCATTAAGGGGAAAGGCCACAGACTTCAGCCAATTGATTTTATAGCCAGACAAAGCGGCATAGTCGTCAATTTGCGTGAGAACAGAAGGGATGGAAGATGGAGTGGTAAAAAGCAACAGATCGTCAGCATATGCCGACAGCTTGAGCTCAAGACCCCGAATTTTAAGACCATGTATCCTGGCATTCTGTCTAATGAGCATGGTGAGAGGCTCCAAAGCCAAATTAAATAGCATCGGCGAGAGGGGACAACCCTGTCGCGTCCCCCTGCCCAACCGAAATTCCTGAGATGTGACATTATTGACACTGACATGAGCCGTGGGATGAGCGTACAAAATACCAATGTAATGAATAAAACCTTCCCCCAAGCCAAACCACCGAAGGGCATGAAACAAAAAAGACCATTCAAGGCGGTCAAACGCTTTCTCGGCATCAAGGGATAAGCCAACCATCGGCGTCTCAACAGAGGCAGCCTCCATCAGAACATGACACAAAAGCCGGGCATTATCCGCCGTTGATCTACCACTAACAAAACCACATTGGTCTGGATGGATCAACAGCGGAAGCACGGAGGACAAGCGCTTTGCCAAGATAGAGGCATATATCTTATAATCAGCATTTAATAATGAAATGGGGCGGTAATTCCCTACTTCCAAAGGATCTCGTCCAGGCTTCTCAATGACAACAATGTTGGCAGCCGCAAAGGAGCCAATTTGAGGACATTCCGCCAACAGCGCTTGGTAATATTGTAACATGAAAGGGCCGAGATCTTTACAGAAAACCTTGAAAAATTCTGCCGGAAGCCCATCTGGGCCCGCCGCTTTCCCAGCAGAGAGGGAGCCTATCGCTGCACCAAGTTCCTCCAAGGTTATAGGGAGATCAAGCGGAGCCAATAGAGCCGGATCTATCCCTGGTCTCTGGACCAGCTTTAAAAGCTGTTGAAAGGCTTCCAGAGAACAATCCTCTTCGGACGAGTAAAGACGATCATAAAATTCCCGAAAGGCCACCAATATATCCGGATCTGTGACCAACACCTTCCCCTGCTGGGCATCCCTGAGGGCAGCAACCCGCCCCCGCTCCCTCCGGGCATTCAACTGATTGGCTAGCAACGTACTGGCCCTATTGCTGTCTCGGTAATAAAGACCTTCTTGTGAGCGTATACTTTTGACCGCCTCGGAGGTGAGAATCTGATTATAACGAAATCGCAGGCGCTGCAAACGTAATAACACACAAGGATCAGATCCGCGGGCTAATACCCGTTCTCCAGCTTTAATTTGCGCCTCTAACACCCCAAGTTGTGTCCTAATTATCTTTATTTGACCAATATTAAAACTAGTGATTACCGCCCTCATAGATGCTTTAAATCCCTCCCATCTAGCCCACCCTGATGTCAAGTGAGGGGGATTAAGGTCAAAATAGTTAAGTATCGCTTCACGCAGCTGTAGCTGGAACTCAGTATTAGACAACCAGGTGTGGTCGAAACTCCAGTTGCCCCGAGTAGGGTTAGACCCTATTCCCTCCAAAAGCACAGAGACAGCCTCATGATCCGATACATTTGAGGAGAGAATATCTGCAGCTGTGAGATATGGAATTAGGGACTTAGACACTGCCCCTCAGGGTGAAGTAGTCTCCACACGTCTACCAATCCAGCCCCTCGCACTAAGGAGTGAAGAATCTCCTGAGCCCGACCGCTCTCAAGAGCTCTGGGAGGCTTCCTATCCACCAGTGCGTCCAGGACTAAGTTAAAGTCGCCCCCCAGAACAATCGGAGCGGGCGAAGCAGCACAAGTTAACTCAGCTATATTCCTGTAGAAATCAGGGCAGTCTGCGTTGGGGGCATATATGTTAAATATTATCAGTTCGAGAGTTCCCACTTTAAGACAGGCCTGAACCCACCTACCCTCCTCATCCCCTCGGGAATATAGTACCTGCAAATTTAGCGACTTCCGGGCAAGGATAGCCACCCCATTATGTTTACCTCGCGCTGGTGAAAATGCTAACAAGGAAAAGGGACGGATATTCAGTTTCAGGGACTCCTTCGCGTTCAAATGTGTCTCCTGCAACAGCAAAATATCACTCTTTAGCTGCTTGCCATACAGAATAATCTTTTTGCACTTAATGGGGTTATTCACCCCATTGACATTCAATGAATGAATACGCAGGGACGCCATAGGACTAGCAACAACATGTAAACTGTACCCAACGTCCCGGCGACATGACTCCCCCTGCCATCATACAATTGGTTCTGCCACAAATAGATATTACCAAGCTCAAGTAGTTCACACAAATGAGGAAAAACATCGCCTATCCTACAAATACTAAGCCTACAGCCCATACCAACCAGGGGAGGGGGGGGGACTCTACCGTTCTGAATGGGCGAGTCCACACTGAAGCGGGAAGGCGCAAACAGAGGCTATAGGGATATTAGTAAGTGCCTGCGCCGGCTAGTACACTACTGTACGCATAAACCGTATCCCCTGACGGGAACTAGGAAGAAGAGATCCCACCAATGAGGATCTAACTGTCCCAGTGCATCAATAGATAATATAACAGAAATAAATGCAGGGGACACATTTAAGAGTTCATCAACTCGGCTTCCTTTTCCTCGATGTATAACCCCAGTGCATTTGGATCATCAAATGTTTTAGTGACATTATGTAAAGTCACCCTCATTCTTGCGGGTTGAAGAAGGCCAAAGCGCGCCTGTAAACGCTGCAGGCGCGGTCTTAGATCCAAGAAACACTTCCTTTTCTCCACCGTAGTTTTAGCAAAGTCAGGAAAGAACATGAGCTTATGTCCCTCAAAAGTCACCGGGAAGCGGGCCCGTGCAGCCTCTAGTATTTTAATAGCATGCTGATGCCGCAGAGTTTTAAAAATAATAGGCCGAGGCCTCTTGTTGTTAGGTAGGGCCTGTGAGGGGACACGGTGCGCTCTGTCTAGCTCACAAGGAGTGTCAAAGGACATGTGTAGTACAGTATTAAAGAGCTTCTGCAGGAAACCAAACATATCTTGCCCCTCTGCCCCTTCCGGGACACCCACTATACGGACATTATTTCTTCTGGCCCGGTTATTGACGTCTTCTATCTCCTTTTGCAGTTGCTCAATTTGACGAGAATGCTTTCCCAAAAGTTTCAGCTGTTCCTCGTGCACCTGTAGCCGGTGTTCCATTTGATCTTGGCGCACTGCAAGGGTCCCGAATTGCTCCTTGAGTTGCAATATGTCCTCCTGCATGTTCTGCAACGAGGCACTGTTCGCCGTCACGATGGCCTTCACCGCACGGACCTCCTGCAGCAGTTCTTGTAGCGCCTCCGGCTGCTCACGCCCGGCCGCCATCTTTTGCGGGGACGGAGGTTCTGGTTTTAAACGTTTTGTACCAGTGCCAGACCCCGAAGCAAAGTCCAGGCGAACAGGCTTAGAGTTCGCCATCTCCAGACACCGTATAGCAAAATCTGAGGGGTTGTGATCCGA
The DNA here is from genome assembly GCA_033557465.1 of Ichthyophis bannanicus. Lineage (NCBI taxonomy): Eukaryota > Metazoa > Chordata > Amphibia > Gymnophiona > Ichthyophiidae > Ichthyophis > Ichthyophis bannanicus. The sequence goes on along the minus strand of CM066035.1, from coordinate 600,250,083 downwards.
AATGCCGGCGCAGACACAGGATTAATGTAAATTCCCCTGGAGCTCTCGCTCTACGCGGCCATTTCCCTTCGCGCTAGGCTCCGCCTCCTCTATGGTCTTCTTATATGTGTTAAGGATGTTTATGCAATTCTCATGGTTTGATAGGGATTTGGTTCGTCGCCATTTTCGTTCTGCTTTTCGCAGGTCTCTTTTCATAGATTTTAGTGTGGTGTTAAACTAGGGAGCATCTCTGTTTTTGCCATTGTTATTTTTACTGTTTGGATGGTTGTGGGTTATTTTGAGTGTTGCAGCATTAGAGATTATTTTGTGCCAGCTTGAATCTATTAGTTAGAGGCTGGTGTGAGATTCTGTTTTGGGTATTATTGGTGTAGGTCAGGTTGAACTTTAGGAGATGGTGGTCCGACCATGGAACAGGTATGATCTCCAGTGATGAAGGATTGAATACTTCTCAGAGGGAACTTGGTAGGAAGACAAGGTCGAATGATTTGCCTTTGATATGGGTTTGTCTGTCAATGATTTGTTGGAAGTCCATGTCAGCTATGGAATCTATGAAAGGTGTTTATTGTGAGTTGGATAGTGAGGGGAGATTCATGTCGCCCATAAGTATCACAGGGTTAGTATCGGTAGAGGAGCCCAGCAATTCAATTAGAGTGTCTGTGTTCTCTGATCTATGTTCAGGTGGTCTGTAAATTAGACATATTCTAAGATGTCAGATTTATAAGGTGCCAATAATCATGTCCTGGCAATGTCCCAGTTTTTATGCTATTTCCTACTATTTCCTTTTTTAATCGGTTTTGTTTTATTTGATTCTTTTATGTGCCAAATATGTGTGTGTATACATATAGTCCAAAGCCATTTCACTGGACACTTTCTTTTTTAGGAGATATTGGACATTAAGGGGTAGAACTGCAAGGGTGCCAATAATGTTGATCACAGTTGCCTAGATAAAGTATTAGCCTAGACAAAAACAAAAATGAAGAATGAATCATATACAAATTTTGGGTAGTTAGAAAATATTTGTGCTGTTCTATTTATAAATACAATACATGGAGTAAATATTTTAAGCCATAGTTGCATCTATAAATGGCAGGCTTATAGAAGCAAAATGGCATATACGCCTAACAAGCAATTTTAGAAGAGGCACTACATACACACGAAAACTAGGCCACGATATTTAGGCAGTAGCACATAGTTTCCTCCATACAGAATGAAGGCATATTCTTGGGGATCTTCTATGGTGCTGGTCTGCAGCCCTCCCTCCCCCCCCCCAAAAAAAAAAACCCCAAAATATTTTATAGGAATAAACCACAAATAATTGAGATTACAACTCTAATTGGGACACACCAGAGTGGGACAATATATTGTTCTGTATAATTGCAATACAGGTATAGGAGGTTATTTTAGAAACCTTATTTCTGATTTCTACATGTAAAATCAGATATTTACACATGGAATGGCATCCACATGTAAATGACTATTTTAGAAAATGCAGACTTTACATGTGGATGTCCTTAATATGTGAAGCTGCAAGGGGGCTTGTTGGGGGCATGGTATGGGTGGTTCAAAAATCTGTACATGTATTCCACATTTCATATAGGGAATACATATATACAGTACGACCAAAATTGTCCACAACAAGATTAATAGCTACTCCCTGGCACGTTCAGGTTTATAAAAAGTGCTTGTTTTGGCCAGCCCTTTGCAAAAGGCTGATTTTATCCTTAATTCCCATTGTTCAATTTCCTCCTCAAATTCTAATTAAATGAAGATCGCAGCCTCTGTAGTTAGAAGGCAAATGTTAAATGCATAGGCTTGCAAAATGGCCCACATACATATGCAAGTGACAACACCTGCACGTATGAGCTGAGAAATGTACTATTGAAATGTGCTTTATAGCATGGTACATTTACCCACTGACATTTATATCTATCCAACCCCACAAAAAATCCTCAACAAACTTGTCTTTGGAATCTGGGGCTTGGAGTTGTGCTTGATGGTAGAGATTTGCAAACCCCTCAGAATACCAAATCTACCTCATTAGGATACAAAGTGTGCTTTTCTGAGGAAAACTCTCTTATTGCCCGCCACAATGCATGCCAGCATTTAAAATGCACAAGTGTGCATATGGAATATTTTGTATTTGTTTCTTTGTTTTACAGTTTTATGTATGCAAAATTGAAAACCCAGTCTGAGAACATGGTCAGGAAGGAAGGAGTTCTTTATTAATTGGCTAAAATAACTCACCACAATGTCCGACACAGGCCGTGTTTCGAAATACCTTCTTCAGGGGTATCAGCATGGAGGCCTGCTCTGTTTGTGGGCGAGTGCCTCCATAACCCATGCAGATTGTGTGGTACAATTGCATGGCACTGAGCTAACCGCCATGTGAGTGCACTTATTGCCACCCATTGAGGGGTGTTAAATTCTCCTGTACTCAAGGCAAGTCATGGTTAGAGTATGCTCATAAGGCCACACTGACAGTTACGCGAAGGGCCAGCCCAAGGGTTTCTGCCATCCTAGACAGGAACCCCAGCCTTGCGCCCCACCCAGCCGTCACCGATTCCATTTACGGGGAAGGAAAGCAACGGCAGTATTTTAAAAACAACTGCTTTTGGAAATACTGCTACTGCTGCTGCCTGCCTCCCTCCATAAATGAAATCGGCAGCAGATGGGGGTGGGCTGTGTGGCCAGTCACATGTGCCACTGTCGCCACCCACTGGGCCGGTCACATAGCGGATGACCAGCCCTGCTTACGCGCCATCAATGCCCATATTATGCCCCATCTAGTCCTCTCCTCGCCCACTTGCATACTGCCCAGTTAACGTCGGATTTATAGCATGCTTGGCATGCATTGAACCCCGCCCTACCTGGTGGCGTGCTTTAGTAAACAAGCTGCTGTAACATTTATGTACTTCTACTTAGACATGTATGCTCCAACTGCAATGTTGCATTCCTGTTTATAAAATGGCCTTTTCTGTTGTGTTGTTGTTGCTGCTAAGTGCCATTGAGTCGGTATCGACTCATGTCGGCCCTCTAGATAGTTGTCCTAAAATGTATGCGGTCTTCAGTCAGGTGGCTCATCATTAATAGAGTGGCATCCATAGCTGCTATTATTGTATTGAGCCATCTCATTGCTGGTCTTCCTATCTTGCATTGGCCTTCAAACTTGCCAAGCATGATATCTTTCTCTAATGATCTCTCTCTTTGCATGATGTGTCATGTGATAGTGTACCATATGGTGCGAAGGGGTTTTCTTTAAAACACAGGCAAGACAGCAGTTCAGGGAAAACAAAATCAGCTTTTTTTTCAGTCCCAGCTAGTTAAACCTCCACAAAGCAAAAACTCAGGACAGTAGTTCAGGGAAAACAAAAGCAGTTTTACTTATGCCCCAGCTTGTTAAACCTCCATAAACTGGTTGTCATGGCCCTTCCTCCAGCCCTAGTAAAAGTTCCTATTTCATAACTCTTTTGCATGGCTTGCCTTGGAAGAACTCCTGGTCCATGGCCTCTCTCTTCCTCCAGCAGCCTGCTGGGTTTTTAACCTCTCCATGTGAGCCATGCCTTCCCAGTTCTGAACTCTAGGCTGCAGACTCTCTTAAAGGGGGGCTATTGATATTCTCTTTGGAGAGATACGGGTAATATTCTATAGATCTCATCACACACCCTCCCCCTCAGTTCAACCATGCCCTGTTGAGCGCCTGTCTCACCCGGGATCCCCACTCGAAAAAGGAAGTCTGTGTTCAGGTGAATCTAACCAACCTTACGGAGGACCTGGAAATGGTAGGGTTGGAGACTCAAAAACTACCGCATAATATGGCCGTTGGACTCCTTATGTTGAGCCAGCCACTTGAGGGTTGGTGGTATGTTATCAGTGAAATGGATGGTTAAGCAGGTAGTATTTGAAGGTCTCAAGCATCCACTTGACAGCCAGGGCTTTCTTCTCGATCACTGTTGTGATGAAGAAGCCCATACTGAACATATGGAAGTAGAAGAAAAGGATGATTTTACCTTTAAACAAACTGACAGTCAGGCTGCACACACGTTTCAGCGTTTGCAACAGAGAGGCAAGCATAGGGAAACAAGAGCTAGGCTGACACACCCAAGCTCTGACGTAACTGCAAGCCTGGAACCTAATTACACACACCTGTTCAGGAAGGCAGCCCAAGGCTCAGGGAACAGGAATATAAACCCTGGCTAGGAGAAAGCATAGGAGGAGTTGGTGATTGGAGTCTCGCTGAGAGAGCCGGTAAGAGTGTTGGTGAGAGCATTGACTGAAGAGCTGGGAGGAGACCTTTGAGGAAACCCAGCTGCAGTTCTGGAATTGAAGCAGACAGAGCAGAAGGAGAGAAGGAACAGACTGCTGTCAGAAACCTGCCTAGAGGGAGAGAGCAGAGAGACCTTCAGACCTCATTGCCAGATAAAAAGCTTCAAGGAGCTCACAGGTGGGAACCTAGCACTAAACCCAGGAGTTTGCAAAGCTCAGTTTGGGACTGGGAACCAGAGCAGTGCTCCAGACAAGAACTCCAAACAGGGAATCAGAGAGCGTTTCCCTACAGCTGGAAAAAGCTAGCTGAACAAAGCCAGAGAGGAATCTCCACAACCTCAGGTATTTCCAATCCTTACCATATAGAACTGTGCCCAAAGGAAGCACCAGAGGTCTTAGGGGGAAATTATCCTAAGCCGTATAATAACAGCTTAAAGCCAAACTACTTAGTTCCAGAGTTTGAAGAGATGCAACACGACTTTAATGAGAGTGACTCAGCAGAAGTGCCTATGGACTGTACACTGTGTTTGTCAGATGATATAGAATCCCTTTGCTAAATGTGTATGAGGGAGCTGAGTGTGAACAAAGGGAAAGAAGAGATTTTTCTTTGTGAGAAGAAGCTGTTATGTTTTCTATCTGTTACATGTGATATGCATTGCACGTTTTGTGAGCAAAGAGTGTGAAGCTCAATCAATGTGAATATGTAGCAAATGAATTAAACAAATAACACTTAGCCGTCTTCCAGCTGGGGACTACTCAGATCTCATCTTATTTGTTTAATTCATTTGCTACATATTCACATCGTTGGACAGATGCAAGCTTAGCTTACTTTTCCTGGGGGGGACACTACTCTACACACAGTGGCATCATTTTTGATAAAGGTCGTTGATGCTAAAAGGCGTGCTAAACCAAACTGAACTGTCAGGTTTAATGCCGCTGTGAGTCTGAGACCTTTTTTCTACTGTTGTGTTGTGTGTCTCTAAAGAAAAAGAAAAAGAAAAAGAATTACTTCACGATTCTATAAGTTTTTAGTAAGCTGTTTGATTTGAACGAAGATTTAATTGCTACATCAGTAATCGTTCAGAGAACGACCTAGAGGAAGAGCAATTGTAGACCCTGGCCTGCTTGGCATGGGCTTTTTCCAGACTGAGTTTGGCCATCTTTCTGGCTTTCCTCAGTCGGTCTTGAATTTGTATAACATACTCCACCAATTTACGCTCAGCATGAGGTTCTTCTTCCCAGGTTCCCTTTACCACATCTAATATGCCTCTTGGCCATCTTCCGAAGAGCAACACAAAAGGCGAAAACCCCTTGGAACTCTAACACACTTCATGGATGGCAAACATCAAATAGGGTGAGAGAATGTCCCAATTCTTCCTGTTCTCCTGCACACACTTTTTTGAACATCTGTTTCAGAGTTTTATTGAATCAGTCAATAAGGCCATCCATCTGTGGATGATATACTGATGTTCACAGCTTGACCTTCACCAAGGCATAAATTTGCTTTATCACCTTGAATACAAAGGATATTCCTTGATCGGTGAGGATCTCATTGGGTATTCCCACCCACCAGAATACTTCCCAGAGTACACTCGTGATTGTAATAGCCTTCATATTCATTAGAGCAATGGCATCCGGGTATTGGGTAGCGTAGTCTAGTGTGACTGACTAAATTATACTTGTTGCCTAAGGTGGTTCACTCTAAGAGTCCTACCAGATCCATGGGCACTCTTTCAAATGCAGTTTCAAAGATGGGCATAGGCACTAGAGGGGCAGGTGGGGCATAACTGGCAATATAACTGCACCTGTTTATGTACCCCAGGCCAGAAAAATCAGGCTAAAACACGCTCTAGTGTTTTCTCCACCCCCAGGTGTCCCCCTAATAGATGGCTATGGGCCAACGATAACACCTACTGATAGTTCCCTGGCCCTATCAGTTGTTCTGCCTCTTCTCCCTCTAGGGTACCTTTGGCCACTCTGTATAACAAATCTCCTTTTAGCATAAAATAAGGAAAGGTTCTTACAGGGGACTCTCTGTTACCTCTGTTACCTACTGGAATCTCATCCACCTCCAAAACCCGCTCCCGGGCATGTTTAAAAGACTTAATTGCTAAGCCTTCCTGAAACTCCCAGGGTCTTCCCTCAGCCCCTACTCTGTGAAGGAGACAATTGTATTTGGGTTACTACTGCTGAGCCCTGAGCTATCCCCACCCAGGGGTTTCTTCCCTAGGCTCTCCCTCCCCGGATCCCTCCCCCATAGCTGCCCCCAGATTCTGTTGATAGCGTAGCTTTTCCTGTTGATGCCAACTCTGGAACTTAGGCTTGGGATTCTCTACATATAGATCTGGGTCTTCCAGGGGGAAAATCTCTGAGAAAGCTTTGTGATCAGCCTTAGTACAGCCGTCAGTTAGCCAGGCCCATATCGCTTCACAAAGTGAGCCAGGGCACCACAACAACATTGAATTTGACATGCCCTGTTGGAGTCTTAAGTGGAACCTCTGCCGTTGGATACTGCCTCTGGTCTCCATATACACAGGCCACTGTTAGTGTCTTTGCATAGTCAATTTGAAATCGGGTTATGGTTTCCCAGCGAATGAAGGCCCGCACACTCTTGGAGTCTATCAAGACCTAGAGGCAGGCTCCCTTGAACTCCAGTGGAATCACAGAGTTCTGTGTCCAGGGTGGGGAGTGTCCACAAAAGCACAGGTTTGAGGGGTGATTATGTTGGCATCCATGGGTTCTTCCATACCCAGGGGACATTCCCAAGCAAAGTGTCCCCGGGCTCCACACCTAAAACAGGTGAAGGAATCATAGCTGGGGTCATGTCCTTGCCTAGGAGGTGACTTTGGTAGTTGAAATATGGGAGACAACATCTGTTCTGGCTTCCCGTCTTCCTGGGTTGAAGAGTGACCTCTTTCCCGTCTCACTGTCTGCTTCAGTTACAAGCTGGGTTTCTTGATACCCCTTGGCTATTACCAATGCACTCTCCAGTGTAAGCTTGGGATGCTGACATACACACTGTTTCATCAGGGCAGTTAAGCCCACCAAAATCTGCTTCAATAGCACAATCTTGGCTATCTCTGGCCTGGTCTTTCCTTCCAGTTGCAGCCACTTCGATGTGAGCTCCTTCAATTGGCAGAGGAACACCCCTTTCTGAATTGCTGGCAGTAGGCCTCTAGTATACAGCCAGTCTGTTCCAATATGGTGGCTTTGACAACTGCATATGTAGATTGTCCATCAGGATTGGCATCCTGGAATGCAGCCAACTGCTACACATCAGCAAATTCCCCAAGTAAGTAGTCCATATTGCCTCCGGCCCCCAGCCATGAGGACAGCTCATTCAAACTTCACCAAAAAGTAATCAGGTTCCTCTTCTGCCGTCATTTTCAGTAGCGCTTGCGCTGGAGGGTGAAGTCGTGGTCCATGTAGGGCTTGAGTCAACTGAGCCAGGGAACTCCTCTATAACTCCCCTCATGCCTGCATAAGATCTTGTAACTGCTGCTGATATTATTGTTGCAGCCACTGCCCTTCTAGCAGGGCTTGTGAAAATGCTGCTGACATTGCTGTTGTTGCCAGAACCTGGAGGAGCTGCTCCATCCTCAATTGTCATTGTTCTCTTGCAACACCACCACAACTGAGTTAGCTCTGCGGTATTCAAGCTCCAACAAACTTTTAGCAGCCTCTAGTGGCCAAAAAAAAGCCTGCTAGTCCGGCACGGACTATACTTTCTTCAAGCTTCCTAACTAGGGAGTGGCTAACCCTCTTAGCCCATACAAACAAAACAGAAAATCTTGACCTGCTGTAGAGGCCCAGCTCTGGAAGGACCTGGATTTGCCTTCAGTCAAGTGGTTAGAGGAAATCCCCAAGCTGCCACCATATGTGGTAGCAAGGCATGTGATGGGAAGGGGATTTCTTAAAACACAAGCCAGACAGCAGTTCAGGGAAAACAAAATCAGCTTTTTATTCTGTCCCAGCTAGTTAAACCTCCACAAAGGAAAAATCCAGAACAGACAGTAGCTCAGGGAAAACAAAAGCAGCTTTACTTCTGTCCCAGCTTGTTAAACCTCCAAAAGCTGGTTGTCTTGGGCCTTCCTCCAGCCCCAGTTAATGTTCCTACCTCAGAACTCCTTTGCACGGCTTGCCTTGGAAGAACTCCTGGCTCCATGAGCCTTGCTCTCCTTCCTGCAGCTTGCAAGGTTCCTAACCTCTCCCTGTGAGCCACACCCTGCCAGCCCTAAACTCTTAAAAGACACTGCAGACACTCCTTTTGGAGAGGGACGGGTAACATTCTATAGACCCCATCACATGTCCAAAGTATGAAAGTCAAAGTCTTGTCATCTGAGCTCTTAAAGAAAGCTTTGGTTTGATCTCCTCTAGTACTGACTGGTTTGTTCTTCAGGCAGTCCATGGAATACACAGTATTCTTCACCACCACCATATTTTAAAGGCATCAATTTTCTTCCTTTCTTTTTCACTGTTCAACTTTCACATTCCGTATGACATTATTGAAAATACCATGGCTTCGACAAATCGGATCTTTGTATGGAGAGAGATTCTCTGCTTTTGGTCCTTCATAGCCATTCTACCAAGAACAATGCATCGTCGGATTTCTTGACTGCTTGTCATTTCTTTACTGATTATTGATCCAAGCACGTTAAAGTTGTCTGCTATTTCAATTTCTTCTCCACCAACGATGAACTTATATTGATTTTCCAGTTGTCAGGATCTTTGTCTTCTTTACGTTAAGGTACAGGCACATTTTAAGATTATGTTCCTTGATCTTGAGAAGCAAATGTTTCATATTATCTTAATTTTCGGCCAGTATTGTGGTATCATCAGCATAGTGAAGATTGTTAATGAATCTTTCACCAATATTCACACCTCAATTGTCTTCATACAGTATTGTTTGTTTGATGATTTGTTCTGCATATAAATTAAAAAGGTAGGGGGAAAGCAGCAGCCCTGCCATATACCTTTGCTGATTTTAAACTATTCTGTTTCTCCTTGTTCCATTCAAACTGTTGCTTCTTGATCAATGTAAAGGTTGCACAAGAGAACTATCAGGTGTTCTGATATACCCATGCTTCTTAATGTGGCCCAGAGTTTCTCATGGTTCACACAGTCAAAAGCCTTACTGTAGTCAATAAAACACATATAGATATCTTGTTGGTATTCTTTTGTCTTTTCAAGGATCTATCTCGCATACGCGATGATGTCTCTTGTTCTTCGCCCTTTCCTGATCCCTGTTTGTACTTCAGACAGTTCTCGTTCCAGATATGGTTGTAGTGTCTGCTGAATGATCTTGAATAGAATCTTGCTGGCATGTGGGATCAAAGCCCTTATGCAATAATTTCCACATTCAGTTCACCTTTCTTTACATTGGTATAAACACAGATCTTTTCCAGTCAGTTGGCCATGATGTTGTCTTCCAAATTTCATGGCAGAGCCTTGTAAGTATGGTAACAGCCACATCTGATTGCTGTAATACTTCAATGGGAATACCATCAATGCCCAGTGCTTTGTTCTGTGATAATGCTTTCAATGCTGCTTCAACTTCTTTTTTCATCACCAATGGTTCTTGATCATAAGGTACAAGTTGAAACGGCTGTTGGTCCACTTGATCTTTATGGTATAATGACTATATTTTTTCCACATTTTCTTGATCTTCTCAGCATTATTCAACATGGATCCTTGAGCATCTTGTAACATTTAATTCAAGGCTGAAATTTTCTCTTTAACTCTCGTAACTTTAGGAAAGCCGATCTTGTTTTTCCTGTAATAGTTTCTGATTCTATTTCCTTGCATGCATAACGGAGTTACTTACTTGTAACATGAGTTCTCCGTGGACAGCAGGATAAGTCAGCCACACCTGGTGACGTCATCCGACGGCGCCGAGACGGAAGTACTCTCCATAGCTCAGAAGGGCTTTCGTCCTTCTGAGCATGGGCCAACTGGCCCTGCCCCCCGGCCCGCCCCTAGCTAGCCAGTTCGTCACTAGCTGAGCCTTAGCCGCTAGGAGGCGGGCACTGGTCATAGGCCGAGCCCCTTCCAAGGGGAGGTGGGCGGGTATGTGTGGCTGACTTATCCTGCTGTCCACGGAGAACTCATGTTACAGGTAAGTAACTCTGTTTTCTCCTAGGACAAGCAGGATGAGTCAGGCACACCTGGTGCCTCCCAAGCTGGCATGTGTTGTGGTGGAAGGGGGGAGGGGGGAGGCCGAGATCAGGTTCAGGAGACTTATCAGGTTCAGGAGACTTTTTATCAGGCCATATGCTTTTAAGGTGCGCCCTGGGTAAGGTGTACCTCGGTTAAAGATGTACCTTGGGAAACTGGTGGCAGTGACAACGTGCAATGCATGGTGTGCGTGCGCACACTGTGGAATGTGCAGAATGCAGCGCTGTGTGTGGCCCCGTTGTGCAGACATGCCATCCCACAGCGCACTCACGCGGCCGCTATTGTGAGAGTATAAGGTCTCAATGGGTAGCCGCAGGATAATGGTCTCAGAGGGCAGCATAGCTGATGCACAGCAGAGGAAGTCCAGAGGGCGGCCAGAGACGACGCAACCACGGAGGGAGTCCCCTTCCCTGCTCAGCAGTAGCGTTGAGTTAAATGCTGCAAGCAGGGATAACCACGGTAGCCGTGTTGAAAACGTTGCAAGAGTGGTGCAAGATCAGTGCAATATCTACAGTGGACCAGCAACAATATTGACAGTGCTACAAGAAGAATGCAATTGGAGTGTTAATATCGCAAAGGACCTGAGCCATGTGTCAGTTCATGACTTGGTCCATGAGACCGCTAGAACATAAGGATAAGTAATGTCATACTGGGACAGACCATGGTCCATCAAGCCCAGTATCCTGGTTCCAACAGTGACCAATCTAGGTCATATGTACCTGGCAGTATCCCCAAGAGACACAGGTTCCACCAGCTTGAATTGGTTCAACATTGATATAATAAGGTTTATGGACCTTTAAACTTAGCTACACTACCGCTCTTACTATATCCTCCGGTAACAAATCACAGAGTTTGGTTACACGTTGAATGTCTGCTCCTGTTGCGTGTGTTGTGTCGCATGTGGTGTGAGCAGGTGTCCCTGCCTCCAGAATGGGCCACCACAGGTTGACGATGGAACCTTTGGCAGGCTGTCGATGGATGCGTCGGCAGCACTTGAGCACAGAGCTTGCCGGCTTGACTTGCGGCTCTGTCTGCGCCTGTGGCTGGAACGGCGGGAGCATGCCTGCAGTCGCAAGAATCATGGATGACGGCGGAGCATGCCTGTGGTCGCAAGAATCATGGATGATGGTGGAGAATGCCTGCGGTCACAAGAATCATGGATGACGTGGAGCATGCCTGCGGCCACAAGAATCATGGATGAGCTATCCCGCTGATGCGCATGGTCCCACAAATCATTATTAAACTGTTTGGTTGGAATGATGGACAAGCTGGCCGGACGTCCAGGCTAAGTAAGGCACTGAGGACGGATTATGGACTGATGCTGGGGCAGGAATGCCTCAGCCAGCCTTCTTCATAGGGCGCATGACTCCTGCATCATCGGTCAGTGTCTAAACCATTGTACGACAGCTCTATTCCCGAAGCTGTCAAAGGATCAGGCTCGGAGTTATGTGTTGTAGAGCCAGCTGATTGGTAAAAACACTGGTGCCCACCGGTGAGTGATGAGGGAGCCTCGAGTTGCCCACTGGACTTGGACGTTTCACCTGTTCAGCCCTGTGGGGTATGTGAAACAAACGTGTCTTGCACCATCTGGAGAGATGGGTAGAGAGCTCATCCCTGGACTTGTTCAAGTCACGAGAGTGGCTGAAGGCATGCAGCTGGCCGCGAGTGATGAACCCTGCTCGAGAGACATGGGCAGGAACTGTGAGTACAAGGGGGTCCTTAGCCTTGGGTGCAATGAGGTCATTTGAGCAGGGCTCTGGGCACTGGACCAGTGGTGTAGGCTTTGGTATGTGTGGACCTGGCTACACACTTCGGAAGATATGACCTCCTGTCTATATCCTTGGGATGTGAGCCGGTAGGGAGATAGCCCTTATATGCACTGTCGAGAGATGGTGTGATAGTTGACTAATCTCTGTAGAATATGTTCTGAGTGGGAGCTGTCCGGAGAGTGGGGGGAGCCCCTCTCTCACCTACCACCGATTGGGATGAGCCAAGGGGTCAGTGGGTCCTTCTCATGCATCAGTGGGACTTCTCGTCTAGCTGTTGGTAGCATGTTGGCTTGTGACATGTTCCTAGTGGACTATTCCCAATCCTGTACCTGATTCGCTGTTGTGGGGACAGAGTCCCTGCAGACCGGGGAAGCTGGAAGCAAGCTAATATCAAGACTGGCAGCCCTTGAGGTGCAATGGCAAGCAGTAAGGCACAAAGGCATTGATTACCGAGTTCGACAATGTTACCAAGGTAAGGTGGCAGAGGAGCTTAGCCTGCAATGGAATAGTTTGGAAGCCCTGTATGTTAGGATGGGAGAGGCACGAGCTGAACATTCGAAGTCCGGCTAGACCATACCCTCTGGCAACCCGAGGCCTAAGGCTTGAGGACCTAATGGGGTGCCAACATAAGAGAGGATCCTGGACCATACACAGGCAGGTTGCCATGGTGCCGTGTTACTAGAAGAAGGGCCAATATGTGGCACTGGATGGTTCAATCATTGGGATTGGAAAGAACTTCTTCTATGTTTGTACAATCCAAATCCAGGTTAGCAGGAGCCTGGGAGAATCTAGCCTGCAGTGCCAGGATCCCCAATGGGAGACCGAGGTGTTGGTCTGAAATGGAGTCCTGCATTGAGTCATCGCGGTGACTAGTGTCTAGCAAGCAGCAGTGGGATTAGGACTGGCTTTAGTTCCTTACCAGCGCTTTAACCTTAGGTATTTGAACGGTACTTAGGGTCTTGATTGGGCACTGCTCTAGACAAGATATTGATGGATCATTGGTCTGATGTCGCATAGGGTAATGCAGCATGGCATATCATTTCTTGACCCTAATTGGCTCTTGAGGACCAAGAGGATTGAGGAACTATCCAGAGAGGCATGGCATGGGTTTACCAGGTAGGGTCTCCGTTTATCCCCTTGCTAAAGGGGGGTGTATCGCTGAGCCCTAAAGCTTATTGTTAATCCTGGGACTGCTGCCATGGCTACATGGTCTCCGTACCCTCGAGACCTAGAACTTCGTGCCCAGTGTTACGGCAATGTGCCTAGAGGTAGTAGACTCGGAATATGCTGTTCTGCTTTTTGCAGAGAGCCCTCCGAGAGAACTGTGCCTAGCGGCGAGTGAACCATCCTGGAGTCCCTGTACGGGTGGCACCTGCACCATCCTGGAGTCCCCGGTCTGGAGTGGACTGTGCCCTCCCTACCGGTTCAAAGGTCTGGTGGCCACACTGGCACCGAAGGGATGTCGGGAGCAGCTAGCTGCCATGGTGCAGAGATCCATACATGGCTGTTGTACGCAAAGGAGGCTGCCCCTTTTCTGCCTCCTGTTGGGTGGTAGAAGCTTGATTAGACTGAACGAATGGATTCCCAGTGTGCCACAGTAGGGCGTCCATAAATGATGGGTATTATGAAGCCTGTGAGTGTATGGTATGGTGCCTGAAGAATAGAATGGACATTGAAGGGCAATAGAGAGCTGACTTCCACTTTGGTTTGTAAGGTGCATCTCTCTTGAAAACAAACCAGTTCAGGTATGAATGAAATCAGGGCCTGCCCTTTACGTTGGTTGTGTGCACTGCACCACCGTGTTGCCACTAGCGTCAGAGTCATGTGGTTATTAGCCTCGAATGGCCTATGCATGTTGTGCTTGTCGCCTGCCAGAGGTTGCTGTTATAGGCGACTGCTTGTCAGGGCTAGGTAGAGGGCATGGAGGGCTGGGCCCATGTACCGCTATTAAGGATGGAGTGCACTTTGGCCGATGGGCATGATTCATAGGATCAGATAGTCGCAGGCGAGCTGGCTACCTTCTCAGAAGATTGAGAAAGAACCCTTTGTTCTCAGCATTCCCTGCACAGTACTTTTCATAGATGAAAGTGGGCGCTCAGCGCTGTAGGGCCTCAGATGAGCGGTGCTGTTGGTCCGAGTTGTGGCTGCCGGTCATACAAAGGACCTGTCTTCCAAGAGGGGCCCTCATCTGGCCCTGGTGAGCCCTGTAGCGATAGGATGACTTGGGATCTTTGCCAGAGAGGGAGCGATGGATGGCCTTGTGTGCTTAAACCTGCCTTTTGCACACCGTGACCCTGGGTTTAGTGTCACAGAGGTGCCAGAGAGGGAGCGATAGCAGGCTTGAGTGCTTCAGAGAGGCACTGCGGTCCGCTGTTGCAGACGTGGAGGTCTGTTGCAGGTTGCAGTGGGTTGCCCCTCCCCTTGTCTCTGCGGCGATCCGCGGCCAGGAAGGGGTGCAACGGTTCGGGGTTGAAGTCACCTGGGTAGGGTGGTGAGACACACTTGCCAACATGCTGAACCAGGAGTAATGGAGAGAGAGAGAAGGCTCTGGAGCCTTCTGCATCCTCATGACATAAGAGGTGCAGGGGAAGGGAGAGGGTTCCAATGCCAGCGGTTCTCCGTGCCGAAGTTCCTCTGTTCGGAGATCACAACGGGATCGGAGGAGGGCAGTTAGAAGCGGAGGATGGACGCAAGGCTCCCGGCGCCGAAGCTTCACCTGCGGAGATCGCCATAGGAATGAACAGCTCCCTTCCAAGTGCCTGCAGGTCTGACGGCTCATCGGGTGGCGCTGAGGCCGGCGCTGAAGCCTTCAGAAGCTGAGTCTGCTGTTGCGGGAATGCACAATGCTGGGCATGAGTCAGGCCTTGTCGGCGCCATCGTTGCTTGCGCCCTGACCCTGACTTCTTAAGATCGGCGCCGATCCGTGTTGGGGCATCCGACCAATGGCGCCGCAGGAGAGGAACAGCGATGTCATCGAGCTAAAGAGTCTCCCAGACTATCGGCGCCGATGGAGGAGTGTCATCTGTGCAATCGGCCCCTCCTTTTGCTGTTTGGGTCCAATGCAGGGAGGGAGCCGAGGGCCGAGAGCTATCAGGCATGCCGTGATTGGGTCGGCGCCGGCCAATGGAGCCACAGGGGGAGGAGCCAGGAGCCGTCGAGACCTCCCTTCCTGCTTCTTCAAGGTGCGGCTAGGTGGCAGCACGGGAAGATGGCTGTCCCCATGTCCCTACATGTGCGGTAGGTCTTTCGAGAGACCGGAGCAGGGCAGGGGTGGGGCATTGCCAGGCACGACTGCCGCGAGGCCCGCACATCCACAGCTTCTGGGATGCTGTCCTGGGAGGCATCGAATGAAGAAGCCTGTCGCGTCCATCGTCGACGCCTGCTGCTGGGGGTGGAGGCCCATAGGCACACCCCGAACAGGCGGCGGATACTCCTCAAAGCGCAAGAATCGTGTCCGTGGACTGCAGCATCAATCGGTTACAGGTCGTCTGCTGAAGGGAGCTCAAGTCATCCCACAGGAGATCTGCAGAGGGGTTTTATAACGCGAGGATCTGCAGAGGGTTTTTTTTTTTTTTTTGAATCTTCGTTTGAAAGGCTATCTGAAAGAGAAGCTAATGGAGCCTCAATAGTAAGTTAAAACGAAACATATACATACGTTCTAAGATGATATCTTGGTTGATTTAAGAGAGTAAGTTCAGGTGGAGAGTAGAAGTCCGTCTTGCTGGCAAGGCGTAAGAACTGAAACTGGCTAGCTAGGGGCGGGCCGGGGGGCAGGGCCAGTTAGCCCATGCTCAGAAGGGCAAAAGCCCTTCTGAGCTATGGAGAGTACTTCTGTCTCGGCGCCGTCGGATGACATCACCAGGTGTGGCTGACTCATCCTGCTTGTCCTAGGAGAACATTATAGTACTTCTGCTTGCCTCTTCATGCTACACATTGAAAATCTCTGTTGAGCTCTGTGATTGACTCTCTTTCTCCTCTGGCTTTAGCTTCTCTGCGTTTCTGGGCAATTTTCAGAGTTTCTTCGGTCATCCATTTTGGCCGTTTTTGCTTTTCCACCTTTTGCAAAGACTTCTCACTTTCTTCAAGCACAACTTTCTTGATGTCATCCCATAACTTCTGTTTTTTTTTGTCAGTTGTATACACAGCAGCAAATCAATTTCATAGGCAGTCTTTAAATTCCGGTGATATGTTGTCAAGGTCATATTTTGCTACATTCAGGAGTGGCTTGCTCTTTTTCAGCTTTAGCTTAAATTTGCATCTAGCAGTTGAGATCTGTACCACAGTCAGCTCCAGGTTTTGTCTGTTGATTTTATGGAGCTTTTCTATCGTTTAATTCCACAGATATAGTCAATTTGATTTTTGTACAATCCACTGGGTGAAGTCCATGTGTACAGATGTCACTTTGTTGCTAGAAGAAGTGTTTAAGATGACTAGATCATTGTTCTTGCAGAATTCTGTCAGTTTTTCTCCAGCTTTATTTCTGTTGCCGTCCATATTTTCCAACCACTTTGACTTCTTTTTTTTTGCAACTTTTCTCACCCATGACTATCAGGATATCCTGTTTGCATGTCCTGTCATTTTCAGCTTGTGCTTGTTCATAGAGCAGATCAACTTCTTCTTCTTCTGCAGCTGTTGTTGGGGCATTTACCTGAATAATAATTGTGTCGTTGGACATTCCTCGTAGACGAATAGAAATTAAGCGTTCAGTGACTGTATTTGTATTTCATTACAGTTCTTGCAAGTTTCTTCTTAATTATCAATGCAACACAATTTCTTTGTCTTTCATTTCCAGCATAGTAGACCATATAATCTTTTGACTCTAATTTCTGTCATACATAATGTCAAATATAGGTGTATCTTTATCAATTCTATACACACGTAAGAAAAAGCTCAGCACCTGCCAAGTTTTTTATTAAATATTTTCAGTTTTACAAAGGCAGATTTAGAAGTCCATTTTCTCCATTTCTTGTTCCCTTCCCTTTCACCTGAGAAATATTACAGACAGAAACAGAACAAATACAATGTTGTTGTTATTGTTAAGTGCAATCGAGTCTGTGCTGCTGGGTTTGATTTTTGATTTTTACTTTAAACAAGATCCTAAACTTGTATGGTGGTGTCATGCATTTGAAATGGGTGCTTCCAAAGTGCCCCACCCTGCAGCTCTAATCCCAGTTCTTTGTGGTTTATTCTTATAAACTGCATATATTTTTGGCAGGGCTGCACATCAGCAGCATCTAAAATCTGTGATAGGACGTGGAGGGTAATTTTATAAAGGTTGAGTAGCCAGAGATGTACGCAAGGAAACGGGGTCACCTAGGAGTGCCCTGGTATTTTATAAACTGTGTGATTCCCACTGACATTCCTTGTGGCTTTGGGCAACTCACTTTACCCTCCACTGCCTTAGACGAAATACCTGGCAATCTACTTCTGTTCATAACTTGCCAAGAAAACCCAGGGGCTGCTGGGTCACCAACCAGGAGTCAGCATTGATGCAGTGGCATACATTGCATGTGTGTGTATGGGGTATGTTTACTAATCAGTGGTAGCGGCTCCAATATCGCATGGAAGCCGCTAACGCCAATTAGTAAACATACCCCTTTGTCATAAGGGAAAGGATCCTGCACTAATAAGGACTCAGACAGAGAATCTGAAGAAATGGGCCAGCTTACCTGCAGCTACCTTATGCTGCCTGGCTAGAAGAGATGTGGGCCCCACCCAATGAGGCAGAAAAGAGAGGTCCGTATATCTACCCTGGAGCATTCACATGCATTATCCCTTTGGCATATACTACACAATTGTCATGACTGCTCATGTAATTGCACCACCTCTGCAGATGGTCCTATCTCTAGGCCTAGGTTCCTGCCTGCCTATCGGGATCATGCTTCCTTTAGAGCCTGTCTGAACACAGGCTGGTGAGGGGGTCAGAGCTGCCATTTTTTAACCCCAGCCCAGGAAAGAAAGGCTTGTCTTTGCTAAATCCCCTCCGTGTTTTTGACTAGGCTTGAATCACCCAGATTACTGGGTTTCTTTTTCATTCACTCCCACTTTATGGAATTCTCTCCCTTTCCATATACATACAGCATCTCCTATAAAGCCTTTTTCTCTAATCTAAAAGCACAGTTTTTCCATTCTACTTTTGGAGGGAGTGGACCAATGACATGGGGCTACGTCTGTTCCTACTAACCTGTCTGGGAATATCAATAAAGCTATTGTGTCATCACCACTCTTGCTCCTTGTGTTTCCTACTAAGCTGTCTGCCATGCACTTCCTTCTGCTACTTTATTTCCAGTCTTTCCTTTATTGGATGACGTTCCTTTTCAACTTTCTTCTAGAACGCTTTGATTTTCTAATGAGCATCAGTATATTAATTAGAAAATAAAGATCAAGATCCATGGCTCTACATTCTCTTTTAAAAAATATATTTTTATTAATACTTTCAAAACTGTATCCAAGCATAATACATGAATGAACTGAAATTTAGAAATAACACCAATCAGGCAAAATTCCAATAATAGGAAAAAGAAATCAAACATCAAATTAGTCTCCAATATACAAAAGGGGGGGGGGGCACTAGGAAACTAAATTGAAATGGTGTCTGCCTAAACAACGGGCACCACTAAGGAATATACAGAAAAAAAACTAGGAAAGGAGAGACTAACACGTCAGTCAGGTGAGACCCTCATAATACTACAACTGCACCACTTCATCCCTGGCAGCCAAAAACTCGAAAAGCTGCTTGGGGTAAAAAAAAAAAAAAAAAAAAAAAATTTTCTAAGTAATGCAACAGCGACATATACTTTAACAAAAAAGAAGCTCCCAGAGCAAGGACCCTAGGCTTAAGACCCAAGAATTCCTTCCTCCAACACCCAAAGGCCACAAGACTTCACAGTACGCTGGACAGAAGATGAAAGAACTGAACCAGAGGGGAGGCCCGCTTGTGCTTCCTGCATCCAATGACGATGATGTGCAGAGGAGAGTCACTGTGGCACGTTCGTATCGGAGGACCATCCTGTCACCATCTTGCCTCCGCCACATTCTCCTTTTTATTTTTTTAGTTTGTCTTACAGAAACATGAATGACAGTCAGACCTAGCTTGGTAACTACAACCAAGCAACTCACAAACGTATTATTTAGAATCATGTGGAACCCACTTCCATCCTGGTCTTTGTCACTCATATAATTGCTGCTCTCTCTACTTGGCTGCCTTAATGTCATCAGAGTCTAATCTGGCTTGGAGACCTTTGCAGTCTTCTTTCTCTGCCGAATACCATCTGCTACCACCCTCCAATGCTCACTTCTGCACCTGTAATTTGTCACAGGATGTCTACAAATAATATACATAAGAAAGATATGTATACATGGGAAGCAGTGCATGCAGATTTCTCACATGCATATTCATTGTGGATATCCTGAAAACCCAAATAGCCCAAGAGCTGGTTCAGAGTGTTGGTGCAAACCTCAAGCTATACACCCTCTCTCGCTGTCAAAATCTATTATTTAGCTTTGAATGCCCTGCTTTTACTGCCCTAGGCAACCGCCTAGTTTGCTAGTGGTTGGGTTGGCCCTGGCTGGGTGTGCCCCAAGGACTGGGTTGAAAACCACCAATATAAAATTGATCACTGCCATATCTCCGATTGTTCACTCCACTGAAGAAAACTCTGAAATACTGATACTGTGCTGAAATATTGGTACTATTGGGCTTTTTGACGTTCATCAATTTGCTTATTGGAGAAGTATTGTTTTTTTTCATGCTTTCTATATTTTGTTTAAAGTTTTTCACATTACAGCAGGGCTGTGAAATTCCAGTCCTGGAGGACCACAAACCAATCAGGTTTTCAGAATATCTCTAATGAGTACCCCCCCACACACACTTCCCCCATTATATGCAAATATATCTCATGAATATCAATTAGGGACATCCTGAAAACCAAGCTGGCCTGTGGCCCTCCGGGAATGGAATTCGAAACCCCTGCTTTGAGGGCTGCAAACAAGCTGGGTTTTCAGGATATCCCTAATACATATACTCATACACGAGACAGAGCAGCATAGATTTCTTTATTATGGAGGTAGTTAGATATCCTGTGCCTATATTCATTAGGGATATCACAAAGACCTGACCTTGTTGCATCGCTCGAGGACTATGCACCCCTACAATATAGACAGGATACACATTTATTGTACAAGTTTCTCTAGAAAAGAACACGATACATGATTATACTTCTTTGGAGACAGCACTGTGTTGAAAGCGCCCAGACTGGCAGGATTTGCAGTGCTTTAGTATCCATGATTCCCTTTAAATCATTTTCTATATTATAGATTTTGGGGCTACTCCGACTGGCTTCTTCCACTGATGGTCTTCTTCCTGCCTCCTGCCGGCTGGGGCCTTCATAGCAGCTATTTCCCCTCCCACCGCTGGCCCCCATTATCTCCTTTTCTTCCTGTTCCATCCTGCCTCTAGCTTACTGCCAGTGTGACTGCTCTAGGGCCCTTTAGGGGCCCAGAACAACTGTACCTTTCATACCAGCTAGAGAGGGCCGTGATAATTCCCTTCACTCTTACCATGATACTGTACAGTGCAACTTAATTTTAGTGATCACCAACTGGCCTATCTGTAACTCAAAATAATTTGTATAGCAAGCTATTTTGAATCTTCTGTGGCTCTAAAACATGCATATAATACATTCAAATAAAATTGATGAAACTAGACAAATGATGTTTGATATTAGTTGACTGCATATGGCTAGAAAAAGAAACTGAGAGAGACTGTGCAAGGAATATTTTAATGTCTAGGACACCAGTGGTTTAACCTCAAGTTGGTCCTGATTGGCAATCAAATGTTATCAACCACACACTGTGTAAATATGTTCACTAAACTTGCAAACCATTTCAGAGTTTGCATAATACATTCTGTTCAAGGAAATCGGCAAAAAAAAAACCCCAAACAAACCCTATAAAATCCCTATATCTCTTTTCGACCATAAGTAGGATTATAGGTATCTTGAATTATACCTCGTATGGGGTTATTTTATAAGAAACTTGAGGATGTAAAACGGTGTTTTACATACTCAGGTAGGCACTTAGAACATTCCCCTGCCATGTAAAGGCATAAAGGTAGGCACTAGCAAAACATAACACCTACATGTTATGCGATACGTTTAGACATTCCCTGGGACAGAGAATGGACGGAATGGTGGAGGTTTAGACAGCTATCATAAATTACAAACATAAGCACCGATTCTTACCAGCATATATACAGAGAGTTAATCGTGCGTCAGAGTTTGTGTAACTGTGGGAGAAACGGTGTTTTGGGAAGGAACGGCGTGTATTTACAGGGTAACCTTTATAAAACAGGTGCTCTGTTATATAATTACCCTCCCTGGGATAATGTTGAACTTGTCCAGGGAGCTGCCTATGTTGAGAGGAAAACCAGGCGCATCCCCAAATACCTGGCATACGGATGAGATTCATTTTTGTGAGTTATGCACAAAATTAACCCATTTGGAGACATTATTACGACATAAACCGTGATCTCCCCCCCGACTTTTGAACATGACTTCTGTTCATCAAACGATTCTTCTCCAAAATAATTTCCAGCTCATACTATAAATCGCCCCAAGGAGCTGGGCGGCTTGTACCTTTCTACACATATACTATATTTCGCCTACGACCTGTCATAGGTTGGAAAATCAAAACGCAAAGTTCCTCCCTCCTCCCAGCTCCTTGAAGAGAGACGTTCAGCACTGCGCGACCCAACCAATCAGCGGCCGGCTCATCAATATGCTGGCGGAAGAAGGGAAGGAAGTGGTGACAGCCGGGCAATGATGCGCAGGCGCTTGGCTGCCGGCAGCTGTTCTGTTGCGTAGCTGTCCGCGCGCTGCTTTAGGGTCGGTCGGATGGAGAATGGCAGCCCCGCGGTCACCCCGGCCCCTGTTTTGGCTGCAAGCAGGCGGAGACAGAATCGCTTCCTGGCCTGGCTGAACCTGGTGGGCTTTCTGGTGAGTCAGGCTCAGTTTCGTTGCATATGCTGCAGTTGACCTTATCCTTTAAAATGCGATTTATAGGTTTCAGGTTTAGAGTGCTTTCAGTTTTTCTTTGTTTTCACCAGTGATTAGACCTTCTGAAAATTGGTTTTAATTTCATGCTTCTGAGATATGAGTGACTTATATTTCTGTCTACATTTTCAGGTCCAATGCAGAGGTACTACAGATGACTCCTTTTTTAATGTAATGGATATATGAAAAAGTGGAGGGTCTAGTCATATTGCTGTGATCCCACGCAAGGTTTTGTGTAAATAATGTCGAATTCTGACATTCTTTCCGAACTTGTGCTATTCTGTAACTACATGCATCCGGCCGATGCCATGTACAGGGGTAAAGCACACATCTATAACTTATGTGTATTCCTTAAAATCTAGGCACGGCCATTTACACCACTCCTAGGGTTGGTGTAACCCATTGAGCCTAGATTTGCCACGTGTAATCTCACCCTTGGTTTTTATAAAGTTGAATATGAGTGTAGCATACCCACCTGCTGTGACTTTTATAAAATTGCCCTTCTAGGTGTCCCCCTCCCCCCAAGAACTGGCAAGCCCTGCCATGCTTAAAATCGGGATCAGATTTATGATTTGGCACAAATAGGCAAGACCAGACAGCAGATCATAAAAAGGCGGGGGCGGTCAAGGATCCCAAAGATTGGAGAGTCAGAAGAGCATGACAGGAAGGTGGTAATGCTACAGCTGCACCCCCTGCAAGCAGCTCGTGCATATTTCCTTAAAATAAACAGGAGCAGGTTCCTCTTTGGTCTGGATATTTGGTGCTGTGTGCCCTAGGCAGTTGCATATTTTGCCTATGCGTAATCCAGGCCTGTCTGCAATGTTGTGCCATAGGCCATCTATTTGACAAGTGTAAGGGTCTAAAAATGATTAGCAAATCTAGCTACTAGTACTTGTATTCTACTTTATTCCTGAAAATCGGATGATAAAGAATAAGAACCTAAGATGAGTTGTACCATAGCTGATCAAATGTCTTCCACAGTGGTCAGTCTGGGTCACTAGGAAGTACTTCTCACATCTCAGAGTACATCTATTCCTTATTCACTCTATGGATAAATGGTAGCTTTCTCCAACTCTATCTATATCTAATAACACAGGTACACTACCAAAAAACTGCCTCCAGTTTTGCAACTGATTCCTATAGATTTTGGGGTGCTGAATCCAGGAAAAATAGCCAAAATGTTCCATCACGTCACGTTTTCTTGCAAAATTAGATTTCTTACCCATATAAGGAATGTTCACATAATTTCTTTTTAGCCGACTGCAGTTTATTTTCTTGGCCCAAAATAGAGGTTGTAATGGTTAACTAACTAGAAACACTCCCTCATGATATTTTAGAGTGTTTTGTATTCATTTTATACATTAACAGGACAATTGGGAGGCGGGGGGCTAAATCCAGTACTCGCGCTGGCGCATGTTCTTTCCTGTTCGCCTCGCCTCGTTCGCTCGCTCAAACACGGTGGTTGCGACATGAACGTTCCTGTCAAATTTCAGTTTCTTGCAAGTTCATTATTACCTTTTGTTTGCTCAGTCGTAATCCAGCTTTATTCCGAAGTGGTTCACTACAGTTGTAGTTTGCAGTGCTGTGTATTTGTGATGGCTCACAGAGCCAGAGGTTGCGTCAACTCTCCGGACAGTTTTTGTTTTATTTGTGGGGAATATACCGTGAAAAAGCGGCAGAGGAACATTTCTGCATTTATTAAAAAAGTATATTTCGCCTATTTCGATTTGAAGTTAGGCGATCAAGACAAACCGTGGGCTCCTCACAAAGTGTGCAAGACATGTGAGGAAGATCTACGCTTATGGATGAAAGGTAAAAAACAAGCATTTCGTTTCGGAATACCTATGATGTGGCGTGAACAAAGAGACCACAGCAGTGACTGCTATTTTTGCTCTTGCATTGTGAAGGGATACAACTTAAAAAATAAGAACGTAATAAGTTACCCCAACCTTCCCTCAGCAATTAGGCCTATGCCTCATAGCAACGAAGTACCTGTGCCTGAACCACCAAAATCTTTGGATCATATTTGTGTGGACGGTTCTGATCATGATGAGACTCATCAGATGGCTTTTCCCGATGAGTCCAGTACTTCCGAGTTTGAAACTGAACCAGATCCGAAACCTGAACTTTTCTCTCAAGCTGAATTGAATGATTTAGTCCGGGATTTAGGACTCCCAAAAGATGCTGCCCAACTGCTAGGTTCTCGGCTTAAACAGAAAAATCTATTGTCACCAGGAACAACTTTTTATTGGTACCGCAACCGCGAGACACAATTTTTGAAGTATTTCAGCAAAGAGGAAGATTTGGTATTTTGCAACGATATATACGGAGTGATGGAAAAGTTTAAACTCAAGTATGATCCTGCTGAATGGCGGCTGTTCATTGATTCGTCAAAAGACAGCATAAAAGGTGTTCTTCTTCATAATGGCAACACATTCGCTTCAGTTCCTATTGCTCACTCTGTTATTCTCCAAGAAAAATACGAGAATTTGGCCCTGATTCTTCAGAAGATTCGTTATGATGAGCATAAGTGGATGATTTGTGGAGACTTTAAAATTTTATCCATGCTATTAGGGCAGCAATCCGGTTTCACCAAATATCCCTGCTTCCTTTGCTTGTGGGATAGCCGGGCCCGCGACCTACACTGGGGGAAAAAAGACTGGCCAATTCGGGAGTATTTGAGACCCGGTGAGAAAAATGTTCTTCATGAGAGCTTGGTACCTCGTGATAAAATTCTATTACCACCTCTCCACATTAAGTTGGGTCTCATTAAGCAATTCATCAAGTCCCTTCCAAAAGATGGTGAGTGCTTTCGGTACCTTTGCTCAAAGTTCCCCCGACTTTCTGAAGCAAAGCTAAAGGAAGGAGTGTTTGTTGGCCCTGATATAAGGAAACTCATTTCAGATGGAGCATTCGCTGAAACGATGTCTGAGAAGGAAAAAGAAGCCTGGGATTCCTTCAAGGATGTTGTTCTCAAATTCTTGGGGAACAGGCGGGATGAGAACTATAAGGATATTGTTGCCAGGATGCTCAATGCCTTCAAAGAACAAGGCTGTAACATGAGCCTGAAAGTCCATTTCTTGCACTCCCATGTGAACTACTTTCCCGAAAACTTGGGGGCGTACAGTGAAGAACAAGGTGAAAGGTTTCACCAGGACATCAAGGACGCAGAGAGAAGGTACCAAGGAAGATGGAACACCACTATGATGGCTGATTTCTGCTGGTTGCTGCTGCGGGAAACCCCAGATGAAAAATACGCCAAGCAGCGCACCAAGAGAAGCATTCGGGGGAAGAAGAAACGGGCCCACCAGGAGATTGATTGACCCAAGAATGACTTTAAAATCTAAACTGTGTTGACAAATATCGTGTTTTTACTAAAACTTTGAAATAAAAATTTGCTAGTTATTACCACAGTGTCGGATCTCATTTATTAGAATTTTATTTTCACACCATCGGGTGTTTGTCTTCATGTATTGCAATGGTGCGGTTTGCGTTTTCTATTCTTACATACTGTCGCGACGCCCCGTCCGTCTAGGCGGTTGCCTAGTGGGGTACGCCGGTCATCCCTCTTATTGTGTAGTTGTGGCCTGCTTTGCAGCAGTACGAGTGGATGACGACACAGGACAATTTGTAATAATAAATTGCTTTTTATTGTTTTCTTCGTGGAATCAATTTTTGACAATAACAATGAAAAGGCAAATCAAAAACATAACCAAAAATAGGATACTTTCTCCAATAACTTTCTTGGCAACAACTCTTCAAGTAGTTTTCTCCACTCTTGTCACATTGCTTTCATCCATTTCACAAAACCAGGAAAAATACTGTTTAAGTGCACAGTTCAACAAAACTTAAACAAGTCAGTTTTGTAATTACTTTCTCAGCTGCTGCAGGTTAGGATACCAGCCATGTGTTGCCTCTTAGTTTAAAAATCATTAGCCTTCTTAACTGAGCTTTAGCAGTAGTAAAACTGGCTACTTTTAAACACGAGGTTTTTATCTTCTGGTCTGCCCTTCTTCTAGGCATTCACTGATACCAGCACACAAGTTATCTTCTTAACCCGTATCACACAGCCTTCTGTAAAAGCACTAAACATGACTCATACAAAGTCCACACTCCATGGATTCTGCTGAAGACAATGGACTGTCTGAATAAAGCTCTACTTCCATTTCTTCTGGTGAATTATAAAGCTCAGGGCTTGGGGTAACTTCTGGCTCACTCTGCTGCACTTCTTTTAAAAGCCTAAACAGTTTTCCCCATTTCAGCTTCTGGCTTCCCCTTTTAACTGGGTCAGAACCTCTTGCCCTTCTCTCCTTTAACAACTCTACCTCAGGGAATATCTGAGTTGTTTGGCTGGCAGAAACCCTCCTTTTATCAGACTTTTTATACCGTCTGTTCAAGGGCCCAGGACTTGAGCTGCTGCATTCAGAATCAGACGTATAGTCCTGACTTCTTCCCCAGCTCCTTTCTTGCCCACAATCTTTACACTTGCCTTGGGAGTTGTGGCTGGTCCCCTTTGAACCACCAGGCCTCACAGCTTTGTAATGCTGCCTCTTCCCTTGGTCTCTCTGGACTCTCTGCCTCTCCTCTTGGCTTCTGGCCGGCAGTCTTTCCTGCCCTCCGGCAGTCTCTCTCTGCAGTCTCTCCTGTGTCTGAGCACGTCCTGCTTGCTCAGCTCCTGACTCCTCTGTCAGTTCTGCTGAGAAACTCCATTCTCCTCCTGCTTCTGCTGATTCTGCCTGTTCTGCCTCACTTTCTGTGTGACGCAGCTTAAATGTTCTGTGGCTTGTTTGCTTCCCTGGCCCCACCCTCTCTCTGCCTGCAACTACTCTAGAGGCTGGGTATGGCTTCAGGCTAGTCCTGCTAGTGTGTGCTTTAGTTTCTCTTTCTGTTTGGGAGCTATGCTTTTGTGAGCCCATCCCCCGCTTATGGAAAAAAAACTTTTTTTTTTCAGCTTTAAAGGGCTCTGCTGCATGTGCATCACCACAATACATACCTGTACAACATTTTTTGCACATTTCTTTGCTTTGCTTTGTGTCTAACCTCGCTCTTATATGCTCAATGTTTGTGCACATGTATGTGGCTGTTTTAAGTGCAGACAATTTTGCTACCATCACAATGTGTTTTGTTGACATTACTCTATTCTTATGTGCTGCCTTGTTACAATTTTCTTTATTCTTATTTGAATAACTACTAAACAATTAGTATAAAGAATTCATCCAAGAAACTTTTATCTCGATCGCACTCAATCTGAAACGTTCACCTCAAACTGCTAACCCAATGTAGCAAAAAATCTGTACGTGATGGAGCAAATTGGTTACCAGATTTGGATTCAGCGCACCAAAAAACGTAAAAATCAATCGAAACGAGGCAGTTTAAAAAAAAAATTTTTTAGTGTACCTGTGTAATTGTTTGTGAATGTTTCCTCCAGGAGCTTGCCCAACCCCTTTTTAAACTCAGTGGTTGTATGATGTGGTATAAACCCAAATGAGGGGGGCCCCAAGAAAAATTCTGTTGAGGGCCTCTCATGGTTGAGGCTACAAATTCCTTTCCTCCTAGCCTTTCAAAAATTAAAGGAGACAGAATGCAGCAAACATGTCTTGCTTTTAAATAAATTCCCGTGCAACCTCTCTCTGCACCCTACCTCCCAGCAGCTGGAGGAGCCCACTCCTCAGAACAGATCCAGAAGATCATTCGCCTTTAACACACTCACACTCCCTAAAACAATAACAAAATGCTCCCTTGCAACAAAGAACAGAGCCTTCATGTTCTACGCACCTTCACTCTGGAATGCCCTCCCAACCGCTATCAGGGCTATTACTGACCTCACACAATTTAGGAAGGCTCTAAAACACCATCTCTTCCTCCAATACTACTCCCACAATGGGGACACAACACAACACAACACCACACCTCACCACATATCCCCCCACCAATCAGGATGACACCATCCAGCACACATACACCATACTGATGAAACCATACCCACTGATATACTGCTTAACCTGCAAATAGTGATAGACCATATCACGTTGACATGAACATAACCGCAACACAACTGCATAGTTGTATATAGCTGTACATAGTTACCCCTGTTTAAACCCAAGTTGTAATGTCTGTTCTCTGTAAAGTCAATGTATGTTCAGCCTGTATTTTACTACCTTATTGTTATTTGTAAACCACACTGATTCCAAAGAGCGTGGTATAGAAAAGATTTAAATAAAAATAAGCGCCTCATCTCCTGTTGCTGGGCCAAAGTCTTGCATTGTCATGTGCCTGTGAAGAGCCATTTCTTTATGGCAGGACTCGACAAAGCCCGGGCACCAAGTCGCCATGGCAACCAGAAATTTATACCTGACACCTGGGGTTTGCTCCCTCGCCACTATTAAAGAGGACTGGGGAAATCTAGCAGCATGGAATCTGGATACCCTTTGGGATCCTGACAGGAACTTGTGACATGGATTGGCCTCTGTTGGAAACGGGCTACTGGGCTTGATGGACCCTTAGTCTGACACAGTATGGCATATCCTAGGTTCTTATGTTTGAACCACATTTAGGATGCATTTTCTTTTTCCTTCTGACCTGTATGATGTAACGTTTATATGATTCTCATTCATTTTAATGTGGTGTCTCTCTCATTTCTGTACAAGAATATTTTCTTGATTTGAACATATAAATTCAATTAAAAATAAAATTAAAAAACCCACAAAAAGCAAATGTAGACAGCACACTGACTTGAAACAAGTGTACAGTAGAAAAACTTTTAAACAGCGATGGAGGACGGAGACCTTGGAAGAAGGGAAGGAGAAGGGACAATGAAATGTTAACTCATAAGATACTAAGGGTTCCTTTTTCTAAAGCCCGCTAAGGTTTTGCTGTTAACATGTGAAACAAACTCGCATTAAGTGCAAAACCTCCACATTATCTGTTGGGAGCATGACCACCACGTTCCCGGCAGGTTTACGCTCCTGCTAGAGAATTGCGATCGCTCCGACTCTCACCTGTTTGGCAGCCTCCTGTCCCTGATTCCAGCAATGGGGACAGAGCAGCTAGAAAAAAATAAATACTTTCCATTTAGTGATTGGAATATATCCGTTTTATAGAATTTACATCCATTATCTTTATATTTTACACAATATGAGGGAAATGCACCACTGTTTCTATTTCTCTGTTGACTCGTCTGCTTGAAAGTGATATTGTTGCTGTCGTGAGGTGGATTGAAGGGGGCGGGGCAATCTAATGACCTCTCCTTCCTCCTTAACATCTTGTTCAAATTTGGAACTAAGATGTTCCTTCCTCTCCCCTTATTCCCCCCCCCCAAGCCCCCCCCCCAAAAAAACCCCATTTCAGATAAGTGTACCAAATTATTTGCAGGTAAATCTGGGAATGTTAATAAAAGTACATTAACTTTAGCACACTTTAGTAACTAGCCCCCTGAGTATGAATGTATTTACCTAAAAGCTTTTATATTCTGCTGATCTATTTGTGCTATTTATTTATTTGGCACTTAATCACATTTGAAACGTCCTTTCTGTTTTTGTATTATAGGCCTCTTAATCGACTATCCTGAGATACGTAGAATGTGACATGTTCTCTAGTGAAACGGAGACAGTGGGGCCTAACGGAGAATACAACACTCCTTTAGCCACCCAACCGTTTTCACAAGTGCTGAACTAAAACCATGTTGTTCTATATGTTTGGATTCCTATAGTTACAGGACTGTGTAATTTTAACTGTGGCCTGCTAAGCAGCATTTTGGGTGCATTTATCTTACAGCATGGATTTAGATGCTGCACCTCGACCAACTTTCTACTTCACTGATACGAAGATCAATGTTTCTCTGATCTCCCTCCCATTGCATTAGCCATGGAATATTATTTTTACATTCTTGACTCCTGTTTCAGGAACTAGCACATTTCTGTAAATAGAGAAATTTTATTTAGTTTGTTTTTTTTTTTTCTTTGCTACACATTTTATGCTCAAGGTGAGTTCTATAGTAACAGAAAACATTCTTTAAAACAAATATGCTATCACTTACTATACAGCAAAACAAATTAAAAAGACACGTAGCTATGTTTTCAGAACTAAGAATACTTTATTGTGCTGGGGATTGCTTCTTTGAAAAGTTAGCAGAATAAACAAAATTATACAAGTAGTGTGAGGCTTTATCATGCAGATTGTGGCCTAGAAGTATAAGGAGAAGCCTAATAGAGCAGTGGGCTAGAACCAGGGAAGCCAGGGTTTTATCCCACCTCTGCCTCTTGTAAACTTGAGAAAATCACTTAAACCTTCCAGGTACAGGAAGATACCTCCTGTACCTGAATGTTACTTGCCCTGAACTTTTGAGAAAAGGTGTGAGCTCAATCCAATTCCCTTTCCCTATAAGTAAATGGGAGCCCTGCTGGTATCTGTTTTAAAAATTATTATCAAATCAAGTAAATATGTAGAAGTACATAGTGCCTAGTGAATATGAGAGATTAGTTAATGAATACTTCTGACATATTGCATAACCTACGATGGGGCAATGCACAATTTTTTTTTGTATTGAATTTAGTGCTGGCTTGACTGAACTGGTAAGTATGGTTGTCCAGATTTTTTATTTTCTTAACGTGAGATTTTATTTTCTTCTCATCTCTGCCAATCCAGACTAGCTGGGCTTATTTCTCCTTTCAGCAGGTAACGAAAGAGAGTGAATATTTGCTTTTCTTCCCGACTTAAGCTTGCATAGCTGGGAAACCAGTATTCTGTCTCCAGCAGAAAGGAAATGGCTGTGTTTGATGTGGCAAGAAATTCTTGAGTGAGATGGGCCTGGGGCCCTTTCTTGAGTAGGATCGGGACAAAAATTTGGGATCTAGTGAAAACTACTCCCATCCCCACATCTTTTTTCATTCCTCAGAAGTGGTCTGTGCAGAGGCCTTGCTAAAAAAGCTGACTACATAAAGCTTTGGGATTGGGGAACAGTAAGAGAGAGGAGGAAAGCACAGTTTTTCTGCTAAAGGCTGACTCCCACAGTGTTAGTTTACCAACACTCATGCTGGCTCCACCAGAGTCCTGGTCATAGTGGCTGAAGGGTTCCAGTGCTGGGGGAGGTGTTCCATGGTTGCTGCATTCCTCGGGCACTGTGTTGAGAGGTAGACTGGCAACAGGATTGGGATGAGGCAGGCAGTGTTAGAGCTGGCCACAGGCTCATTCTCCCTCTGCTGTGAACAAGGAGTGCATCTCTCTCCCCGTCAATCTAGTCAGAACTCTGCTCCACGGCTAACCTTCCGTAGGCCCCGATATACTCGTATAACCCCTCTTCTCAAGTCACTTCATTGGCTCCCCTTCCGTATCTAATTCAGACTACTTCTGATCTATAAATGGATTCATTCTACTGCTCTCCCAACACCCCTCGTGACCTCCGCTGTTCTACCAGCTTGCTTCTCTCTATGCCCTTTTCTTCCACTGCTAACTCCAGACTTAGGACATTTCACCTTGCTGCTCCTTATGCCTTGAACAAACTACCTGAATTTGTATGTTGTGCTTCATCTCTCCCCCTTTTCCAATCCATGCTAAAGGCGTAACCTCTTTGAGGCTGCCTTTGGATCCTGATCCCTTGTGCGCCCCCCCCCCCCTTGCGTCTCTTTACCTTTCCCTGTTTGTACCCCTGTTCTTAGCTACTGTATTGTCTGTCTTGATTAGATTACAAGCTCTGTTGAGCCGGGACAGTCTTTTATATGCATCTATACAGTGCTGCATTCACCTTGTAGCGCTATATAAATGATTAATTGTAGTGATAGTAGTTCCCTTTAGAACTGCCTCAGGTATTCCATAAAGAGATGAGAGATCTGGGCCTGGAGATCCAAGAGGGAGAGCAGGACCTTGATTCACCTCCAGGGGTTACACCCCCAAATGAGTATTTATTTGCTGCTGACAGTAATCCTCACAGGGGAAGGTGCCTCTTGTTTGGAAATTTCAAAGGCTCAACTACCATTATTTGCGCTGCGTGAAGTCTCTTCCTGCAGTGAGACTTTATTGTTAGCATATATAAACCTTATTGGACACTAGAGCAGCAACTCCTGGTTGAGCGATACCATTGCCCGAGCTGTACCCCTAGTGCCTTCTCTGAATTTTAGCTGGGAACATGTGTGGGAAAGCCTTAGTCAAGACAATGGATATGAAGGTGAAGAAGAAAAAGAAGAGTGGGATGTGGGGGAATTGGAGAAGGAAGACTCCGTTATCAGCATTGATTAAAAGGAGCATCTCTCAGCTCTCCTCTCCCAAATGGAGAATGGAAGAAAGGAAATGGAGGCGAAACAAATCTCCAACAACCTATGAAAAATACATAAATACCCTACACACATATAAAGTAACAATAGACAATTCTAAGAGAAACTACTACTCTAACTTACTCAATAACTCAATTAACCGACCAAGAGAATTGTTCTATATAATACAGAAGCTAACAAACAAAACATACAATTCAGATGAAATATCCATAGATATTACCCCACAAGACTTAGCTCAATACTATATCAATAAAACAAAAATACAAACAAATAACCCCTCAACAACACACTCTGAAATGAAGCACACAACCTCTGATAACTGGTCCAATTTCAGCCCAATTTCAAAGACCACACTCAAAGCTACCATATCTAACATCAATACAACTACATCATATCTTGACCCATGCCCAGTTGATTGGATAAAAAGACACTCTCAATACTCTCTCCCTTCATCCTCCCCATGGTTAACATTTCACTAGATGAAGGATACTTACCACCATCACTCAAACATGTTCAAATAAGACCAATACTTAAAAATAAAACACTAGACAAATTATCCCCAAAATCATACAGACCCATATCGAGCATTCCTTTCATGGCCAAACTTATTGAAAAAATAGTTCAAACCCAACTACAGGATTTTATTGATACCTTGAACCTCCTTGACGAACACCAATATGGCTTCCGACCATTCCATGGGGTTGAAACATTGCTAACAGTCCTTTACGACACCTTACTAAGAGGAATTGATGACACAAAACAAGCCTTCATCCTAGTATTCCTCGACATCTCTGCCGCATTTGACAGCGTAAACCATATAACAATGCTCAACAGACTTCAACAAATAGGAATTACATCCACTGTCTATAACTGGTTTAAATCCTACTTATCAAACAGAACCCAAACAGTAAGAATCCTTAACCAAACATCCAACACATTCAACCAAACACAAGGCCTCCCACAGGGATCTGCACTATCAGCACTTTTGTTTAACATTTACCTACAACCAGTCAGCAACATCTTTAAACGTCATGGCGTCCATTATCATATCTACGCCGACGATATAATGTTTTACCTCCCATTTAAAATCCCACACCCTCCACTACAACAAATAACAGAATGCTTTAAAGAACTAACAATATGGCTCAGCGATCAGAACCTACACATTAACTTCTCAAAAACTGATGTACTATATATTACTAAAAACCAAACATACACACCTCCAAGCACCATCACACTTGATAACCATGAGATCAACATAAAAAAAGAAATAAAATACCTAGGTGTGATACTTGACAATAAGCTTAACATGGATTCACACATAAAATATCTAACAAAAAACATACACTACAAACTTAAGACCTTGAGACAACTAAGACCTTTAATTCACTTACAAGACTTCATAACCATAATTCAAGCTATCATAACCCCACATTTTGATTTTGCAAATTTAATCCTTAATGGCATCACAAAGCAAAACATTAAAAAGATACAACTAACTCAGAACATAGCAGCAAGGATAATAATGAATATAAGCTCAATCCAACATATCACACCGACCTTGGCTGAACTCCATTGGCTATCTATTCACAGCAGAATAAAATACAAGATTCTACTAACTACATTTAAACTAATAAATAACTTAGCGCCATCAGTACTCAATACACTCATCAATGTAGAAATAGATAAAAGATCACAAAGGAGTAGAAACACAAACACTATCGCAGTACCAAAAGATTACACAAAAGCTAGAAAACAAACCAACATGAGAGCCTTCTCTCATTCAGCACCTATCCTCTGGAATAACCTTCCTGACAACATTCGCCTACTATCGGACATAAAGGAATTTAGAAAAAAACTGAAAACCCATTTATTCTCATTACACTACAACAAAGGAGCAGAAACTAGCCAGACTACACAAAGAGACACAGGTTAACTAGCAAATACAACCATTATATAACAACGTGCCTTCAAGATTAAATTAATGTTTACACCTACAAGCGATATAAGATAATTGTAAATATCTACTATGTACATATGTTCTAATAGTTTAACGTTCTAATAATTTACTGTTTAAATATTATACTGTTACCTGTACCTAGTTCACCTGTTCTATGTTCTATGTAAAATGACTTGGTATGATACTACCCATACCATATAACATAATGTTCATTGTAAACCGCACTTGATACTTGTGAAAGAGCGGTATAGAAATAATTGTTAAATAAATAAATAAATAAATGCTTAAAATTTCAGAAGAACAAGGGCGGAAGATGAAAGTGGGAGAGATCTGGTTCTGGCTGTGATTCAAAAGAAGTCTTAGACCTTCTCCTTTTCACCAGGTAAAAGGGGAGATGGTGAGCACGACACATTCTGGAAGGAAAACTGAAGATAGAGCATCCCTGCAGAGCTCGCTGTCTGCTGGATCCAAGAGTGGGCATTGCATTGGCTCCTGATAGTTTCCAGGATTCAATTTAAGGCTCTTTAATTTTCTGAGTTTCTCATAATGCGGGATATAGAACAGTCTTTCAGGTGAGCTGGAAAACGTTTTGGATTATGGTCGGTTTCAAAGATTATTGAAAACTCAGTTGGAGTTGATGGGGAGGGGCAATTTTAAAATCATCTCTTCACAGTAATCCATTCTGAACTATTTTATTGATTGTAAGGCTTGAATATAAAATGTAATATTAAATTAAATTAAATTAGCCATTTAGGGATGCCAAACACAGGAAGAGGGAGACTATGTTGAAAAAGCCATTTGGAATGACAGAATAGGCACCTCAAAGTAAGGTGTGTTAGGGACTTATTGACCTGGTTTTAGCAGCTGCAGGTGGGTTCTCTTCTGGAGGATGGACCAGTAATGGAGTTGGAGGCAGCGTTTGTGACAGATGCTCAGTATGACCTCATTTGAATTTAAACAAATTCCATGACTAATTTAGCAATGGAAAGGTGGAGCCAAAGGCTCTGCCCCTGGGTGGCAGATGCACCATCCAAGAGCCAGGGAGATAGATTGAGGAGTGATATGCGGAAATATTTCTTTTACGGAAAGAGTAGTGGATCCATGGAATAGTCTCCCAGTGGAGGTGGTAGAGATGAGGACAGTAACTGTATTCAAAAAAGCATGGGACAAACAGAGGATCTCTAAAGGTAAAAAGGGGACTGTTGATATGGAAGGACAGACTAGAATAGGCCATGTGGTCTTTTTCTGTCATCATATTTCTATGTTTCTATGTTTCAGTTAACCAGAAAGCGGAGCCTGGACTGACAAATTCGTAAGACTTGTTTATTGCGCCCCAACGCGTTTCGGCCACCGGCCTTCTTCAGGGGGTCTTAAAGAGCACACCTCAAAAAACAAATAAACATCAACATATAGATTAAATAGATAAAACATAATATAAAATACGCTGACATTTATCAATAAAAAGTAAAAAATAAAAACTAAATTAAAAATTAAAAACATATGGTATTACTCAAACAAACAAAGGACAATCTATTAATCTATAAGAATAATAAAGACAACTTATAGATAAAAAATATTAAAAATAGTAATAAATGATAAAACCATATTAAACAACTATAAAGGAGGAAAGAGAGACGAGGAGAAACAAAAAATAATTGATAATTAAATACCTTATTATGGTCAAATTGAATATTATCATGGATCGAACCTGTAAAATACTAACAGCTGACAATGGATAAATAAATAAGTCATTAAATAGGTAAATACACATCTATAAGACAAATATATAATACTAAAATTAATAAGTCCATATTAATATAACCAACTAATAATAAATAATTATATAAATAAATATACATATACATGAAATGTAAAAAATATGTAAAAATATATAAAGAATATATAAAACATATATATAAAAAATTCTTATATAAAAAATTCCATATATGGGCCCCAAAAAGACACTTAAAAAACAAGAAAAGCATGTAAATATAAAACCATGTAAAAAATAATAAATTGTCTCTATCAAAAATGACCTAAAGACAACCAAAGAGAAAATACATCATAAAACAAGTATATGAAAGGTGGAGACGCTCTTAAAATGAAGGTCAATGCATTAAACAATACCGTATTCAAAAATCTTGCCAAAAGTTGTATATCTGAATTAAGTACCCTACACGGCATTTATGACGCGCAGATTATACAAACGATATATATTAAAAATGTTGGCAATGAATAAACCAAAAAATACCCAAAAATAAAAATAAAAATCTTTTAAGGGGTAAAACGAGTGTTCTTAAAAGTACCAAAATGAACAAATATGTGTCAGAAATTGGTTACAAAAATACCATAATAAGGTATTTAATTATCAATTATTTTTTGTTTCTCCTCGTCTCTCTTTCCTCCTTTATAGTTGTTTAATATGGTTTTATCATTTATTACTATTTTTAATATTTTTTATCTATAAGTTGTCTTTATTATTCTTATAGATTAATAGATTGTCCTTTGTTTGAGTAATACCATATGTTTTTAATTTTTAATTTTTTATTTAGTTTTTATTTTTTTACTTTTTATTGATAAATGTCAGCGTATTTTATATTATGTTTTATCTATTTAATCTATATGTTGATGTTTATTTGTTTTTTGAGGTGTGCTCTTTAAAACCCCCTGAAGAAGGCCGGTGGCTGAAACGCGTTGGGGGCGCAATAAACAAGTCTTACGAATTTGTCAGTCCAGGCTCCGCTTTCTGGTTTCTTGTTTTGTGCGGATCCTTAGCTCCTTTTGGTACTCTATGTTTCAGTTAGGCATATTACCCTTTAAGGGGAGTTTTGTCATGTTGGGAAGATCTCCAATAGCTAGTTTAGAAGCTGGGGAAACAGGAGACCCCACATCTTCAGGAAGACAGGTAACAACAAACTACACCTAGCACCATTGCAAGTAGAAAAAGGTTCAGAGACATCTGGAGATATGAGAGAGGCAAGACTTGGGTCCCTTTAGAACTGGGATGCAGGCTAGGAATTAGTCCATTTGAGGCTTCAGGAGGGACAAGTCGGAACAAAAGAGCATAAAGGGCATGACCAGAGTAATCCAGTTACAACAGGGGTCACCAACCTGCGGCCCGCGAGGCTCTACCCCGGTTAACATTACATGCGGCCCGCCAAGGATTCCCGCCATTGTATCTGCGGCCCGCGGCATGCTCGGCGGGTTCAACGGCACGTGACCGGTTTCCCAAGAGCAGCGCGCAAATTAGAGGACCAATCAGCAATAAGACTTCACCAAGCACTCGCAAGACTTTGCCCTCTTCAGTGCCCCCTTCGAGATGAACCCCACCGACGTGCCCTCTGACCTTCAAATGGACTTGATCGAACTGCAGTGTGACGACGCACAGAAGTCGCGCTTCATGGCTATCAGGTGATCAGCCATTGTTTTCATAATTTTGCGTTTGTTGTTTTTTTTCGCGGGGGGTGGGGAGAAGGGGGGTGCGGCCCGCGAGGCTCCCGGTAGTCGGCTGTGCGGCCCGCGGCCCTCTGGAGGTTGGTGACCCCAGAGTTACAAGAAGCATTCACGATGGTGAATGTTGCCAAGAGTAAGCTACAGCTCTCTTAGAATTGAGAATATCTGGGAGTGCTCGAGGCAAAGTGTTTTTACTGCATGCCCAGATAGAGAAACTGCTGAGTCAAAATGGACAGTTGGAAAGTAATTTTATGAGAAACCACCTAAATTTACTTGACATGTATTCATGTTGGTCAAGGTATTTTAGTGTTGCTATTCTGATCGCTCTGATCCCACATGACAGCAAAATTCTACTGAAGATTATTCAAAAGAGACTACAACCATACCTGGAACAAGAACTACCTGAAGTGCAAGCAGG
The DNA here is from genome assembly GCA_033557465.1 of Ichthyophis bannanicus. Classification (NCBI taxonomy): domain Eukaryota; kingdom Metazoa; phylum Chordata; class Amphibia; order Gymnophiona; family Ichthyophiidae; genus Ichthyophis; species Ichthyophis bannanicus. Next base: position 600,211,729 of record CM066035.1, on the reverse strand, counting down.
GTTCAGGAAAGGGAGAGGAACGAGAGACATCATTGCGGATGTGAGATGGTTCCTTGAAAAGACTAAAGAATACCAAAAGGATATCTATTTGTGCTTTATCGACTATAGCAAGGCTTTTGACTGTGTAAACCATGAGAAACTCTGGGCCACATTAAGAAGCATGGGTATACCAGAACACCTGATTGTTCTCTTGCGCAATCTGTACATTGATCAAGAAGCAACACTTCGAACGGAACAAGGAGAAACAGAATGGTTTAAAATAAGCAAAGGTGTAAGACGAGGCTGCATACTTCCCCCCTACCTGTTTAATTTATATGCAGAACAAATCATCAGAGAAGCAGGATTGTATGAAGACAACAGAGGTGTGAAGATTGGTGGAAGACTCATCAACAACCTTCGCTATGCTGATGATACTACATTAGTGGCTGAAAGTGAAGATGATCTGAAACATTTGCTTCTCACAATCAAAGAACATAGTCTCAAAATGGGCCTGCACCTTAATGTAAAGAAGACAGATCATGACAACTGGCATAATCAACAGGTTCATCGTTGAAGGAGAAGAAATTGAAATTGTGAACAACTTTAACCTACTTGGATCAACTATCAATAAAAAAGCAACAAGCAGTCAAGAAATCAAACGACGCATTGCTATTGGCAGAATGGCTATGAAAGACCTAGATAAAATTCTCAAGAGCAGAGATGTCTCTCTCCATACAAAGATTTGACTTGTTCAAGCCATGGTATTTTCTATAACATCATATGGATGTGAAAGCTGGACAGTGAAAAAGATAGACAGGAAGAAACTTGATGCCTTTGAATTATGGTGCTGGCGGCGAATACTGTGTATACCATGGACTGCCCGAAGAACAAACCAGTCGGTACTAGAGGAGATCAAACCTAAGCTTTCTTTAGAAGCTCAGATGACAAGACTTCGACTTTCATACTTTGGGCACATCATGCGAAGAGAGAGATCATTAGCGAAAGACATCATGCTTGGCAAGATAGAAGGTCAATGCAAAAGAGGAAGGCCAGCAATGAGATGGATTGATACAATAACAACAGCTACGGGTACCAGTCTGTCAACAATGAGCCGCCTGACTGAAGACCGAACACAATTTAGGATAGCTATCCAGAGGGTCGCCATGAGTCGACTCCGATTCGACGGCACTTAACAACAACAACATTCTGAAAGAATGCACGTCGAGCTAGTGGTGCATATTTTCACTGTGGGCATATGCATGGATGTGGTTTGGGTGGATTGCACTATTATGCACGTAAATTTATAAGATGCTATATTCCTAATCGTCCCTCCAGTCTAGTCCCAACTCTGGGTTCTGCACCTCCCACAGCAGCTTGGAGACTGAGAACGTCACCTTTTTTTCACTGATGACAACTGGTATATCCATGCTGGATCTGCCTTCTCACTCCAGTTAACTCAGTCTCAAGCAGATGGAGGATTGGTGAGCCCAGAGGTCCAGGCTCACTAAAGGAACTATTAAGATATAGTTAACTATTCTTTAAAAAAAACAAAACAAAGAGAAAAGAGCCAGGAAGGGGATAATTAAGATATATCTTATTGCTGAGCAAATTTACTGTACCTGGAAGAGGCTCTGAGGTCTTAACTTCCCCCCTTCCCCCCTCCTCCCCCTGGGGTGGTAGTTAGGCAGCCTCAAGCTAAGAGGGACAGGTGGGCCCTTTAGCTCACAGCTTAAGAAAGGCCCGAGGAAGTGTCCGGCTGCACGTTGCAGAAGTTGTGCCTGCTCAGTGCTGGGGAAAAAAGAGCCGGTAATTTTACAAGCTGTGGATCTTTTTTTTTTCTCCTCGGCAGCTCCCGACGTGGTCTATCTCCTCCTCTCGATAGAGCTGACGGACAGGGCCTTCTCCGTGGTGCTGCAGACATGGGGGATCAATCGCCCGAGGAAAGGCATCCTCCGCGCTGCCTCAGTTCACCTCAGTGAGGGAGTGTGAAGAGGCGAGCGGGCCATGTGGTAGCAGTGCGGGAACAAGCGCAGCTGCTTTTCAGCTCCGGCGCAGCCCGTTTGATCTTGGTGGGAAGCCGCGTTCTCCGGTATGGCATACTTTTACTGGCTCGGGGTCCCTAGGAGGAGCTAGTTATTAAATTGGTGGATTTAAAAAAAAAAAAAAAAAAGACGCGTTTTGTTTTCCTTTCGTTTCTTTTGTTTTTCTTTTTTCTTGGCTGCCTGGGCATAGCTGTAGAGCAGAAAGGTAAGGGACTCAAAGGAATGCCTTCAAAGTCGCATTGCCTGGTCTGTGGCTCGTGGAAGGGTTCACTGACAGAGTCAGGGGTCTGCAGGCCGTGTGTACTAGAGGCTGCGACCATGGAGGGCCCTTTAGGTGCAGCATCAGAGGGACAACGGATGACGCTAGAGGTGCAGGAGCCTGCTTCCATGGATTTACCGCCGGGCGAGCCTGTAGCGGGTCCCTTGTCCGCTATGGAGCCCCCTGCATCTCAGCCGGCGTTGCCGGGTGGCCTAGTGACCATTTTTTCATCCGAATTTGTAGCCCTTATTCAGTAGGCCTTCAGGGGGCAGCAGGGGGGCCTGGCAGCAGGTGCTGCTGCAAGTAATAAGGCTGAGAAAAGACCCTTTACCCCTCTCAGTACAGAGTCGGCGAGCGGCTCAGCGAAGAGGGGCAGAAAGGAAAGGGACCAAAAGGATTTTTTGTTGGACTCGGAGGGAGGTCACTCCGAGGAAGGTGAGCTTGACGATGAAGTAGAAGAGGACCTTGAAGAAGGGGAGATCACGGAGAAGGAAGATCAGGCTAGGGTTGTCCGTTTGTTCCGAAGAGACGAACTACCGGCACTCATTGCAGAGTCCCTGAGGGCTCTCAATATGCCTGCCCCGGGACCTGTAGAGGATGCTACCTTGGAGGATCCATTGTTACAGGTGTTTCGGAAGACCCAGAGAGCGTTCCCGGTACACAGAGTGATTCTAGAAATGATTCGGGAAGAGTGGGACATGCCGGAGGCAGGTTTAAAGGGGTCCGGGGTGATGGGACGTCTTTACCCCATTGTGGAGTAGGATAAGGAATTTAAGTCACCGAAGGTGGAAGCAGCCATCTCAGCGGTCATGAAGAAAACTACCATTCCAGTTGAGGGCAGTGCCGCACTCAAGGATACTCAGGATAGGCGTCTGGATGCCTTGCTGAAGCAGGTCTTTGATGTCAATGCTTTGTCTCTACAGGCTACCATTTGTGGAGCTTGGGTGGCGAGAGCTTCCCTTCGCTGGTCGCAGAGGGTGCAGGGAGATCAGATGGAGGCTGCCGCAGGAGACAGAGCGAGGCTGGAATCCGCAGCAGCGTATTTAGCAGATACTCAGTTTGACCTCATTAGAGGGCTCTCAAAGAGCATGGCCGTGGCGATCGCTGCTCGCCGTTATCTTTTGGCTACAAAATCGGGTGGCGGATAGCTCCTCCAAGTCCCGGCTAAGCAAACTTCCTTTTAGGGGGAAGTTGTTGTTTGGGGAGGACTTGGATAAGCTGGTGAAGGAGCTAGGGGAGTCCAAGGGGGTCGGCTCCCAGAAGATAAATAAAAACCAGGGAGGTTGGCCTCCATTTCAAAGGGTCAACAACGAGAGTTTTTTGCAGATTTCGATACCCTAGATTCAATCAAGCTCAAAGAGGACGTTTTCCTACCAGGAATCAGGGGTTTCGTGGAGCAGGGCGTGGTTTTGGAGCATGTCCTCTTCCGCAAATCTGCGAAAGACCCAATGAAGTCAGTGGGGCCCAGACAGGATTGGAGCCCGTAGGGGGTCGACTGTAGGATTTTCTTCCTGCCTGGGTCCAGATTACGTCAGACAAGTGGGTGCTGGAGGTCATCCGAGAAGGGTATGCCTCGGAATTTCAGCGGCCAGTAAGGGAAATTTTTTGTACAGTCCCTGTGCAAGTCCCTGGCCGAGTGCGCCGCATTGAGGGAGACTGTCGACCGGCTGATCGACCTCAAGGCAGTGGTTCCGGTTCCACAAGACCAATGTGGACTAGGTTGATACTCCATTTATTTTGTGGTACCAAAGAAGGACGGAGCTTTTTGTCCAATCTTAGACCTCAAAGTTGTAAATCAGTGTATCCGGGTCGGTGATGGCAGCGGTGCAAAAGGGGGAGTTTCTCACCTCCCTGGATCTCTCAGAAGCTTACTTGCGCATACCGATACACCCAGATCATCAACGGTTTCTCCGGTTTGCGGTACCTTTGGGTCATTTAAAATTTCAGACGTTGCCGTTCGGGTTGGCCACAGCTCCGAGGACGTTCACCAAAATGATGGTCGTCGTGGTGGCGGCGTTATGGAAGGAAGGCGTGCTGGTGCATCCACACCTGGACGATTGGTTGATTCAGGCAAAGTTCCACTCCGAGAGTGTGTCGGCGACAGCAAGGGTGGTAGCCTTCCTTCAAGACCTTGGTTGGGTGGTCAATGTAGCAAAGAGCAACTTGGTGCCATCTCAGAATTTGGAGTATCTAGGGGCCCGCTTTGATATGAAGGCAGGGAGAGTGTATCTTCCTCATCAGCGAGCGCTCGGATTAAGGAGCTTGGTTTGGAACCATGGCGTCTACGATAGATCTAGTCCAGTGGGCGAGAGTGCACACGAGGCTGTTACAGAGGGCACTTCTCAGGCATTGGTCTCACCAGAACAATCACTTGTCCAAGAGGTTGCCCTGCTTACCGGAGACGCGTCAAGCACTTTGGTGGTGGCTTCGTACGAAGGACCTCGAGGGCGAAGTGTCCTTGCAGACCCCTTCGTGGCTCCTGCTGACGACAGATGCCAGTCTCATCGGATGGGGAGCTCATTTCCAAGGAACATTCCCGCAGGGCCAGTGGTCAGAACACGAGAGGGCCTGGTCCATCAGCAGGTTGGAATTGAGGGTGGTACAGCTCTCACTGCAGGAGTTTCATGTTTTCCTTCGCAACGCGGCCATTCGGGTGTTTTTCTGACAACGCCACGGCAGTGGCCTACATCAATCGCCAGGGTGGCACTTCCAGTGCTTCGATGGAAGAGGAGGCCGAGCAGTTGTTCGAGTGGGCCAAGCAGAACCTGTCAGCGGTGTTGGCGGCACATGTAGTGGGAGTGGACAACGTGCCGGCGGATTTCTTGAGTCGAGTGGTGGATCCCGGAGGGTGGATCCTGCATCCGGAAGTGTTCAACATGCTAGTAAGTCACTGGGGAACTCCAGTGATGGATCTCATGGCGACCTTCCAGGCAGCAAAAGTCTATCGGTTCTTCAGCAGAAGAAGAGAATGGATGTCGGAGGGGCTGGATGCCCTGATCCAGGCCTGGCTGGAGGATTGTCTGCTCTGTGTTTCTGCCTTGGGTGCTAATAGGAAGGGTCGTACGGTGCATAGAGGGTCACAGGGGCAGAGTGATTCTGATATCACCGGATTGGCCAAGGTGCCCTTGGTATGCGGACCTCATGAGGCTTTTGGTGGGAAGGCCGTGGCGTCTTCCACCTCGGACGGATCTTCTGTCTCGGGGCCGCTTCTCATGCCTCAGGTGGGTCGGTTCTCACTTTCGGCCTGGCTCTTGAGGGCTAGGTTAACGGCCCAAGGATATTCTTCTTCGGTAATTTCTACTTTGTTGAGAGCACGGAAAAAGTCTACATCTTTAGCCTATGTTCGGGTCTGGCGACTCTTCGAGGCCTGGTTTGCGGACAATCAAGTGCAAGCGCTGAGGGCGTCGGTTCCGCAAGTGTTTGCGTTTTTGCAAAAGGGTTTTGAGAGAGGTTTGGCGGCGGCTTTTCTACGGGTGCAGGTAGCGGCTTTGGCCTGTTACAGGGGTAAGGTATGCAGTGAACTGTTAGCCTGTCATTCCGATATCAAGCGTTTTCCGAGGGCTGTGTCTCTGATTCACCTGCCCCGTAGACCGGTGTTCCCAAGGTGGCATCTCCCTCTAGTCTTACAGGCAATGGTCAAGGAGCCGTTTGAACTTTTGTCTGGAGCATCTTTAAAGGATCTTACCCTGAAGGTGGTGTTTCTGGTAGCCATGTGCTTGGCAAGGCGCATTTCGGAGTTGCAAGCATTGTCCTGTAGAAAGCCCTTCTTACAGTTCTATGAGTCTAAGGTAGTTTTGCAGCCCATGCCATCCTTCTTACCTAAGGTTGTGTCTGTGTTTCACATGAATCAAGTAGTGACCTTCCCGGTTTTTGGTGAGGCTTCAGCGGATTCTTCTTCTCCTCGTTTGGACGTGAGGAGGGTATTTAAAGATCTACCTCCGTAGAACGAAAGCTTTTCGGCGATCCGATCGCCTTGTCGTGCTTTTTGGAGGGCCGCGCCACGGGAAAGCGGCTTCTAAAGCCTCAATTGCTAGATGGATTAAGGAGGCCGTGGCGTCCGCATATATTTTGAAGGGCAGAGCGGTACCTGAGGGTCTGAGGGCTCATTCCATGAGAGCTCAGGCAGCATCCTGGGCTGAGTTTCAGTTGGTACCAGCGGTAGACATTTGCAAAGCGGCTACCTGGTCGTCACTGAATTCTTTTGTCAAGCACTACCGTCTCGATGTTCAGGCAGAGAGGGATACCTGTTTTGGATCGGCGGTGCTTCAGGCTGGTCTAGCAGGTCCCTCCCATTGAGTTTTTTTACTGCTCTGTTACTTACCCAGAGTTGGGACTAGACTGGAGGGACGATTAGGAAGAGTAAATTAGACTTACCTGCTAATTGTAGTTCCTGGAGGAACTCCAGTCTAGTCCCATATCCTCCCAGGAAAGGCGGCAGCCTGAAGCAATGAAGCTCTTACAGGTAAGAATTAAGGATTCACTGCAGGAAGCTTCCTTTTTTTCTAGTTAAAGGGAGTTGGATGGACCTCTGTACTTCTTGCAGGAGATAATAGGGAAGGGTATGACACCCTTCTATATGTTTTTCAGTTGAAGTTATTTAGAGAGTTGTAATATGTTGATAAAGTTTAATATTTAATGGTTGCTCCGGTGAGTCTGCTTTGTCAGTAGGTTATTGGAGTGAGGAGGCGGCTCCTGCATGGATATACCAGTTGTCACCTTTTTTTTCACTGATGACATGTTCTCAGTCTCCAAGCTGCTATGAGAGGTGCAGAACCCAGAGATGGGACTAGACTGGAGTTCCTCCAGGAAGTACAATTTAGCAGGTAAGTCTAATTTACTCTCTTGTGTGTTCTTGATGATTCTAAGCATGGGCATTTACACCAGCTCTAAGGCTGGCATAAGTGATCATGCCTTAGGTTAACATGTATTTGAGCACTTACGCTACTATTCTATAAAGAAAAATAGCTTGGCATAGGGACTTGAAAATGTGCGTTAACTAGATGGGATCTTCTTAACCTCATATAAAGAGTAACTTTATAAAGTGTTGGGATTACTTTCACATACTGGGATCTATGGCAGCAGCCTTAAAATATTACCTTGGGTAAGGGCACACAAGAGACTGCTACAGAGCTGACTTCTGACCATGTGGTCACTGAAGGATAGAAAGCTTCCATGAAGGGGAGCACCAAGAAGAAATTCAAAAGGTGTTTCCAAAGGAGTAATTTGGAGATGGAAATAGATTTAGATACTCTTCTATGGGAAATAGAACTACAGATGCAACCTCAAGAGCTTGTAGAGCACACTATGTGGGACAAGTGGCTCTCGGACACTGAACTCAGGCGGAGGCTTGACACACAATCAACACTTTAGAAATCAGAGCCCTCAGATTGGCCTTAGCACATTTCCAAGAGCTTTTCCAAAGAAAACCAGTGGGTGTGCTCAGGGCCATACCGAGCTAGAATCGCACCCTGTTCGACTTGCATATCGGGCATGCGTTCCTCCCTCCCCCCCCCCCCATACATCTGTCCAGCCGCTGCCTCTTCTTGCCTGCTGCTGCTGCTGCCGCCCTCTGTTTTCTCCACTGTGGCGCTAGCAGCAGGGAAAGAGCAGAAAGCGGCTGGATGGAGGTGGGGGGGGCACGGTCCCGATGTGCAAATCGCAGGCACTTTAAACAGATCTGTCCTTCCCTGCTCTGACATTGCATCAGAGGAGAGAGGGACCAACCTGCTTAAAGTGCTGAGAAAAGGCTTAGGGGGCGCATTTCGGCTGCCTGCTGTTGCCCTGCCACCGCTGAGAAAGATAAAATGGTGGTGGCAGGGCAACAGCAGGCAGCCGAAATGCGCCCCCTAAGCCTTTGCGCCCTGTGCAACTGCACTGCTCACACAGGGCTAGGTATGGTACTGGATGTACTGTTGGGCAATGTGACAGCAGTGGCTTATGTGAGCAAAAAATTCTGTTAAACAAAAGGGAGTATTGGAAGCAAGGGTTATTAATAGTGTGGGGAGGCCCATATGTTGACCCTCTCAACAGGGCATATTGCAGGGATTTCAAATGTGGAAGCAGACTGCCTCAGCATGAGCTCTGTAGATCCTGAAGAGTTGGAATTGTCCAATAAGGCGTTCTTGCTTATCAGGAACAGGGGGTGTTCCCAATATGGACCTCATGGCTTCAGGACAAAACACAAAGTTTCTTCTATGCTGCATGTTTTTGCCATTCTCATGCAGCTGAAAAATAGACCTCCTACTTCAGGTCTAGCCTAATGAAAGGCTCTTATATTTGCTCTCACCTTAGCCATTGGTAAACAAGGTGGTTCAGAGAGCAGAAAATCATCTGGGATAGGTAATACTGGTCAAGGAGACCTTTTATGCAGGGCTCTGATAATGGTGGAGGAACATTATGTTTGCCCAATTTCAGAGAGACATTGAAACAGCGATCCATTCTAATGGAGAATCCTGCCCCATACTCCTTTATAGTTTGGCTCTTGAAAGTATTAGGCTAGCAAAGAAGGGGGGTATTCACCAGCAGTGATTTTGTCTTACCTGAAAGAAAGGATGATGTCTACGTCTTTGCAGTATGTAAAAGTGTATAGGTTACATAAGGACTGGTGCAGAAGGGGGCAGATTACAGCCTTTAAGGCTTCACTTTCTTATATGCTAGCATTACTACAGGAAAGCCTTGGAAAAGGTCTGGCATTCTGTACCAGGTACTTGCAGTTGTCCTTTGTATGCTTGTGAGGATTAATTTCCTAATGGCCAATTTTCCCAATGGAGAAAAGTGAATAGAGGTGTACCCCAGGGATCTGTGCTGGGTCCGCTGCTTTTTGACATATTCCACTTTCCAGGTCATTTATGAATAACTAGTGAGGTTATCAAATTTGCAGATGACACAAAACTATTTTAAGTTGTTAAAACCCAAGAGGATTGTGGAAAACTGCAAGAGGATCTTGATAAATTGGAAGACTGGGCATCAAAATGGCAGATGAAATTTAATGTGGACAAGTGCAAAGTTATGCATCTGGGGAAGAACAACCCAAACTATTGTTACACGATGCAAGGTTCCACATTAGGAACCACCACCCAGGAAAAAGATTTAGGCGTCATTGTGGATAGCATGTTAAAACCCTCGGCTCAGTGTGCAGCGGCAGCCAAGAGAGCAAATAGGATGCTAGGTATCATAAGGAAAGGAATGGAAAATAAAACAAAAGATATTATAATGCCTCTATATCATTCCATGGTGAGACCGCACCTTGAATATTGTGTGCAATTCTGGTCGCCGTATCTTAAAAAGGATACAGCGTTATTAGAAAAGGTTCAGAGAAGAGCCACCAAAATGGTAAAGAGTATGGAAGGATACTCCTATGAAGAAAGGCTAAAAAGGTTAGGGCTCTTTAACCTGGAAAAGAGACGGCTGAGGGGAGATATGATAGAAGTAAATTAATGAACGGAGTGGAACGGGTAAATGTAGATCGATTTGTTTACGTTATCAGAATATAGAAAGACTAGGGGACATGCAATGAAGCTACAGGGTAAACTATTTAAAACTAATAAAAGAAAATATTTCTTCACTCAACGTGTAATCAAACTCTGGAATTTGTTACCGGAGGATGTAGTAAAGGCTGTTAGTGTAGCTGGGTTAAAAAAGGTTTGGACAAGTTCCTGGAGGAAAGGTCCGTAAACCATTATTAAGAAGGGACCCAGGATATCAATGCTTGACCCAGTACAAGCATTGCGGAACCTGTGTATTTTGGGGAAACTGCTAGGTACGTATGACCTAGATTGGCCACTGTTGGAAACGGGATACTGGGCTTGATGGACCTTGGTCTGACCCAGTATGGCATATCTTATGTTCTTTTGGGATGTTTACTGATAGATAGATACAATGTGGGGTATTTTCTTGAGAAGGGTAAAGAGTATCAGGCCTCCGATATGGTCCATGATTCCTGCATTGGACCTAAATGTTATTTTACAGCTCTGGCTGCACCCCTTTTGAACCCATTGGGCAGATATCACTAAAGTAGCCTTGTTTGAGCCCATTTATTCTTCCAGGAGGGTGTCGGAGCCAAAGGCCCTATTGTTTAAAGAAACTTATATGCAGATATTTAGAGAGAGAGAGAGGTCCTTGTTCTTCCTAAAAGTGATGTTTCACTTCCACCTGATCCAGACAATAGGGTTGCCAACTTTTATCGGGAAGGCAAGGGACAGAAGAAAAAGAGCTTTTGTCACTTAGAGGATCACAAGCTCTTTTAGGAAAATGGATTGTTTCTTTGATTTTGTTTGCAGGGCCCAAGAAGGAGGAGGCAGCACATAAGGCGTAAGTAGTGAAGTGGATCAAGGAGACTATTGCCAGAGGCTAAGGGGTAGATTCCGGATTGCATTTAGCGGGGATGGACGTCCGATTCGGATGTCCATCCCCCCGCTAAATGCTGGGGTGCTGATCCTGCAGACAGAGCTCCTGGCATGTTCAGGCAAGTTGTACGGGGAGTTTGTGGACCGGAGAAGGAGCGAGGGTGGGGAGTGGGTAGGAGCCTGACCCCGGACATATAGGGCCGATTCAGAGGTCTGCCCTGTACGTCCATGGTTAGACAGGGGACTTATTACACCTCGGAGGTGGAATAGGCTCCCCCTAAACGTTGCAGAAAGACACCAGGGCCGCAAAGCAGGGTGAGGAGTTGCAGGGGGTTATCAGCAGCCCGACTCTGGCCCCAGTAGGCCCATTCGGGTGTCAGGCTGCGGGGAAAGAACATTTTGACTGTCAGCAGGGGATCGTGGCTCCTGCATGGCAACAGGATGCCATGCCACCACAGTTACCTGCAGGAGCCTGGCTGGGCTAGCTGTGTAAGTGTTGGGACATCTGGGGTGCCTGAATTGGGGCACGTCCTGGACATCCTGGCCTTATGCCGCAATTCTGCTTCCACGGGCCATATAGCCCCTGCTGGAGAGAATCGGGGGCATCCCTGGGCCATCCAGACGGCCTGGGGACGCACATCTATAAATTAGCCTCCACATGTTCATTGGATGCACCATACCCCCAGATTTGTGGGTCCATTCTGCAAGGGCTCGGGCAGTGTCCTGGGCACAGTTTAGTTGATTCTGCTGGAGTACAGTCTCACACTGTATGAAAGATGATAGGTTGGTGTCCAAGCCAAATGGTGAGCAATGTTTTGGTTTGGCAGCTCTGAGAGGAATCCTGCATGATACCGTCCACTATGATGAGGGATGATCTATGGTACATCGCCATCTGTCTGAGAAGGACAAGGAGGAAAGTTTAAATTGTGCTTCCCTGATTTAATTTTTGCTTTTTGGGTGCTCATAAAGCGGTCCTGAAACCCACTCTAGTTCTAGCAAAGCTTTTGAGATGACAAAATGGGATTTCATAAGAACATAACTATGGACCAGGATGTCAGAAGCCAGGTACTGTTGGAGGGGGGGGGGGGGGAATAGAATTAGGAAGGAAGGGACTCTATGAATCCTGGTTGGTTTCCCTGTTATACCATCTTATACAAGGAAGATGACAATTTTTTGCTTGACCTGTTCCTCTTGGCAGCAAGGATTAAACTTCACATGTCTGGACTGATGCAGCTGGAGTTTCGAAAAGAAAATCATCAGATAAGCATACTTTAACCATCTTGTCTGTGTGTAAAATGAAATGTCAGATTAACATTGGCGGTACCTGTTTTTATTTTGATACGCACAAGCAACAAGTCTCAAAAATGTATCTTGTCTAGCTTTTAGTGAGAACAGAAGAACATTATTAAGTTAAAAGGCACACCAATTTTTGGAAATCCAGGTTCAGCACGTATTAATTATTGACAAGATCAAGCATCTTCATAAATTATTCTCACTTATTTTGGCTTTTCTCTTTAAGAACTCTTCTCCTCCTATTTCAGGATCTTTTTGGTGTGAGCATGGTTGTCCCTTTATTAAGCCACCACATCAAATCTCTTGGAGCAAGCCCAGCAGTTGCAGGACTAGTAGGTGAGTAGTACAGCATACCTGTGGCAGCCGGAGTCCCAACACCCTAACCAACAATTTATTAATACATACCTTATCATAACTGTGTTTTGTCACCCAGCAGCTGTGCAAGAACACTACATTGTACCCAGATTACATTGGTGGTGTGCATAGCGTTTTGCCAAATGCACTGATTTTTATTTTAAGGCAATGAAATCCTGTTTCTGTAATGTTTTTTTTTTCCCTTCTATTTTGTAGCTACTTGGCCTGACTTCACCGATTTATGTAATAGTTACTATCACCGTGGTGCAAAGCTTGCTACATTTTTCTTCCATGTTCAAGTTTCTGAAAAGAAACCAATGAATCTTATACATAAAAACACAAAAAGTGTAGCCAGGCAAAAGAAACAATTAAGCAAAAATACCATAAAATAAGAAACATTAATCCAATTGTACATAGTATCTGATCTTCCAAATGAGGGCAGAGGCAGTATGAAAATACTAACGTGTCATAGTGTAACTAAAGCTACCACGGGCAAGGAGGAGGAGATTTGAGACCCAGGATTTTATAGGTGGGGTCTTTTTTTTTGGGGGGGGGGGGGGAGTAAAGTTTCCTTTTAAATGTGTTTTATAAGACTACATATTTTATGTTTTACAAGCCTGCTCAACTTACCAAGAATTTGCCTGGTATGATTGTCCAGAAGCTACAGGGTTTATCTACACCTAATGTTGATAGTCAGCCAAGAGTGAAGCTTGCTAGTAAGATATAGGCCTATGGTCAGCACTTGACGTTCTTTATCTGGATGTAAAATGTCTTCTGTTGAAAACTGAATATTACAAAACATCACAGGAAGGAACCCTGGCAATAAATCACAGTCAGAATCCCCATCTAAAGAATGATTCTGCTATTGTCATTCCTAATTGTCATCCTGGTCACATTTAAGAATGCAGAGACAATCGATAATAGCAATTAAAACACAGCAATCATCATATTACTTAAGCCTTAGTGCCCACACAACTGCCATGATTCTAAATTGCCTTTGATAGGTATCCCAAGCTAAACTTGATCCCATCTGATGATACAGCGATATCATTTATCGAACACTTGTTCACTCTGAAGGATCTTGCTATTAATAGATAAGATTCAGCAGACATTGACTGCCATTTGATACCTGCTGCTGTTTGGCTTTCAAAATGTTGGCCTAATGGCCGCCATATTCCTTTGACCCACTTACACTGCAGGCTCTTAGAGAAAATTATGTCTTTCCAGTATAATTTTGCATTAATTGTATATCTATTTGTAAACATTTATATACCACCTTCCTGGTATAGTCATTAAAAATGGTTTACAATCAAAAATAACCCTCTTATTGTAATGTGACTTTAATCTGGAAGCCTTATGCGCAATTTACACGCATATAAATCGGGCGTATACGTGTGTACATGGCCATTTTAGAAAGGGTGCGCGTTACACGTGGGAGTCCTTTATTATGAGGAAGTTTCAAGGGGTGTGTTAGGGGCGTGGCCTGAGTGGGACAAAATCTACAGGTGTATTCCCCATTTCCTACAGGGAATGGATGCATAAACCCCAAATTCTCCATGTCGGGATTTACTCCTGCTCCCTGACGCATGTAGGCTTTTTAAAAAGAGTGCATTTCTACCAGTTTAATTCCATTTCAAAATTAAAATTGAGCTAATTGACTAGCAGGTTCTACACATTAAAAGTTGCAAAATTGCATGTCAGCACTTCCAGGCATGAAGCCATGTGCAAATTGTGATATGCCGGTACTTGCATGCGTACATTGCCAGGTTTCTTCTGATTTCTTTTTCCAATCTGTACATTTTGTAAAATAGCATCTCCCATTGCGTGCAGATATAAATCCATTCCCACAATTCCTCTTTTGTATTTAAGCATATTTAGCAGAGCTGTTTTTATAATACTGTGGAAACTGAGTATATCTCAACCTCAGTGTCTCAATTCCAATCTCCATGTACTATTTAAAACGTGCCTTCACAATAAACAAAATGGCAGAAAACAGCAAAGTTAAAACAATTGGAGATTGCTAAACCCCCATCAGTGGAGAAGAATCAACACTGATAAAGTCTTACCAGGTCCCAAAACAAGGAAATAAAAGAACCTGAGGAAAAGAAGTGGGCTTTAAGCCTTTTACTAAAAGTCATAATAATGTACTTTTGTTGCAATAAGCTGTTTGTTTTTTTCCTTTCATCCAATAGTTTCCTCCTTGCTTTTTTTTGTTAAAGCATCATCTTTTTAGTGTACAAATTTTTATTGATTTTATAGAAATATTGCAACTCCCCTGTACAACAAACAAAGATTTGTGGCATACACGTGCAATACAAAAATCATAGAAGAGCATTGGAACTCATGAGAACCTACATCCATGATACAGTTGCTAGCATAACAAGTGCAACAAGCCCTTCTCAAGGCACTAACAGCAGAATGCCCCCAAACCACCAGTACCCGAACTAACTGACCGACTCCCTCCCCCCACCCCCTTTCCCTATCAATATACTCATCCACAGGGGGTAGCAGAACGAGAGGAGAAGGGTCCGCTGCACTGAGGCTAGAAAGTGTAGAAACTTCTAATTGGAGCCCAACTGAAAAAAGAGACCTGGAGGTAGCAGTAAACATTATAGATAACCAGAAACTCAGGTCCCACCAAATGGTCATATAAGCCCCTGCATATTCCCCCTCACCAAGTTGCCCCACCACCTCCACCTAACTACCCCCCCTACCCTACCCTACCCTACCCTTTCTATAAGCATACCATGGGAAGTCTAATCAAGGCACCACAGAACTAGTAAGAGTGGAGAGAAAGGACAGGATACCAAAATACAATACCCTGAGGAGAGCACAAACCTGAACGATTACATAAGTGACAGAGTCTGTTTGGAAAAAGTGGGACCATAATTTGTTAATTACTTCTGGTTTCCCCTGAAGTTCCGCCATCCACTTCTCCATCCTATATATGTCCTAGATCTTAACCAATCATTCCGAAAGAGAGGGGGGTCCAACTCTCTTCCTGTATCGGGTGATTACACTCCAGACTGCTAACTATAAACACTCAGCAAGTCGTTGCAATCTTTTATCCTTGAAATCTGAAGGGGAGATAGCCCAGTACGCAGAATTCAAGCGAGAAGGGAAACAAAAGCCCTATAGACCCAATTTTATGTACCGTAACCCGAAAGATTTTAAGTTTAGGACAGTGCCACCACACATGCTATAAATCTCCCCCCCTCCCTACTCCCTGAAATTTCACCAACACAAGGGGTTGTCCACTCTCTTCCCCCCCCCCCATCTGAAGAGGTCAAAAGGCATTATTGACATATTAATACACAGCAATGTACTGCATGACAGGGATATTGAGCAGGAGTGAGTGTACTGGCACACCTCTTCCCTAAAGTCCTCCAACTTATCCCCTATCATGACTTTCCAATGACATCTATATGAGAAGTTCTGACCGGGATGGGGTGCACCAGCGGCGAGGGCTCTCTAAAGTCGAGCTATAAAGGACTTAAATTGCATGGAATCAAACAAATCCTGCTCCCAAAGCCTGGGGGTTCATAATAGTTCCGTTTCATAAGGAATAGACCCTATAAAGTGTTGTAATTGACAGTATTGGAAGAAATTTATGGATGTGCCGCACACTGCCTCAATCCTGTCTTATGATGGCAAACGTAGTGCCATCGACGAGATCGGACATCCTCTGGGCCTTTCCAAGACATGACACTCTCCCACCAAAGTCCTCACAAAGGCAAAATTCAACACTGGGGTGAAGGCGGATAACCAAGGAACTAGTTTCTGCCGCTTGCTGAGTGTGCACCAAACTTTCCACACTGGCCCCAGTAGGGGATACAAGAGGGTCCAATTAGTATTCATTGTCTCCTTCATGATCAGCACTGTTTTTTTCAGAGGAGCAGGGGCCATCCATGCATCCTCCAAACATACCCAGTCAGCACGCAAGTCCATCATCCAGATAAAGACTGCTTGTAGACACGAACACCAGTAATATAGTCTGGGTTCAGGAAACCTAGGCCTCTGCACCACTTGGGTGCTTTGAGGGTGGCCTAACAAACACGATGTCTCTTTCCCTGCCAGACTAAGGTCAATAGCTCCCTCCTGACTGCCTTGAAGCTTCTCGGTACCTGAATAGGTAGCTGTGTAAAGAGGAAAAGGAGTTTTGGCAAAACAGGTATCTTTACTGTATTGATATGCCTTAGCCAAGAAACCGCACAGGGACAGAAGGTCTCCAGCTCTCTACGCAACCCACCCCAAAAGCGCTTGATAGTTTAGTTGGTATAGCTGGGAGAGGACTCGGGATTCAGATTACGAGATATTTAAAGTGGTCAACCTCTAGAGAGTTCCCGGGGAGAGCATTTTTGCCACAATTCGCATCAGTAAGGCAGGGAAGCAAAGCAGATTTCTGTCCACGTGAAACTGGACACCTGAGAGAACTGCTCAATGATAGACACTATTATGGGATGGTCGGATCACGAGGGAATATAAGAATATTGACCGCGTACAGAGATACAACATGCAGCCACGCCCCCAGGATTTATACCTGTCTCCACCACTCTCTTCCATATATGGCGAGCAAATGGCTCGATTAGCTAATGCAAAGAGCAGCAGCGAGAGCTGATACCCCTGCTGAGTCCCACACTCCAGCCTAATGTATTCCAAATGAAAATCATTAAACATTACTGTGGACGCTGGTTTAGCAAACATAGCTGCTACCCAAACCCAAAACTGCCTGAGCAGTTCTAATGGGTACAGCCATTCAACCTTATCAAAGGACTTTTTAGCATCGAGCGCTAACATTGTGTGCTGTTCCTCCCCATCCCAAATCCCATGTGGCACATTAACCAGCTGTCTGACATTCTCAAAACCATATCTGTGTTTCATGAACTCCATTTTGGTCGTGGGAATAAGATCCTGTATTCGTAGTTCCAGACGGGCACAAAGCACTTTGGTGAGAATTTTATAATCTATATTTAGATGGGTCTATAGCTACCTCACAATAGCAGATCCTTACCTTCCTTAGGGAGTACCGTGATGGTGCTCTGATAGAAAGATGTCAGCAGCGTACCACGTGCTTGAATGTCATTAAAGACTTGAACCAATATTGGGGCAATGTGCTCTGGCATTGCCTTGTACAGCTCAGCCGGCAGCAGATCGGGACCCGGTGCTTTCACAGCCCTTTAACTGCGTATAGCTAGTCATATGTCTCCCAGCATAAAGGGCTGCTCCAGCGCCTCCTGCATTTCTGGGGACAACTGGGGAAGGTCTGCAGCCGCCAGCCAGTCCCTAATCTCTGTCCCATTAGTCACTAGTTGGGAGGAGTATGGATCACTATAAAATTTAGCAAACATCACTGCCATCTCTGCAGACCTATAGATAATACCCCCGTGAGTCATTTTGAGGGCATGAATCCTCCATTTCACACTCTGTCGCTTCAGCTGCTGGTTTGCCTTGTTTCTGTTTTTGTAAAAATGCTGTCTTCTGCAGAGTATAGTGGAAGCTATAGACTCTGTTTCCAAGACAGATAATTCTCTCCTTTTGCATACTAGATGCTGCCACATCCCAGACCTGCCATCCCGACGATGTTGCTGGATCCTTGAAAACCAAATATTCCTGCCATCCCTTCTGCACCACCTGAAGGAACTCCTTATTCTTGAGGAGCCCTCTGCACAGGGCCCAGACTTGGAGGGATCTCCAACTCCCCTTCCTGCAACTCCAAGGTGATCATATGATCTGAGACCCCCCATAGTTCCAGTGGTAGTTGCAGTGAGTGATGCCAACAGGCTTCGCAAGATCATCCAAGAATCAATTTTGGAGTAGCTCTGATGGGCTGAAGTAAAATTTAAGTATAATATCTCTTCACCGAGCATGCCCCCCCCCCATGCGTCACATAACCCCAGCTGCTTTACCATAAGATGAAGCTTATTCAAACTCATGGGGACATAGCTATGGCCTCTTCTATCAATACTGGACAACGTGCTGTTGAAGTTCCTTCCCATCACCACCTCTTCTTGCTGGTGAATTTGCACCACCTCTAGTACTTCAGTTAACACCAAACCTATTTAAGAGGGAGAGATGTAGACATTAACAATAGTGAACAAGGTTCCATTCCATGTCCCTGTCAGGATAAGAAAGCTACCCTCAAGGTCTACAAACTGCAATAATACCTGAATTGTGGAGTCTTTGGAGAAAAGAATCACAGTTCCTCTCTTGTGAGCAATAAAATTGGATGCAAAGACCTGTGGGAATACCTGAGCATCTGCGGCTGAAATCTCCTGACCAGACAAGTGTCTCTCCTGCAAGATGATGATGTCAGCCCGCTTTCTCCTCAATTAATCCACGTGTTTCCGCTTAACAGGACTGTGTAGGACCCTTATGTTCCACGATATGAGCCTAACCATAATCTCCCTTTAGTCTGTCCACCTTCGCAGCCACCACCCACCAAATGCCAGTAACATCTGTATTGCCCTCTCTGACCCTTACCCACCCATAATATGCTTTAACTAACTTCCGGAAACCCCCTCCCCAATCCTCTACTGCCCCCATATGTGGGGACAGCTACTCCTAAAAACACTGAGAAAACAATAGGACTAGCAAGTAATATACTATGCTCAGGGGTGGCGTTTATTTAACATTTCTTTTAGACTGCCTTTCAGATTGTCAAGACAGTTTACATTGAACAGTGAACTCGGTTGTACATGGAATAGTGTTTTATATAGTGATTTCTATGTAAAGCACTGCTCCTGTACAACTAAGTTTATTGTTCAATGTAAACTGCCTTGTTAATCTGAAAGGAGGTATAAAAGAAATGTTAGATGATAAAATCAAATACAAGGCTAGGACCCAGAGAATCACCTCCAGTCACCCTTCCTCCATGCAAGAGTAACCAACCCCTACTCGTCTATATTGTGTGAGGCAGTTTAAAGAGTATCGACTCCGCCCCTGCCATAGCAACCAGGCTGCATTAGACATCCCCCTTCCCCCTCCCCCCCCCCCCAATTTCTACTCCTAACTAGGGCGGTGAATCCCCAGTGATGTGATCTTTGCAGCTCACTGATCTCCCCCCCCCCCCAAACGTCCCACCCATCACTTCAAGGACTGCCTCCTTGATCCTCCCATCTCCCAAACAGAAGCAGAGTTGGAATCAAGGTGGGGGGGAAAAAAATCCACAGTAGGGTAGTCAAGAATTCCTCTCCCAGAACTGATAGAGGCCCATATTCTGTAGCAAATTGAGAAACAGTGAAAAGGGAGGCAGAGAGAAAGTGAGCATTATAGCCCCAATTTTCATCAAGGAGGCTTAGTAGTATCCATCTCTCGATTTATGCTGATTCTCTCCTGAACTTTCAAGTTGATGACGGGCACCTGAGACCTTCAGAGTCTTCGAAGTGTATGCCTGCCAGTCCCGCTGATCCTTAGGTCAACCTGGTATGTGTCGTTCACCTTTCTGCAGGGAGTTCACCTATCTAAACGGTCCTCCAAGTCAATGATCTTGTGCTGGGTATTGTCCAACTGAAAAATCAGGGCAAATGGGAATCTCCACTGATACGTAATAGATTTCTCTTGGAGCAGTTCCGTCAAGGGCCTAAAACTTTTTCTGTGCTCCAGCGTATATTGAGAGAGGTCTTGGTAAATCTGCACCTTTTGTCCCTGGAATGTGATGGAACACTTCCCTCTCAGACTCCGTAATAGTCACACTTTATCTTCGAAAGAGTGAAAACAGGCTATAATGGGTCGTGGGTGGGAGCCCAGGCCATTGTTTGACCAGATGCCCCGGTGTGCCCTTTTTGACTGGTTCTGAGGTGCCAGGGATCAAAAGGAGTAAATTTTGCTGGACCAGCTCCCCAGTGACTTCTCACCGGCTGTTTCAGGAATCTCTAGAATCTTAATATTGTTGCGCTATTGCTGGTTTTCCAAATCATCATGTCGCTGCCGTAGATCTTTAGTAAGCATGTCCAATTTGTGAATCTTGGATTGGAAAAGCATGGTTGCATCAATCTGTTCACCTATATTGATCTCATTTTGGGTGACCCGACCATCCAGGGACTTGATTTAGAATTTTATATCACTCACTGCCTTGAAGAAGTTCATTTGAAAAAGCTTAAGCTCTTGTAAAATCTCCATGAGGTCTGTTTTAGTGTCAGGTGAAGGCAGGACCGATGGGTCCTCAGTATTGGGGGAATTCCCTTGCGGTAGGTTTAGAGTTGTAGAGCCAACAGTCACGGATTCAGCATTACGAGTGAAATGGGCCAGAGCCGCAGCACAAGACCTTTTCTCAGACATGGCCAACGTGATGGTCTTCACAACAAGCCTGCCCCAGAATGAGCACAAGACAACCTTATAACAGAATAGATCACTTGCAGAAAGGGGAAAAAAACCCATACTATCCCTCCCCCCCCCCTTTTTTTCCCCTTCTTTTTTTCCACTCCTCTTCCCTTTCCCTTCTAACACCTTCTCTGCTCTCCTTTCCCTCCAGCCAATGCAGAACAGGTCTTGCAGCACAACCCAAATGACCAGACCCCTCTCTCAGCAGTAGCCCTGACCTCCCTTCAAACTGCCCTCCGGCAGGGAGGAAGGGATGGGCTTCACCTTAACCGGGATGGAACCAAGCTGCTGGCATTAAACTTTTATAAAGGAGATAGAGCAGCTTTTTAAACTAGATAATAGGGGAAAGCCAACAGTCACCCAAGAGCACATGGTTCAGAAGAATGTATTCTAGAAAGATACTACCAAAAGCAGAGAGGTTCCAAAAAAGAGTAAAGTAGCCCAAATGTCTTTGAGTATGAGCAGACAGAGCTTAAAGATCCCAAATTACCCATGTCTACCAATAGCCAGATTAATATGAATAAAATACAGTCTCTAAAATGCTTGTATGCAAATGCTAGAAGTCTAAAAAATAAGATGGGAGAGTTAGAATATATAGCACTAAATGAGAGGTTAGATATGATTTGAAAAATCAGAGACATGGCGGAAGGAGGACAACCAGTGGGACACTGTGATACCTGGTTACAAACTATATCGTAATGATAAAGCTGATCAAATTGGTGGAGGGGTTGCGCTCTGTTAGAGAGGGTATTGAGGTCAGAAAGGATTAAAGTTTTGCAGGAAACAAAATTTGCTGTAGAATCTCTATGAATTGAAATTCCATGTAAAAAGGGGAAGGCAATGGCAGTGGGGATGTACTATCGACCGCTTGGCCAGAATGAACAAATGGATGATGAAATGCTCAAATCCAGGAAGCTAACAAAAGTTACAGTGCAGTAATAATAATGGGTAATTTCAATTACTCCGGTATTGACTGGGTCAGTGTCACGGTAGGACATGCTAGGGAGATAAAGTTCCTAGATGAAATAAATGACTGCTTCTTGGAGCAGCTGGTTCATGAACCGACCAGAGGGGAAGCCATATTGGACCTAGTCCTTAGTGGAACACCAGATCTAGTGCAAGAGATAAGGGTGCTGGGTCCACTTGGCAATCGTGATCATAGCATGATCGCATTTGATTTAATTAGCGGAGGAAGGATAGTAAGGAAATCCACAGTACTACCTTTTAACTTTCGAAAGGGAGACTATGATAAAATGAGGAAAATAGTTGAGAAAAAACTAAAAGGAGCAGTTGCAAAGGTTAAAGACTTACATCAAGCTTGGGTGTTGAAAAATACTATCTTGGAAGCCCAGACCAGCTGTATTCCATGCTTTAAAAAAAGTGGAAGGAAGTTCAAAAAACTGCCAGCATGGTTTAAAGGTGAGGTCAGAGAGGCTTTTGCTAAAAAAGCATCTTTCAGGAAATGGAAAAAAGAGCCAAACGATGAAACCTGGAAACAGCACAAACACTGACAAGTCAAATTCAGGGCATTGATAAGGCAGGCAAAGGGAAAATTTGAGAAGAAGCTTGCTGTGGAAGCAAAAACACGAAATAAAGACTTTTTCAAGTACGTTCGTAGCGAAAAACCTGTGAGAGAGTCAGTTGGTTCATTAGATGATAGAGGGGTTAAAAGGGCACTAAGAGGCGACAAGGCGATAGCGGAGAGACGAAATAAATTCTTTGCTTTGGTCTTTACTGAGGAAGATGTAGGGATGATCTCCAGGAACAAGCAGGAATGTAGTCTTCACATATGGGTATCGTCGGTACCGACGAAGCCTGCACGGGAATGCTCCCCAGCGTCCAATAGGAACGCTTTTGGGAGCATCCCTCAGCACATGCGCGCTGCCTTCCCGCCTTTCCAATTGTCCCTCTTCAGTTCTTCGTTTTCCGTGGAGCTGACAGGATATATTCCCTGTCACCGCAGAAAATTCCGTCTTTAAAATTGTTTTCTTGTGGTCGCGTTTGCCTGCCGCACGACGCTTACCAGTACCGCCGGTTCTTTTCTTTTCTTTTCCAAAAAAACCCCCTTTGAACTGTTTCTCTTCAGAAACTTTTTCTTTTTTGGTGCTAGACGCCATTTTGGGCACTAGGCCCCATATTCCTAAAACATGGAAAAACCAACTAGTGGTTTTAAAAAATGTACTAAGTGTGGCGGTACCATTTCCGTCACTGACACCCATGATTGGTGTCTCAAATGTTTAGGGCCTGAAAATTCTCCATCTGAATGTCTCTTCTGTATGTGGATGACTAAAAGACGAAGACAAAACCGGGCTGCAAAGCTCGGTACCCTCTTTTCTTCGGATGCCAGATCCATTGCATCAACATCTTCAAGGGCCTCCTCTTCCTCCCATGGATCTCGGGTAATTAAACATAAAAGCCGGTCCTCAAAGGGTAGCTCTCCTGCTAAGCATCGAGAGGCCATTGGCATTGCCCTTGAGGGAACCACACCGGCAAAGCAGCCCCGGCGGGAGGCTTCGGCTTCCAAAGCATCAATGGGGCTCCATGATGTTCTCGAGGCCTCGATCTCACCAGAACTACCTGTGCCATGCTCAGGGGTCCCAGCTGTTTTCACCGGCACCAACACCCAGGCATCGGCAGCATCGATAGACCATAGGTTTCTCGCTATCGAACGCAGCATCACAGCTCTTCTATCAGCTGTGGTACCGTTGGTCCAACAGGCACCGGTACCGACATCGACAATGATGCTGGTACCTACACCAGTACCGACCCCGGTGGGAATTCTTCCCACGCCATCTTTGGCTGGAATCGACAGATTGGTACCGGATCAACTCGGTACCAACTTCGATTGATACCGGGACCGTGCTTTGCATGAGCATCGTGGTCAGGAATACTTCGAATCCTCTGATTCCGAAGACTCTGACAATTCTGCTGGTACTAGAGGGTTTCTCCCAGAAGATCCCTCTTCTCCCCAACTCAGAATGTCACCTCCAGAGGACATGTCTTTTCAGGATTTTATTCGTGATATGGCCAAGGGCCTTTCAATCACAGTGGCTCCTGAAGAGGAACCCAGATCAAAAGAATTGGAAATTCTCCAATATCCTAAAGCTCCAAAGGAGGCAGCCACTCTGCCCATCCATGAAATTCTGCATAACGCGATGCTCAGAATGTGGGAGACACCTCTGACTACATCTCCTCACTCTAGGAGACTTGATACTATGTATCGAGTTCCGCCATGTCCTGGATTTCAAAAGACTCTGCTGCCATACCATTCAATGGTGGTGGAGTCAGCTATGCATAGGATGAAAAGTGCAAAGAGGCATGCATCCAATCCTCCAGGTCGTGAATGCAGGAGTCTAGACGCTTTTGGGCGCCAAACTTTTCAGGCTTCCATGCTTTCAGCTAGGATCAGTTCATATATACTATATATGGGAATGTTCCTCAAGGAAGTTACAGGAGACTTGGAGCTTATGAGCTCATTTCTCCCAAATGACAAGAGACAAGACTTTCTTGCTCTAGTTAAGCATGCTCAAGATGTCTCCAAGTTTGTAAATCGTGCAGCCTTTTACTGCTTTGAATGCATCAGCAGAACCTCTGCTATTACCATTGGCGCATGACGGATTGCCTGGCTTCAGGCATCAGACTTGGATACTTGGGTACAGGACAAGTTAGGCAATATTCCTTGCACGGGAGAGAATCTCTTCGGCAAGAACTAGCAGGAAAAGGCTAACGAGTTAGATGCTGACAACACTTCTCTAGATAAATTGTCAAAATCTACAGCCACTCCAGCCAAAAAGAAACCTTATAAAAATACCCTCTTTCAGCAAAAAGAGGAAATTTTATCCTTCCTATACCCAGCAGAGTCAATCTCAGGGTCAGGTTGCCGAAAAGGGATAAACTAGACAGCAAAAGAAGCCAAAAAGCCCAAGAGTCCAACCAGCTCTGCAGGTTAAGCCCCCTCAAGGGCTTTGATTCCTTCCTAGAGAGCTTAGCCTTCTTGCCTCTGAGGGGTCCCCAACCCCCCAATATCCCAGGCAGGTTATGCCACTTTGCCAACAGATGGCATCAAATAACAGCAGAAGATTGGACTTTGTCCATTATAGGAGAAGGGTACAAGCTTCATTTTCACAGCATGCCCCCTCCTAAAATTCTAAAACAATTCAATTCTCAAACCTCCGCAGACAATCTGCTAGATCACAAGGTCTCAACACTTCTTGCCCAAGGGGCAATAGAGGAGGTACCCATTCTTCAATGGGGTGCAGGGTTCTACTCCCCTGTTTTTCTTATTCCAAAGAAAACAGGAGGACACAGACCCATTCTAGACCTCAGAGAATTGAATAAATACCTGTTTCGAGAGAAGTTCAAAATGATTTCTCTAGGAACTCTTCTGCCATACCTTCAAAGCCAGGATTGGCTTTGCTCTTTAGACTTAAAGGATGCATACACTCACATTCTGATCCATCCAGATCACAGGAAATTCTTACGATTCCTTTTCAGGGGAAAACATTTCCAGTACAGGGTTCTTCCCTTTGGTCTGGCATCAGCACTAAGGGTATTCACGAAATGCGTGGCAGTAGTAGCTGCATTTCTGCGAACCCTGGGGATATTCGTCTTCCCTTACTTAGACGACTGGCTCATTCGAACCCCTACAGTTGCAGAGGCCGGCACTGCACTGTCTCACACAATGCAAATCTTCCAATACTTGGGGTTGGTAATAAACTTCCCAAAATTCCAACTTGTTCCTTCCCAATGCCTGGAATTCATAGGGGTCTGTCTAGATACCAGACAGGCAAAGGCTTTCCTTCCACAGGCCAGGTGTCTTCGCATAATGCAACTAGCTTCTCAAGCAGTGGGGAAATCCTCCCTAACTGCTCGAGAGCTATTACAGTTGCTGGGACATGTGGCCTCCACATGCGAGCAGCTCAGTGGACACAGGCCACAGGACATTTATCGGACAAAATAATATACTTTCAACGACTAATTTTGTCCCTCCAATGGTGGCAATCACTAGAAAATCTGACAGAAAATCTGAAAATCTGACCTTTCCATCAACTCCTTTTTCAGGCCACCCTAACAGATGCATCACAGGTGGGTTGGGGAGCACACCTGAATCATCTCTCTACCCAGGAAACCTGGACTCCACAGGAGGCTGGTCTACACATAAACCTCCTGGAATTAAGAGCAATCTATTTAGCTCTACGAGTATTCCATGCTCAGCTACAAGACAGTCCTAGTCCAGACGGACAATCAAGTAGCCATGGTCTATGTGAACAAGCAGGGCGGGACAGGCTCTTTGTCGTTATGCAACAAAGCTTTACGACTGTGGGCCCTCGCCAGAGAGTATCAAATTCACCTTCTAGTAGTATATCTTCCAGGCATTCAAAACCTTTGGGCAGACAAACTCAGTCGAGTACTGCTGCTTCACGAGTGGTCCCTCCCACCTAGACCAGGTGGCAAAGATATTTCATCTCTGGGGCACTCCAGACATAGAACTCTTTGCAAGTCCACTGAATGCCAAACTTCCCCAGTTCTGTTCCAGTATTCCGGCTCACAGTTGTCAATCAAGGGATACCTTCCTCCTTCACGGGGGTCAGGGCTTCCTTTATGCCTTCCCACCCATTCCCCTCATCCCCAAAACACTTCTCAAGCTTCAGAGAGACAGGGGTCGCATGATTCTCATAGCGCCACGATGACCACGCCAAGCGTGGTATCCCCTGCTTCTACATCTCTCTCAAGCTGCACCTCTGAAGTTAGGGCATGCTCCAGATCTTCTTTACCAAGAGGACGGGACGCTATGGCACCCGAATCCCCAGTCCCTGCATCTCACGGCCTCGTTGCTGAAGGCTTAAACCTTCAGGATTTCAACCTGTCCCAACAGGTAAAGGATATCCTTCAGGCTTCTAGGAAACTTTCCACAAGAAGATCTTATGCCTTCAAGTGGAAATGTTTTACTATATGGTGCTCCAAGAAGGGATTAAACCCCCTTGTCATACCTTTAGAATCGATACTAGAGTATCTCTTCACTTATCGAATTCTGGTCTAAAGACCAATTCGGTAAGAGTCCATCTTAGTACAGTTGCAGCTTCTTATAAGCCTCTGAATGGACAGCCAATTTCCTCTCATGCACTCATATCCAGAATTATGAGAGGTCTTCTGTTAACCAAATCTCCCTTAAGCCACCACTGGTGGCATGGGATCTAAATCTAATTCTTGGGCAGCTGATGAAGCCGCCTTTTGAGCCTTTAGCCACTACAACCCTTATGTTTTTGACCTGGAAGGTCATCTTCCTAATTGCAATTACCTCTGCACATCGCATTAGTGAACTGCAAGCTTTAGTGCTTGATCCTCCTTATACTAGGTTTCATCATGATAAGGTTGTTCTTAGAACTCATCCACACTTCATGCCAAAGGTGGTTTCGCCTTTTCATTTAAATCAATTTATCTTCCTGTATTTTTTTCCGAGGCCTCACGCCTCTAATGCAGAAAGAAACCTTCATACTTTAGATTTTATTTATTTATTTATTTATTTAAAGGGTATTTCTATCCCGCCTTATCCTTTAATCAAGGCGGTGAACACAGCAAACAATCAAAGCATTGGTGATTGTGTTAGGTGTGTTTATGTACAGTGAGGGTGTGTGAGTGTGGGTGTGAAGATTGGCGTGAGCTATTTACAACATGTGCTTTTTACAGCTATATACATGGGGTTTTGCAGTCTCTGCAGTTTGCTGTGGTTGATCTTTAGATCGAGTTTAAGGTTCTGTTCTGTGTTTAGTCAGAGTCTGGTTAAATGCTTGGTCCGTAGTACTCGGTGAAGAGCAACGTCTTTAGGTGTTTTCGGAAGTCCTTTGGGTCTTCAGTAGACCGTAGCTCATCTGGGAGTGTGTTCCATATTGTTGGAGCTGCCATTGAAAGGGCTCTTTGTGTGGTGGATTTGCATGCTTTTGTGTAGTTTCTTGGTGTGTTGAGTGTGTCTGCTGTGGTCTTTCTTCTAGGTCTAGTGCTGGTGTTGGGTAGTATGAGGGGTTGGAGGCTGAGTGTGGAACTCATGTGTTTGATTCGGAAGATGTTCAGTATCATTTTGTATCTGATGCGGTGGCTGATTGGGAGCCAGTGGAGGTCTTTTAGGATGGGCGTGATGTGCTTTTGTATTGATGAGCCGGTGATTATTCTGGCCACTGTGTTTTGAGCCATCTGTAGTGGTCTGAGTGATTGTTTTGGCATGCTGTTATAGATCAGGTTGCAGAAGTCAAGGATGGGAGTTATTAGCGCTTGGCAGACTGTGCGGAAGTGGTCTTTTATGAGTAGGGGCTTGAGGCGTCTGATTATTCTCATCTTGTAGTATGCGTTCTTAGTGGTTCTTTTGATGTGTGATTGTAGGTTGAGTTCTCTGTCGAGGGTTATTCCGAGGTATTTCACTTCGTTTTTCAGTGGTATTGCTGTGTTGGTGTTGATGAAGGGTGGGGGGCTGAAGCTGGTGTTTCGTGTGATGATGATTGCTTCTGTCTTGCTGTAGTTTATGGCTAGGTTATTGTGTAGGAGCCATTTGGCCATGTCGTCGAGACAGTCTGTTATTTTGGTGTAGTCAGGGTTGTCAAGATTGATTGGGGTGTATATCATGATGTCGTCTGCGTAGATTGTGTAGTTTATTTTGTGTGCTTTTATGATGTTGCAGATTGGTTGGATGTATAGGTTGAATAGCAGTGAGGATAGTGCGGATCCTTGTGGCACCCCTTGCTTGATCTTTGCGGGTCGTGAGATGTTGGATCCGATCTTGACCTGGAACTGTCTGTCTGTTAGGTATGATTTGAACCATTTTAATGTGGTGCCAGTTATTCCAATGTTCAGAAGTCTTGTTAGGAGGATTCTGTGGTCCACTGTGTCGAATACAGCTGAGATGTCTAGGAAGATCATTAATGTTCCTTGTTTGTGGTTATCCATGGTTTGGATTATGTTGTTGAATAGGTATAGCAGTAGTGTTTCGACCCCATGGTTTGGGCGGAAGCCGTGTTGATGTATGTCCAGTGGGGCATGTGCGTCGATATGTTCCTGGAGCTGTTGTTGTATGGTCTTTTCTAGGATTTTAGCCAGTAATGGTATGCTGGAGATTTGTCTGTAGGCTGCTGGATTGCTTTTATCTAGTGTGGATTTCTTTGGGATCGGTCTTATTGTAGATTGTAAAAGAGCCTTAGCCTTTTACCTACAGAGAACCCAGCAACATAGAAAGTCCTCACAATTTTTTATAGCTTTTTGACTCTAGTCATTTGGGACGTCCAGTCTGCAAAAGAACTTTACCTAAATGGATTGCCCAATGCGTATCCTTTGCTTATGAGAGTAAGGGTCTTCCTCTTCTAGGCCATGTGACAGCTCATAACGTGAGAGCCATGGCAACTTCCATGGCTAATCTCCACCTTGTGTCTATCGATTAACATTTGTCAAGCAGCCACCTGGGCTTCGGTACACACCTTCACAGCCCACTACTGCCTGGATAAAGCCTTCCGTCGGGATGTCTTCTTTGGCCAAGCTGTTCTTCAAAATCTCTTTCAGACCTAATTCAACTCCTACCCACCAACCCTGGTGGAATGCCAGAGATCCATGGGAGGAAGGATGCCTACCTTTCTAGGGTGGCACCTTCCTGGGGCTATCTCCCTGGCATCTTCAGCTAGGGAGTCCCCATATTTGAAGACTACATTCCTGCTTGTTCCTGGAGATAGCGTAGTTACTCACCTGTAACAGGTGATCTCTGGGAACAGCAGTTATTTAGTCTTCACAACCCACCTACCTCCCCTAGGAGTTGTCTCTCTATCTCTGTCTCCTTTCCTCTCTCCCTCTATCCTTTCACTCAGCTACAAACTTAACTGAAGAGGGACAGTTGGAAAGGTGGGAAGGCAGCGCACATGTGCTGAGGGATGCTCCCAAAAGCGTTCCTAATGGATGTTGGGAGCGTTCCCGTGCAGGCTCCGTCGGTACCAACGATACCCATATGTGAAGACTAAATTCCTGCTGTTCCCAGAGATCACCTGTTACAGATGAGTAGCTACGCTTTACCCATGACTGAAGTGGTATTTAAAGGTGCGGAAAAATTGAAGGAAATATCGATACATCGGGAAGATGTATTACAACTATTAGATAAACTGAAGAGTAGCAAATCACCTGGGCCGGATGGTATACATCCAAGGGTGTTGAAAGAACTGAAATATGAGATTGCAGACCTGCTATTAGTAATCTGTAAATTTTCATTAAAATCATCTGTAATATCTGAAGATTGGAGGATCGCCAATGTAATGCCAATTTTTAAAAAGGGTTCCAGAGGTGATCCGGGAAACTACAGACCGGTGAGCCTGACGTCAGTACCGGGAAAAATTTTAGAAATCATCATAAAGAACAAAATTACTCAGCTTGTAGATAGTCATGGCCTAATGGGAGACAGCCAACATGGCTTTAGACAAGGAAGATCTTGTCTTACTAATCTGTTATGTTTTTTTGAAGGCATGAATAAACAGGTGGACAAAGGTGAGTCAGTTGATATAGTGTATCTGGACTTTCAGAAAGCCTTTGACAAGGTTCCTCATCAGAGACCTTTGGCAAAACTAGAGAGTCATGGGATAGGAGGCAGTGTACTATTGTGGTTAAAAGATAGAAAGCAGAGGGTAGTGCTAAATGGCCAATTTTCCCAAGGAGAAAGGTGAATAGTGGTGTACCCCAAGGATCTGTGCTGGGTCTGCTGCTGTTTGACATATTCATAAATGACCTGGAAAGGGGAATAATGAGAGAGGTTATCAAATTTGCAGATGACACAAAACTATTTAAAGTTGTTAAAACCCAAGAGGATTGTGGAAAATTGCAAGAGGATCTTGATAAATTGGAAGACCTGGGCATCAAAATGGCAGATGAAATTTAATGTGGACAAGTGCAAAGTTATGCACCTAGGGAAGAACAACCCAAACTATGGTTACACGATGCAAAGTTCCACATTAGGAACCACCACCCAGGAAAAAGATTTAGGCGTCATTGTGGATAGCATATTAAAACCATCGGCCCAGTATGCAGCGGCAGCCAAGGGAGGAAATAGAATGCTAGGTATCATAAGGAAAGGAATGGAAAATAAAACAAAAGAGATTATAATGCCTCTATATCGTTCCATGGTGAGACCACACCTTGAATATTGTGTGCAGTTCTGGTCACCGTATCTTAAAAAGGATATAGCGTTATTAGAAAAGGTTCAGAGAAGAGCCACCAAAATGGTAAAGTGGATGGAAGGATACTCCTATGAAGAAAGGCTAAAAAGGTTAGGGCTCTTTAACCTGGACAAGAGACGGCTGAGGGGAGATATGATAGAAGTCTAAAAATTAATGAACGGAGTGGAACGGGTAAACATAGATCAGTTGTTTATCAGAATTATAGAAAGACTAGGGGACATGCAATGAAGCTACAGGGTAAACTATTTAAGACTAATAAAATATTTTTTCACTCAATGTGTAATGAAGTTAGGACAGCTTTTTTGCTGTTCTAGATTTCTTCAGATAAATCTATGCTCAACAGCACTATACGGATAGTGCCAAGATGGACTGGAAGGATTTTCAGGGGCACTATCTGCTGAAATGCTGCTGAAAATCTACAGATAGTGCCACCTAAGGGACAAATCCAGATAAAAGTTGACATTATCTGGATAATTCCCTTTGATTCTTGACCCAGATATCTTTTCATAGCAGCATTACATGGCTGTGGGAGTCTGACAAGGCTCTCTGCATTTAGAAGGAAAAGTTTCAGTTTTAAAGCATTAATCCACCTTCTTTTCTTCCATTTTTTAATGTTAATATTTTTGTTACCATAATACTTCATGAACTTTATACGTGTCTCTTCAATAACAATTTGTAATTGCAGTGCATCAATGACAGAACATAAATCTAGTTTCTTCCTTATTTTCGTTGTTAGAAATGTCTCTTTTTATATGGCGACAGAGTGCTGTGAAACCATCCTTCTACCTACTGTTTTAATATGTGACCTTGAGCAAATTTACTTGACCTTCCTGTGCCCGATTTCTTTTCAAAGGCAGGTCTTGACAGATTTTCTTGAAATCTAAGAGCCAGCCTAAATATCTGGGAGCTGGCCACCCAAACCTAGGTCATGGTGCATACATCCACTCCCACCCTCCAAAAAAGGTTTTTTGCGGTTACCGTTTTATGACCTAATTTACTAAGACACTTTGGGGTTGGGGTGGGGTTTTTTTTCCTATGGGGAAAAAGCTTAATAAATAAGACTTTTAATGGGCCACTGCACAGTGCCAACAGAAGGCAGTGACTCCACTCCTCGTCCTCCTCCCACCAACCCCATTGACCCTTTTAAGCTGTGTGTATGTGGGAGGGAATGTGAGAGAGGGGTGCGCTGTTTGCACATACAAATTGTGCCCTTTACTTCCCATGCATTCTTCTCTTCATCCTCCAGCCCCTTGCCCTCTTCCAGCCTCCCTTACCCCAGCTTGATTCCCTTCCTCGACTTTCTCCGCTTCAACCTCTCCCCTTGCTCTCCATTCTCCGCCCCTGCCCCTACCCCCACCCCCACCCACCATTCATTATTGATTTAAAACCTACTGTCCCTTCAAATCTATTCAGCTGTCTGTACAGAGTTCTATCTCTAGCTTTTTTTTTTCCTCCGCATGTTCACAGACACTGCAGCTCTGGGCCGTGATCATGGCTTCTTCCTGCACGTCATCCCATGGGGGTTGGGATTCCTGTGGGCAGACATAGGTGCTGCTTTCAGGTCTGATTAATTTTTTTTTTTTTTTTTGCCATGGTGACCTGGCGTCTGGGGTTTGTCGAGCTCTGTTCACAGACATTTACACAGTATGCAGACCTACAAATCATGTAAATGTAGCTCAGTGGGATATTCAGTTAGTGCCGTTGACTGACTTTCTGTGGGTACTGCCGCTGCACCCCCAGATGCTAATTGCTTAGCTTCGGGCGGTCTGGCAGCAGCGCTTGGCCATAACTGAGCAGCATCACTTATTGATCCGTCGCCCAGTTATGGCTACATTGCGAAGGTCTGGCACAGCAAAGGCTGACTTAACCTTCACCGCTGAAGCTAACCGTACGGTGACTGAATATCACCGGTGCCCCGTTAGCTCCCTGCAAATCCACACAATCCAGATGTTCAGTGCCGGGGCCAGATATGATCCTGGCCTTGAAAATCTGGACTTAAAATGCGGTAGCTAGGTACTGAAGCTGAATATCAGGCCCTATGAGCTTTAAATGCAAGGATATTGTGATGAGCAGTTATTTGATCAGGAAAGCAAGTGTTCTGACACTGAAAACTATTGTAATCTGTCACTGAACATAAATGATTTCCCATGGTGTTCCTTGGGGCATTTATATTTAGATTTTTCCTCTTCCCTCTTTTGATTGTAGGATCTGTCTATGGGATCCTTCAACTTCTCTCCAGTCCATTGGTGGTAAGTAGTATGATTCAGAAGTGCTACTGTCTCTGTGTAACAAAGTGAAAACATGTCTCAAAAGCAGATACTTTTTTTCTTTTGGACAGTTTCTTCTAAGTAACTGAAGTTGCAAAACTATTTACATATATTCTTGAAAAAAGAAGATCTTAATGTTAATGAGGGGAGATTTTAAACCTTTTGTGTAGAATCTTATTATGGTTACATCGGCTGATTCAAACGCTTTTTCTGGTTTTAGAGGTTGACATGGTCAATGGTTAACCAGGCGATCTGGAATCTGTCTGTCACTTGAGCAGCTGCTCAGTTACAGCTGTCCAGTTTGTAAATCACCAGTTCACAGTGAATTTTTGTTCCTAGAATATCTCTCTGTGCACATCGAACAAAATAATTGTTCCTGGTTTGAATAGGCATTTTATACTTGCAGCTGTTAACAGGAAAATTGTTGCGAATGTTCCCAGAAATCTCTGGGCCTTATAATTGAGATTTATAGATCTGTTGAGGGTTGTGTTTTTTTTTTTTTCTCTGTAATGATCTTGTTAACAGGCTTTTGTTGTCTGTGTTGGGAGAAGGGGATTTTATTAGATTAATCAAAGATAGTCACTCCAGATCTATACCTACAGGCTAAGTGACTTTCATTCAGCTGTATATAGGTTGGCATCCATAAGACTCATATGTAGAGAAAGTTTTATATCTGTTTTTATAAGGTTTATTTTTAGGTATCGAAAGACTTGCCATATGGTTGCTGGTCCCTTTTTAAAAGGTTTTGTTTAAGCATAACATTTAAGAGTCCCTGGGTTTCAGTCCTAGAGGCTATTATGTATCCAAAATGCACACAACGTTTCTTTATTCAGCTATTAAGGTTATGGGGGCAGATGTAGAAAGCAGGCACTGAAGTTTTGTGCTATTAGCTATGTATGCGTCTATGATAGTGTGCTGATAGCATGCGACTTCAGCGCTGACATGCAAAACGGGGTGCATATACAAATGAGATGTGCAAAATGTCAGCATTAAACTGTGAGAGCAAGCCAAACACATGCGCATAGAAGTTAGCTCGAATTTGGCATGCTGTCCCAGTGAAAGAGGGTCATCCGAGGGGAAGTTTGACACTTCATCTCAGTTCCAGGCATCGGGGAAAGTCCACAATGCCATCAAAATACTGTTGGGGGCCGGTGCCCCTG
The DNA here is from genome assembly GCA_033557465.1 of Ichthyophis bannanicus. Lineage (NCBI taxonomy): Eukaryota > Metazoa > Chordata > Amphibia > Gymnophiona > Ichthyophiidae > Ichthyophis > Ichthyophis bannanicus. The sequence continues at coordinate 600,177,518 of CM066035.1, read as the reverse complement.
AACTGATCTCCCCCCCAAACAGAAATAAAATCTTAAGCGGCCCCATTCCCTGCCCATAGAATAAAAAAAAATCCCTGGTGGCCCAACTGTACCAATCCTACCCACTAACAAAAAGACCCAGTGGACCTCAAACCCCACCCACCCCCCCACCGGTACCTTTTAAGCGGGAGCATTGCCCACATGCTCCTGCCCCTGCACCGCCATCTTGAAAATGGCAGTGCCTGGCTCTGCGCGGCGCATCCTGCTATATAGTTTGCCATATAAGGTATATTAAGGTGACACCTCTATGGCAGAATATTTCACAGGGCTAGAGCACTGTATGAGTGACCTTATGGTCAGAACACTAAAAAATAAACTTTAAAACAGTCTAGGAAAGTAAGACTTTTGAAGTTAAAATGATGAGATGTTTTGAAACTAACAAAAGAGTACTAATAGATCGGAGTTTCCTATCGCATTATAAGCCATAAAATTATACTGCTTTGTTGCCTCCTGGTCACTCATCTTTCTCTACCTCTGTTCTCTCCTCTCCCCTCACCTTTCCCTTTGAGACGATCGCTGGAATACTTTTATGAATCACTTCTGGTATCGTCATTGTTTGCTCGTACTGTTTGAAGAAGGAGGTTTTAACATTTTTGAAAGCTAGTCAAAAAATATATTACACGAGTCCAATAAGAAAAAGAAATTGCCCTTGTTTTTAAATGAAACTTTTAATGTGGACTAACATGGCAACCATATTACAAAATATACAAGTAAATGGTATATTTGTTTTTAAAAGCGCTAGAATCCTGAAGCTAAAAGGATGGTGAAGAAGAGAGGGAAGATGGCAGGGCAGCTTTCGCAATGCTGAGATGAAGTGAACTGAACAGAGTTGGCCTGTAGCCGTGCTTCTCCACCAGTGGGCCACGAGAAAGTCCTTGGTATGCCTTGGTGGTGACAGAGGCATGGTTAGGCATGGGTTCAGGGGGGAGTTGCCCCCTTTCTATTAAATTGTGCCCCAGAGAACTTTGTGCTTCTGAGCCAGCATGTAGAGAACAGGAAGGAAGGGGGCGAACTTGGAGCAGACAGATTAAAGAAAAGTCACTTTCCTCCCTAATCTGCCCTCTCCTCCTTGTCCTTTATGGCATGAGGGGTGTGACTGGAGTAGACTCTGCATAGCAAAAGGGGGTCCCTTTTCTTTTCTATCATAGAGGTAGAAGAAAGCAGTTTATTTTATTTTAGTAATTAGAATATGTAATGCAATGATTTAGTAGTTGTTCAGCTCCTAGAATAAACTGGATGCTCTGAGCACAGCTAAAATCTCTGGTTTGAACAGATCTCCTACATAGAATTTATATGTTGGGAATAGTTGGATTGTGTTGACTGATGATATTTTTTTTTTTTTCTGGTGCACAATTAATTATTTTGTATGCAGGACATCCTTGTCAGCCCTGAGGTTTTTGTATCAGGCCCAATATGCTTCTAGGTATAATTAGAGAGTAAGTTACTACAGTTTTCCATGAAGACAGTCTGCTGGACTCCTCCCCCCCCCCCCCCCATCTGACTGAATTACTTGCTTAGTACTAGCACCACAAAGAACAAGTGGCCCAGATTCACCCACAGAAATCGGGTAGCCTTAACCCTCTCCTTTCCTTCCACTAGTAGGAGGAGAGCAGCAAGCCCTCCTTGTATACTATATGTCTGTTACCGGCTTCACTCTAATGGCTGAGGCTGGGGCTGGAGCTACATATATTCATCTTCACACATCAGATCTGAAGCGGCAAAATGAGACCCACACAGGTAAATAGTGCTGCTCTTCTTCTGGTAGCCGGAGGGCCTGAGAATGAGGAATATGCAAAATTGGGTTTGGTGTGCTGCAAGAATTGAAAAAAAATGTGCCAAAAATAAGAGACTGAGGATCAAATCAGCTGAGCAAATGACTTTAAATGAATACGTTTTATATAAGCATCCCATCTAGATCCTTTACAAGTTGTATTCAGCCAGTCTAAGCATTTATGGTCATATTTGTTTGTTTTTGTTATTTTATGTTATATTGAAATAATGTCTCTGCTAACCACAGGAGCAGTAGAGAAAGCAAGGGTACAGTCTGCGCTTGCAAGACGATCCAATGCTCATAGGGAATTAACAAACTGATCAATCAAGGACCATTTCCATTTACATCAAACTAGTACTTGCATCCTTTCGGCTATTACTGATTCACATTTATGAATATGACAAACCAAGGACCACCATTTCTCAAAATTAACTTCAGTAAGATTTTTCCAGTGATTTCACCAGGGACAAAAGCATTGTTAGAGTGGCGGACTGTGTCTAATTCAGTGAAACTCCCATACCATAAGCTTTCCAGATGATATTCTTATATTAACTCTTCACTGAGACTCAGAATCATAAATATTCTTTCCCAAACCTTCTGCCAAATTGCATAGCAGAGCAATCAAATGAGAAAATGTCCCTGCCTGAGTCTGATGTGACTAACAAAGCCATTAAGAGGCTCCTGATAATTATGCTTCTTTGATTTGGGACCAAAAAGAACATTATCTGCAGATTGGGGGCAGACTTAGATAATGGACTAACTGATTCCAAAATTTTGTCTACTGAAGTTTGTTCAATGTCCCTTTTAAATCATTTTCCCAAAGCAGTTCCATACTCAAAATGTTTTTTTTTGAGAACTCTGATGCAAAATCTTAAGCTAGAAATTTCATTTCCAAGGGCCAAAATGCTTCTAGCCACATGGGCTAGGTGCCACTTTTCTGAAAGATTGTGCAGGTCTATTTCAGCCACTTTGATGCAGTGGCAGAACTGTAGTCATTGAAAGCAAGAAGGAGGTAACTCATATTCCCTCTGCAATGATTCAAATGATTGAAATTTACTTCCCACAACAAGATTCCCTAAACCCCAGATCCTTCTATCCTGCCATCCTTGCCAATTTATAACCTTTTTTGGATCTTAAATTGAGCGTTACATCATTAAATTGTTCATTACACTCAAATGAACACTTTTTTTTTTTATCCAGGCTTTTCCTAATTTCTAAAGCACCAAATGATTGTCTAGATTTTGGGTATCACCATTCTGGGAGCCATGTTGATAAGTAATTGGGCTTAATGCTACTTCTTCTAATGTAACCATATTGGCAGGGCTGGCTCTATGAGGCGAAGTGAGGTGGCTGCATAAGGCAGCAAAGTTTTGAGGGTGGCAAAAATGCCCCCAAAACAGCCGCCTCACTTCGCCTTCAAAAATTAAAAAAAAACAAACCCAAAAACCACCCCAAGCGCACAAGTTGCTGCCGCTGCAGAGTCCACTTCTTGGCAGCAGCAGACTGGCACTCTCTTTCCTATGGCAGTCACGGTACCTGCCTCTTAGAGCCGCGACTGTGCTGCTGATAGCGATGGTTATCCGTTTAAATCAACTTCATACCGGTGCGGAGCTTTTGCCGCCTCTGTGAAGGAACCCGTGCAACTGGGTCCCACCCCAAAAGGAAGTACTTCCTTTGGGGGCGGGACACAGTTGCACGGGTTCCTTCACAGAGGTGGCAAAGGCTCCGCACCAGTATGAAGTTGCTTTAAACCTGGGGTCTCAAACACACGGCCCGCGACCGAGAGGAAACTAAAAAAAAACCTAAAAAAACCCCCTGGCTTCTGCCACCATGGCAGCGGCAGAATCAACTGTCCCGTGGCCCCTTCCCGTCTGCCCGGCAGAGCCCTCAGCTCCATCAGCGGCAGCTTTCAGGGCCACCCGCAATGAGAGAGTTTCTCTCTCATGGCTCTGTTAAGCCTGCCAAGGCTGATGGGAATTCCCATCAGCCCAGGCAGGCTTAACAGAGCCATGAGGGAAATACTCTCTTCACGGCTTGAAAAGCCCGCCACTGATGGAGCTGAGGGCTCTGCCGGGCAGACGGGAAGGGGCCGTGGGACAGTTGATTCTGCCGCTGCCACGGCAGCGGCAGCAGCAGAAGCCAGGGTTTTTTTTTTTAATTTTTAAATTTTTAAATTTACCCGAGCTGATGGGGGGAGGGGGGTTAGGATTGGTAATGGGGGGGGGGGGGGGGCTAAGACATAAAATGGGGTGATAGGAGGCTTATTACTTGAGGTGGGCTGTTTGGGGGCTTAGGACTGGTAAAGGGCTTTGGGGGGCTAATACTGAAAATGGGGTGATAGGAGGCTTAGGACTGGAGGTGGGCTGATTGGGGGCTTAGGACTGGTAATGGGCTTTGGGGGGGCTAGAACTGGTAATAGACTGGGGAGGGTTGCTAGGACTGGAAATGGGCTTAGTAAAAGGTGGGGCTTGAACTGCAAATAGCTGATGGAGAGGGGGGCTTGATATGGAAATAGACTTTGAGGGGAGGGAGCTAGAATTGGAAATGGGCTTAGCGGAGGGGAGCTAGGACAGGAAATGGGCTGATGGAGCGGCTAGGATAGGACTGGAAATGGGTTGTTGGGGTGTGCTAAGATTGGAAATGGGCTGTGTGGGGGACTTGAATTGAAATGGACTCATGGAGCGGCTAGAACTGGAAGTAGGCTCATAGGGGGCTTGGATTGGAAATGGGCTGAGTGGAGTGGAGCTAGGATTTGACATGGATTGATGGTGGGGCTAGGAAAGGACTAGAAATGGGCTGATGGGGAGGCTGGGATTGGAAATAAGCTGATGGAGGGCTTTGAATAGGACTGGAAATCAATGGGGAGCTAGGACTGGAAATGGGCTGATGGTGGGGCTAGGATAGGACTGGAAATGGGTTGATGCGGGGACTAGAAGGGAGCAGATGCTGGGTGGGGCTGGAACTAGAAGGGAGCTGATGTTGGGGGAGGATTAGAATGGGATGGGGCTGGGAATATTTTGAGTGGGAGGGAAGAAAAATCTACAGTTGTCTGGGTATTGGGAGAGTAAGTGGGGATTGAGGATGGAGGGGTAAAATTTGAGTGGATGAAATAGGAATGAGGAAAGAGCAAAAGGAGAAAGATTAGTATGTTAAAGCGGATGTAGATAGAGAATGGAAAAAAAACTAGAAGAGAGAAGAAAGGACAAATGGACAGCAGGCGATGGAGAGTTAGCAGAAGACATGAAGAAACCAGAAGAAAGTAGCTGGAGCAATTGCAACTGAAAAAAATGCACAAAAGGTAGAAAAATCTCTTTATTTTGAATTTATTAACTGGAATATGTCAGCTCTGGGAAATATGCATCATTAACATTTGCGCTTTGTTTAGTACAGGAGGAAATTAATTTATGGTTTTATTTCTTCAATGTTATACACTTCCGGTTCCGAGTCTTATGCGGCCCGCGGGTTACTTTACAAGTCCTCATTTGGCCCTCAAAGCAATTTGAGTTTGAGACCCCTGGTTTAAACAGACAACCATCGCTAGCAGCAGCACAGTCGTGGCTCTAAGAAGCAGGAGCCGCGGCTGCCATAGGAAAGAAAGAGCCAGTCTGCCGCTGCCGAGAAGCGGACTCGGCAGCAGCAGCAACTTGTCCACCATCTGTCTCTTTGGGCTGTGATCTCTTGCATTGCCCCGGCCTGCAGAACATGCTGTTTCTCTTGGGCTGTTGCCTCTTGCACATTACTAGGGAGGGGGAAATGCATGGGGGGGGGGAATGGACATTACCAGGGAGGGGGGATGAACATTGAGGAGGGTATTGGGAGTAGTCATGGGGTGCTTTGGGGGTGGATGAGATATGCTGGATGTGGAGGGGCATAGACTGACAGACAGACAGGAGATGAAAGATGCAGGGGGAAAGGGAAACAATGTAGACAAGCTAGAGGTGGGGGCTAGGAGAAGAAGGGATGGGAAGAGGAATAGAGGGAACGGGTATAGGGAGAATCAAGGAGGGGAGATGGAGTGCTGTATGCAGGGAGATAGGAAGGGAGAGGACAGATATGGAAGGATAGGGGGAGAGAGAATGGATACTGGATGGAAGGAAAGAGAAAGAGACACTGGATGAAGGGTGAGAAATGGTAGACATCAGGGGTGGTTCTTCCATTAGGCTGTCTGAGGCAGTCGCCTCGGGTGACACTCCGACAGGAGTGGCACTCCCAAATCCAGCGGCACTCCGGATGTGTGTTTAGATTTTACAGCCTCTGGCCTGCCTCTGATTTCCCGCATGGTAAGGCAGAGGCAGGGCAGAGGTGACAAAATCTAAAATTAAAACAGCCGGAGTGCCCCTGCTGCCACCAGATGAGAGGTGCAGGTGGAGGGAATGGGGACAGGAGGAGGACAACAAGGAGAGACAACGGTGAGTGACAGGGGGGAGAAAGGGGGAGACAGGGGACATGCTGGACAAAGGGGGAGACGGGACATGCTGGACAAAGGGGAGAGAAAGGGGGACAAGTGCTGGACAAAGGGAGAGACACGGGCACGCTGGACAAAGGGGGAGATGGGAGGATAAATAGTAGACAAAGGCGAGCGACAGGAGAGAAATGCTGGACAAAGGGGAGAGACAGTGCGGGTTAGGATTATAATGGGATGATGGGGGGCGAGCACTGGTAATGGGCAGATCAGGGGGGGCTAGGACTGGCAATGGGTTGATTGAGGGGGGTGCTGGAACTGGTAATGGGCTGATCGGCGGGGGGGGGGGCTAGGACTGGAAATGGGCTGATGGGGAGGGTAGGACTGTTAATGGGCTAATTGGGTTGAGGGGGGACTAGCACTGGTAATAGTCTGATGAAGTGGGGTAGGACTGGTAATGGACTGATGGGGGGGCTAGCATTGGAAATGAGCTGATCGGGGGGGGGGGGGGCTAGGACTGGAAATGGGCCGACCAGTGGAGGCCAGGATTGGCAATGGGCCAACGGGGGAGCAGGACCGGCACTGGGCCAGCACCGGCAATGGGGCTGAGGGGGGACCAGCACCAGAGGTGAGCCGATTGGGGGGGCCCCGACTGGGAATGGGCCGATGCTGGGGAGGGGAGGATAGAGCTGCTGGCCCTGAAAGAAAACTGGGGGCTAGGGCTACAAATGGGCTGATGCGAGGGGATGGGAGAATGGAACTAGAAGGGAGTGGATCCTGAGAGGGGCTGCCATGGCACCTGGACCAGAAGGGACTAGACTGTGGGGGAAGGAGGGGGACTGGAAGGGAATGGACACCAGTGACAGTCATGTGAATGCAAGTTGACATTGGAAGGTACTGGGAGGGAGGACCATAAAGGGGATGATACTGGGGAGGGTCATTGGGACTGGAAATAGGCTGATGGAAAGAAGTGAAAACAAAAGAAGAGATAATAAATGGCAGATGGACCATAGACCATAGAAAAAGAGCTAAGAGAAGACAGGAAAGCAGAAGCCTCAGATCAGGACCAGCATGATCAGAGAATAAAACGGTCAGACAACAAAGGTAGACAAAAATAATTTTATTTCATTTTAGTGATTAGACTTTGTGTTAGCTTTATATTTTATACTGCATGGAGGAACTGCATATTTATCTGATGTTGCACTGCTTGAAGAGTCTGGCTTCTTAGGGTTTCAGTTTAAATTTTGTCTACATATTTTTATTTTTACTTATTCTGTACTTGGTGAGGGTCTGTGTTCTGAGTGTGTGACTGAGCTCAGGTGTTCTGTTAACATAGAGTTTGTACATAAAGATCTATACTGTACTATTGTAATTTGACTTGTTCAGCTTTTCAAATAGGTGTATGGATGTTCCAGGGTCCACTGTAGTATTTACAGTGACGCTTTATTTTAGTGAGCTCCTTATGTGAGTTTTGGAAGTTGGTGCTGATATGGTATGGTATGGTAGATTTGCTCTATAGATACTCGGTGACTTTGTTGTAGGGTTTTGAATTAGTTCACAATATGCCTGGTACTGGAGAATGTTTGTTGTTGTTGTTGTTAGTGAGATGATCAGAATCAGATTTTTTTTTTTAAGATATTGAGTTCTGTTGGTGAATGTCCTGGTTCTGCTCTGCAATCACTGTTGAAGGGGGTTCTGTGGATGCAAAATATATGTTGAAAAGAAAAGGTAATAACCATAATTCAGTTTATAACAACCAAATAAAAATGAGTTATAATTTAGTTTTATGAACTGTGCTGTGGTTCTCCTTGGTGTGCAAACATTTTGCATTTCCTCCATATAATCTTATCAGCTTTTTGGTTTGGTTCAATTCCCTGATTGGAGTTTTGAAAAAAGCCCCGCTTACCTCTATGGGGGGTGGGGGGGGGCGCCATCTCATCCTTCGCCTCAGGCAGAAGATTGCCTTGAGCCGCCCCTGCATATTGGGGTACCCCAGCTATCCTGTCTAGAGAATCACTTGCCATGTTTTAAAACTGAAGCCAAGCGATGAGCATAAAACTATGGAAAATTCACTCCACCAACTGATTTAGATTGTTTCAACTACTTTAACGCAATGCAGGGAGGCTTCTTTTGCCAAATGAATTTTGTTACAATAGATTTAATAGTTCTGTAAAATTTAGGCTCATAAGAACATTGGGAGCATCCCTAACATATAGTTAAATTTGGGAGTAATAAACACTTCTATTCATTCCAATCTACCCCACTATAGTTTGCTGCGAGTGGGCAGGACACAAAGCCCCATGGAGCCAGGTGAAGGGTTAAAGGAAAATGCTTTATTTACAGGGAGTTCACAACAGTAGCAGAGAAACAGTTCTCCCCTTCCCCAAAGTTCCTTCACTCTGGGTTTCATAGCATTACTACCACAAGCCTGCTGATGAATGTGTAAACACCCAGTTCCTACCTTCCCGTATTGCCTCCTTAGAGGTAGGTGATCACTCTGTACTCTGGAACACCACAGGCTCTTCTCTCCCTCTCTCTCCCCAGGTTCCTTGCTTACTGGGATAAAGCCTGGAGCCTGGCCACACCCTTCCCAGGCATTCTCCAGCCTTTCCTCTTAAAGGGACAGGGGTTTACAGTGAAATACCTCACTTGTGCTAGACTTTGCTGGGGATTTTCGCTGTCGGGATAGGGTGTTTCCCAAACACTCCATCACACTCACCAAGAGAGATAGTTAACGTTTAGGTGGTCTCTTCTATCTTACCATTTCCAGAACAGATTTCAGATTTTTTTCAAAGTCTTTTGCAGATCTTTACAATACCAAACACCTAGATATTTACAATCATCAAGCCTCCATTGCACTGGAAATTCAGCAACCTCAGATTTAGTTACATTTACATTAAGCAGAACCAGCATAGACTTCACCCAATTTATCTTGTACCCAAATATCCTTCCAAATTTTGCTATGTCATCCAACAGTTTGGGGATGGATTCCACTGTTAAGAAAGCCATGAAGTCATTGGCATATATGGATAGCACCCAGTGAACTGTGGGGCTCCGTCTAAAGTGTAATATTCTCTGCACCCAGTGCCAGTGCCAGTGGGAACATCCGATATTGCTACAAATCTGAGCATTATCGGATGTTCCCACGCCCCTCCCAAAGCCATTCTGTTCTCTGTGAATAAGAATTTCTAGCCTTTTAGCTAGTCTTGTAGCCAAACTTTGATATATAACTTACAATCAACAATTATCAATGAAATGGGTTGATAATTCTTGACTAAAGTAGGGTCTCTGTCAGGCTTTTCCATGCTATGATCCGAGCTTCAGCAAAGGAGCCATCAGTGACTCCAGTTGTCGTGAACCCCTGGAATATGCTTGAAAGGAGTACATCTGAGATCACCCTATAAAACTGTCATAAAACCATCTGTCCTGGTGATTTAGGCCCCTCTCTTGATGGCCAGTTGTATAGTATCTCTGCTTTTGTAATCCCTCCCTCCAAAAAACTGCCTGTTCTAAAGGCAAACTTGGGCATTCAAGGCCCTCTAGGAAAGCTTGTATAGCCTGATGATCATATTGAATTTCTGAAGCATATAATCCTTCGTAGTAATCCTGAACACTTGGCAGATAGCTTTATCCTTGCACACCATCTCTTCCATGTTGCTTTTGACTTGGACTGTTCTATTCCTATGTTGCTTAGTGCTAGGTTATTGAACTAGCATGTGATCCACCTTATTGGGTTCTTTGTAATATCTAGCTTTTTGAGTTTGTCTTGGAATAGAATTGTATTTATATTTTAGTTGCTGCAGTGGGAGTAGAGTGGGCCATGCCCCATCCACAAAAAAACATTCTTCCAGGTCCTTAATCTGGATCTGAACTAGGTCTGTCTCTTTTCCTTCTTTTTGCGTCAAGAATATGCTAAGGTTTTACCCCTGACTACGTAACCTTTAAAGCATCCCACCTTATCTAAAGAATTCTACATTTTATTTTCCTCAAAGTAACGTGAACACATTCCTTTAATGTGGGATACAAAGAGATCATCCTCTAAAAGGCCAGCATTTAAAATTCGAATGAGCTTTTCTAGGACGTTTATCCATATTCTGCAGTATTAATGATATGGCTCCATGATCTGATATAGTGATTGGCTTAATGCCAGCTTTTTTTTTACTAGAGCAAAAAGTGTCTTGGAGAACAAAAAGTAATTCTATTCTAGAGGCGGATTCATGTGGCGGGAAGTATTTATTTAGCTGTATTTATATACTGCCTTTCTCCGGGTCAAGGCGGTTTACATAGAACAATTGTAGATACATTGTAACAGTGGTGTGACACTATATACAACATGCAAACAAGACCCTAGGGGATCTTAACTATCTACAGATTGCAATATTGTTACAAACTCTATATAAAGCCTTTACTCTTAAGGTATAGAAGCCTCCATAGATCCACCAATCCTATTTATTGCATTAAAGCAAGCAGCAAATTTTGTGTGTTTTGATTTAGGTTTGTATAGACAGTCCCAGTGCAAGGCAAAAACATATATCAGCAAATTGAAATCTCCTGAAACCACTATAGGAGTCCCAGAGTTCAAAAAAGTCTTGGTGAGCGAGTTAAAGGACTTTGAGTCAACCATTGGCGCATATACATTACAAAGCACTAACATTTTACCTTCAAGACTACAGTGCAACTTTAACCTTCTACCTTCAGTGTTGGATTCCTGCCCCAATATCGTACAGGACAAGCCCTTTCTTACAAAAATGGCCCCCCATTCTTACCTCTTGCAGCAGAAAAGACTTTTAGCTGTTATCTCCTCCTGGACACTGTATAGGCGTCTTTGAGACAAATGAGTTTCATATACAAAAATAACATCGGGAGCCTCTCTAACCTTTTTCACTCTGCTGTCCCATCCCATGGGACATTTAAAATTTCCCATTCTGACTGTGTGTCCCATATGATAACATGCTAGTTTATGGCTCGTAATACAACATGACTGTAGAATGTGTATGTCATATTGGTTGTGATTTGACCACTTTCTTGTTGAAATTTATTCTGATATCCAAGTGGAAAGGGTTAAATATACTGACAAGTTTCTTTCTTTTTGAATGGATTATTAAGTCCCTTTTATATTTAGAGATAGAAGAGACCCCCTCCCCCCCCCTTTTTTTTTATTCATGATTCATAAATACATAAAAACATTTGGATGCATCTTTTAACACTGAACAATTTTCCCTAGTTATTGCCATTTGAGGGACTATCTACCCGGTCTAGATTACCATAGAGCATTAACTACAGTTCAGAACAAGGGATTTTATTTACAAGCATAGGTATAACCTGATGCTGCATCTAGCCAGCAAACCGTTAGCCAAATACTATTCAGGACTCCCCCAAGACTCCTCCATTTTCATATATCCTTCTACCAGCCACAGCATACTCTCTCACACTGTTCCCCTAACTTCCTTCTGGGTTAGCCAGTGTCATTTTCCAAAATTACCCTCAAGGTGCCTATAAAAGAATAGGACTTTCACCCTTCCCGATTCCCACCCCATTTCTCTAACCACTTCTTGCATCATCCTTTCTGCATGTATAATTTTAACGTCGCCAAAATCTTCCATTTTAAATATAAGTATGTTTTTGCTCAAAGCAAATTTCAGATAATGCTATATAATTTCTGTTCTCTTCAGGGCAGTTGGAGCGATGTGGTAGGAAGACGATCCTCCCTTCTTGTCTGCATTCTCTTGAGCGCATTGGGTTATGGCTTTCTTGGTTTGTCTACAAACATATTTTGGTATGCTGTTGCTAGGATCCCTGTTGGTAAGTAGCTGGAAAGCCAAATTGCATTACTTTCTTTGTCCCGGTAGCCTGAAAAATTATAACACTAATAATTATCCATTTTATATTTTTATAATATTTATACTGAAGATAAATCAAACTGTCCTTTTGAAATTGCAGTATTTAGTATTTTCACTCTGGATAATGGCTAGCTGGTAATATTAGCTTTCTGACTGAGTACAATGAACGTTTTTAATTACCTAGAGAACGATTTAGATTTTGTACTTTGGATATTCCTAGCATACCCTAGTCGTGGAAATGAGAATAAAACCAAACATGTCTGCGTGTTTTAACAGCGTATGTGGTTCAGTGGTGCTTAATTTCCATTTATTTCAATATTAATACCAGACCCTCCTGCTCCACCACGAGTCATGGAATATATATATATATTTCAGTTGAAAGTGAATAACGAAGGCTAGCCCATAGCTAGAGGGTATTAGTGATCTTGTAAAATACTGTCTGTTTCATTTCTAAGTGTGCCCTTAGGGAAGAAGGAAGTTTTTATAAAGTATGAACACTGGCTGAACAATACTGCTCTGGTTTACCACAACTTTTTTCGGTTTCAGGATAAATATGTGGGGAATAAAGCAAACAGCAGCTGTTTATAATAGTAAATATTTAGTAGATATTTTTCAAATAATATTGCATGTTACCTGCAGTGCAGAAGCTCTTTATAATGTGATTACATCTATTTAAAAACACAGAGTGTGGGTCCATTTTATATTGATTAGATTTGTGGTCCCTTAAGGGGTGTTATGCTATATTTTGTCAAATAAAATATTCCTCATGGGCTACAATACATCTGTGCCATATACTGTAGAGCGTGCAGGTCTTCACCATGCTCATTGTAACTCTCCTGTGATGCGCAGCTGCATTCAAAGGATGCAAAATAAATTAGGCATGCACATACCATATTTCCTGGATTATAAGTCACGGGTTTTTTACATCTAGAAACCTATACACAGGTGTGACCTATACACAGGATTGACTTATCTAATAAATTTGTGCAGTGGACACCGCTCTTTAAAACGGATATGAATGCTTGCAATTGCACAGTGGACAATCTTTCTCTCTGGTCCCTCTGCTCTATACCCATTGTTTGCAAGCAGACCCTCTGATCAGCACACTGGTACGTACTTTTACTATACTTACAAATAGCATACTAAATAACATACTAGACGAATTGCTGTAACCAAAAAGATGTTATCTTTAACCCCACAAAGTGGTGACCCCTGAAGGCGCGGAACTCCATACACCGCAGAAGTCAAATTGAAAGTTATTCCTTACACAGAAGAACATGGTAACAGAGCCAATGAGCAAACTTTTGGGATAAATGAGAAATTATTTAGAGACTGGAGGAAGACGCAGGGAAAATTAACCTTGATGAAACGCAGCAAGAAGGCAAATTGCAGCTGCAAATCATGGTAGCGTGAATTAGAAGCATATCTGCTTCAGTTTATTGTAGGACGGAGGGCCCAGGACCGTGGACTGTCCACTGTGCAGCTGCGATTCAAAGCAGTTCATATCGCCAGGGAAATGAATATCGAGGGATTCATGGACTGTTCATTTGTGGTGCTACCGGTTTTATGATAAGAAACAAATTAATTATTAGACAAAGAACAATCATGTGTCAGCAGCTCCCACTGATTTCTTGGATAAAGTACAGAATTTCAGAGAATTTGTAAACAAAGAAATCATCGCATACACGGTGACACCAGACTTAATAATCAACATGGACGAGGTTCCCTTAACCTTTAACATCCCATTAGGGAGAATGATCAGTCAAAAGGGGGTTAGAACAATACATATTAGAACTACCAGACACACAAAGCACACTTTACAGTGGTGCTGGCCTGCTGTGCAAGTGGAAAGAAACTGCCACTTCTGATTATATTCAAAAGGAAGACAATGCCACATGAAACTCTACCACCCAACGTTGTTGATGTGAATGAGAGAGGATGGATAGATGAGAGTATGATGCTGAAATGGCTGCCTGTTTCTCCAGCCAATCTAAGGATGGCCTTGCTTTCCAATTAGGTACAATAGGGTTCACAGGGAATGGAATGCAATTTAGAATTTCAGTGATCTTACACATCCGGGTTATGATCCTAAGTTCATGGTGTGCCTCATCCCTGAAGATGTTTCTTACAAAACACGGCCTGTGTTGGGTTTTGCCCCCCTCCATTATATAAGGACCAATAAACAAATCGTGAGTTTTCTATACTGCCCACGTTTTTGTACTGTTTTTCCTGCACATCACACGTGGCAGTGTGCTGTTTGTTTCTTGGTGGACTTTTCAAGAGACAGAAAGCACTACTTGTCATGGATAGCATGAGAGCCCATTTCACTGAAGACATAAAGAAGAAAATAAAATCTCTGAACATTGTCCCAGTTATTATACCCGGTGGTATGAGAAAAAATGCTTCAACTACTTGACATTTTTGTCAACAGAAGATTCAAAGCTGTCTTGCATTACCTATGGGAAAACTGGATGTGCCACAGAAAACACAGTTTCATGGCTACCAGTTGTATGTGTCACGCCACATTTGCAGAAGTTACCGTGTGGGTTGTGACAGCATGGTGGCGGGGGGGGGGGGGGTGAACGATTTAAAATAATCAAATTAGGTATTTTGAAGACTGAGATTCTAAAGAGCCCCGATAACCGTGAAGATGAAGACGAAGAAGAAGACAATGAACACAAACTGGCACCAGAAATTGCAGAACTGTTTCACAGTGACAGCGTAAATGAGGACTTAAATGGCTTTCCCAAGAGTGATACAAAACAAATATGGTGTGGAATGAGTGTTATTGTAAAGTGAAAATGAAACAGAATAAATCCGGTTTTAAGAAACACCAATGTTGTCTTGCACTATCTCCAGGAACAAGCAGGAATGAGTCTTCACATATGGGTACGTCGGTACCGACGGAGCCTGCGTGGGAACGCTCCCCAGCTTCCCAAAAAGGAAAGCTTTTGGGAGCATCCCACAGCGCCTGCGCGCTGCCTTCCCGCCTTTCCTAACCAACTCTCCTCAGTTCTTCTTTTCCGCGGAGCCAGCAGGTCGAGCCCTGTCACCGCTGAAGTTCTTTATTTTATTTTATTTCTTTGGTCGCGTGTCTGCCTTCCCCGACTCCGGACCAGTACCGCCGGTCTTTTCTTTCTTTAAAAAAAAAAATCACTATTTTTTCCTCACTTGGTGTATTTTTCTTCTTAAGGCCTCAGGGCCCACAAGAAAATTTCCCTCATGGAAAAACCAACCTCCGGGTTCAAAAAATGCACTAAGTGTAGCGGTACTATTTCTGTTACAGATACCCATGAATGGTGTCTTAAATGTTTGGGTCCTGAACACTCCATTCCGGATTGTCCGTCCTGCTCCCTAATGTCTAAACGGGGGTTACAGAACCGAGCAGCTAAGCTCCATGTGCTGTTTCCCACTGAGGCACCGGCAGTAGCATCAACATCTTCCAGGTCTTCTTCTCCTGAAGGATCTCAGGTAACCAAACATAAACCTAGCAGGTCCTCGAAGGGTAGATCTCCCTCTAAGCATCGAGATGCCTCCGGGCTTGCCCTCGAGGATCCTGCACCAGCCAAACAACCCCGGCGGGAAGCTCCGGTTTCTAAAGCTCCTCCTATGGGGTTACAGGTTGACATCGATGGCACGGCCTCGACCGATCACCTGTTAGAATGCTCTGGGGTACCTGCACAATCTACCGGTACCGACCTCCAGGCATTCATGGCGTCGATGGATCAGAATGTTCTGTCCATGCAGCAGGCTATTTCAGCCTTCATTCAAGCTGCGACGCCGGCGGTACCGCAACGAGCTCTGTTGTCGGTATCTGCTCCGGTACCGGCACCAGCGCCGATGCCGGTACCGTCTGCATCGACATCGACCAGGATACCGACTGCTGCGGTTCCTTGTCCAGGGCTACTTCTTGGTACCGATCCGGTACCGGGGACGCCCGATGTTGATACCGCTCGATACGCGTATCGAGCGTTAGAAGAGCACCATGACAGGCGATACTTTGATTCCTCTGATGATTCTGATACATCAGATGAGTCTCCTGAAGTATCCTTAGCCCTTCCTGAGGAGCCGCCTTCTCCAAAAAGAAGAATGTCTCCTCCAGAGGACTTGTCCTTTCAAGACTTCATAAGAGAAGTAGCTAAAGGACTCTCTATTTCAGTAACCTCTGAATCAGAGCCTAGAGCAAAAAAATTAGATATTTTAGGATACTCTAGGGCTCCTAAAGAGGCAGTCACCTTACCAATTCATGAGATTCTTCATGAACACATGATTGATTTATGGGAGACTCCTCTCACTCTCTCTCCTCATTCTTGCAGGTTGGACACTATGTATCGTGTCCCTCCTTGTCCTGGGTTCCAGAAAACTCAGCTTCCTCACCATTCCATTGTGGTGCAGTCAGCTATGAAGAGGATAAAGAGTACAAAGAGACACTCTTCTGCTCCTCCAGGAAGAGAATGCAGGACCTTGGATGCTTTTGGTAGGAAAATCTTCCAGGCCAGTATGCTTATTGCCAGAATCAACTCATATAGCCTTTATATGGGTATGTTTCTGAAAGAAGTGGCAGAAAAGCTGCACACTTTCCTCCCTTTTATTCCAGAAGATAAAAGGGAAGAATTCCGCATGTGGCTAAGCATACTCAAGACATCTCCAAGTTTTCAAACAGGGCAGCCTTTGACTCCTTTGAAGGTGCCAGTATAGCCTCAGGCATTGCCATAGCTGCTCGCAGAATTGCTTGGCTCCAGGCTTCTGATTTAGAGCCCTGGGTTCAAGATGGCTTAGGAAATCTGCCCTGTACAGGTGAAAATCTGTTTGGCAGAGAGTGGCAAATTAAAGCCACTCAAATGGATGCAGAGAATTCTGCTCTGGATAGACTTTCAAGGTCTACCTCCATTCCTGCCAAGAAAAAGACTTTTAAAAAGTCTTTTTTCAAGAAGGGCAGGTTTCCTTCCACTTCTGGCCAACAATCTTCTACAGGTCGCTTTGCCACTAAGCGTCAGCAACCTAAGCAGGCCAGGCCTAAGTCTACAGGGGCTGCTGTAACCCAGCAGTCCCAACCCCCTCAAGGTTTTTGACTTGATGCTAGAGAACTTAGCCTTTATGGCTTTAACACAGCCAGAACCTCTCACCATTCCAGGAAGGTTAGCTCTTTTTGCTCCCAGATGGGAGCAAATCACATTAGAGCAGTGGACCCTCTCCATCATAAGAGAGGGCTACAAACTTCATTTCTCAGACCTTCCTCCCCAAACCATGGTGAGACACTTCAATTCTCCCACATCTCTTCTCGACCTTTTTAGGTCAGGAGATAACTACCCTTCTTGCCCAAGGGGCAATAGAAGAAGTTCCTCTTCTTCAACAAGGGTCAGGGTTCTACTCCCCCTATTTTCTCATTCCAAAGAAGACAGGAGGATACAGACCCATTCTAGATCTCAGAGAATTGAACAAATTTCTATGCAAGGAGAAGTTCAAGATGCTTTCTCTGGGCACTCTCCTTCCATACCTTCAAAGTCAGGATTGGCTTTGTTCTCTAGATCTCAAGGATGCATACACACATGTTCTCATCCATCCATCTCACAGAAAATTCCTACGTTTTCTTTCCAAGGGAAAACATTACCAATACAGAGTCCTTCCTTTTGGTCTGGCCTCTGCTCCGAGAGTGTTCACCAAATGCATGGCAATAGTTGCTGCATTTCTACGCACTCTGGGAATATTTGTCTTCCCATACCTGGACGACTGGCTCATCCGAGCTCCATCTCAGTCAGAAGCCCAGATTTCCCTGGACCGCACAAGGCGCATTCTGCAGTATCTGGGACTGGTAGTAAACCTCCCAAAGTCCCAGCTCATCCCTACTCAGTCCCTGGAATTCATAGGGGCCTGGTTGGATACCACCACTGCAAGGGCCTACCTTCCTCAGGCCCGTTGCCAACGTCTAGTGCATCTAGCCTCCCAGATTCATTTAAAGAGCCACTTAACTGCCAGGGAGATGCTACAACTGCTAGGCCACATGGCTTCCACAGTACATGTGGTACCCTATGCTCGCCTACACATGAGAGCAGCTCAATGGACTTTGTCCACCCAGTGGACTCAAGCTTCAGGAGCTCTCTCAGACCAAATAGCAACCTCCAAACGTCTCTTTTGGTCTCTCCAATGGTGGATGTCCACTCAAAATCTGTTGCTGGGGTCCCCCTTCCAACAGTTGTTGCCCCAAGCAACCCTCACAACAGATGCC
This sequence comes from Ichthyophis bannanicus, assembly GCA_033557465.1. Lineage (NCBI taxonomy): Eukaryota > Metazoa > Chordata > Amphibia > Gymnophiona > Ichthyophiidae > Ichthyophis > Ichthyophis bannanicus. Next base: position 600,159,240 of record CM066035.1, on the reverse strand, counting down.
TCCCAAACAGGTTGGAGAGCTCATCTACAAGACACCTCCACCCAAGGCACTTGGTCCGCACAGGAGACCTCTCTTCATATCAACCACTTGGAACTTCGAGCAGTGTTTCTAGCTCTCAAGGTCTTTCATACCCTCCTCAGCTACAAGACAGTCCTTATTCATACGGACAATCAAGTAGCCATGTTTTACATAAACAAGCAAGGAGGAACTGGCTCTCTGTCACTTTGCAACGAAGCTCTAAGATTATGGGCTTTCGCCAGAGAGCATCAAATTCATCTCCTGGCAGTATATCTCCCAGGAATCCAAAACTCTTGGGCAGACAGACTCAGTCGAGTTCTGCTTCCACACGAATGGTCCCTGCACATGGATCAGGTACTCAGAATCTTTCAAGAATGGGGAACCCCGGACATAGACCTCTTGCAAGTCCGTGGAATGCCAAACTTCCCCGGTTCTGTTCCAGAATTCCATGTCAGGGGGTTCAGGCCAAGGATGCCTTCCTCCTTCATTGGGGTCAGGGCTTCCTATATGCCTTTCCACCCATTCCCTTGATTCCCAAGACTCTGTTCAAACTCCAGAGGGATCAAGGATCTATGATCCTCATAGCTCCACGCTGGCCACGCCAAGTGTGGTACCCTTTACTTCTGCATCTCTCCCAAGCCCCCTCCCTGGACTTGGGAGCTGCTCCAGACCTTCTGTCTCAGGAGGAAGGGACTTTGTGGCACCCAAACCCCAAGTCCCTTCACCTCAGAGCTTGGTTACTGAAGGCCTAGACCTTCAAGACTTGAATCTTTCTCAGCAGGTGAAGGATATCCTCCATGCTTCCAGGAAACCTTCCACCAGGCGTTCCTATGCTTTTAAGTGGAAAAGATTTTCCATTTGGTGTGCTGAAAAGGGTCTTAACCCTCTGGCACTACCTTTTAACTTCTTTGTTAGACTATCTCCTGCATCTCTCCAATGCAGGACTTAAGACAAATTCAGTAAGAGTCCATTTGAGTGCTGTTGCAGCATCCCTTAAGCCCATCAATGGACAACCTATCTCCTCTCATCCTCTTATTTCAAGATTCATGAGAGGCCTAACTTTAACTAAACCTCCCATTAGGCCTCCTCCGGTGGCATGGGACTTAAATTTGGTTCTTGGTCAACTTATGAAGCCACCTTTTGAACCCTTAGCCACTACCTCCTTGAAATTTCTTTCCTGGAAGGTTATTTTCCTCATTGCGGTCACTTCTGCTCGCCGCATCAGTGAACTGCAGGCCTTAGTGGCTAATCCACCTTATACAAGGTTCCATCATGACAAGGTAGTCCTTAGGACAAATCCACACTTTATGCCTAAAGTGGTCTCACCTTTTCATCTTAATCAAGAGGTATATTTACCTGTGTTTTTTCCAGCTCCTCATGCATCCAGTGCAGAGAGGAATCTTCATACTCTGGATTGTAAAAGAGCTCTTGCTTTTTACTTACATAGGACACAGCAACATAGAAAGTCTTCCCAGCTTTTTGTTGCTTTTGATCCTTCTCATTTGGGACTTGCAGTCTCTAAGAGAACACTGTCCAATTGGATTGCTCAGTGTATTTGTTTCGCCTACCAGAGTAAGAACCTTTCTCTGGAGAGTCATGTCACAGCTCATAATGTGAGGGCCATGGCCACCTCTATGGCTCATCTAAATTCTGTGTCCATCGACCAGATCTGTCGAGCAGCCACCTGGGCCATTACTGCTTGGACAAGAATTCCCGCCGGGATGCCTTGTTTGGTCAGGCTGTCCTCAGACACCTGTTCCATTCTTAAACAACTCCTGCCCTCCTTCCCTGGATGGATGCCTGAGATTCATAGGAGGATGCAGACCCCTTTCAGGGTCTCATATCCTTGGGGATCTCCCAGGCATCTCAGCTAGGGAGTCCCCATATGTGAAGACTCATTCCTGCTTGTTCCTGGAGATAGCACAGTTACTTACCTGTAACAGGTGATCTCTGGGAACAGCAGGAATTAGTCTTCACAAACCACCCACCTCCCCTAGGAGTTGTATCTATCTATCCCCTTTCCTCTTTATCTCCTTCTGTCTCAGCTATGAAACTCAACTGAGGAGAGGCAGTGGGAAAGGCGGGAAGTCAGCGCGCAGGCGCGAGGGATGCTCCCAAAAGCTTTCTGATTGGATGCTGGGGAGCATTCCCGTGCAGGCTCCGTTGGTACCGACGCACCCATATGTGAAGACTAATTCCTGCTGTTCCCAGAGATCACCTGTTACAGGTAAGTAACTGTGCTTTATCTGTTGTAATTGCAACTTATACTAGTAATTTACATGTGAAACGCCAAATTCAGGCACTGCGACTTATACACAGGGGCAACTTATAAACTGGGAAATACAGTAGTAAGGCTGTAAGACCCTTCAATAGAATGGTAGAAGGAGGAGGGTCTACCCTTCCACCTACCTACAATTCCTGACCACTTAGGTTCTCAGCTGATTTGCTTAAACATTTGGACTAATTCTAGTGAGCAGTGACAAATGTTCCTCATGTCCAATGCATGGATGAGACAATGGTGCAAGGATGAGGGTTTTGGATTTGTTAGGAACTGGGGAGCATTCTAGCGAAAGGAGGGGATCTTCTTCACCTTAACTGGGATGGAAACAGGCTGCTGGCATTAACCTTTAAAAAGGAGAGAGAGCAGCTTTTAAACTAGATAATAGGGGAAAGCCGACAGTTGCATAAGAGTGCATGGTTCAGAAGAATGTATCCTAGAAGGATACTACCAAAAGCAGAGAGGTTCCAAAAAAGAGTAAAGTAGCCCAAATGCCCTCGAGTATGGAGCAGACCGAGCTTAAAGATCCCAAATTACCCATGCCTACCAATAGCCAGATTAATATGAATAAAATACAGTCTCTAAAATGCTTGCATGCAAATGCTAGCAGTCTAAAAAATAAGATGGGAGAGTTAGAATATATAGCACTAAATGAGAGGTTAGATATTTGGAATCTGAGACATGGTGGAAGGAGGACAACCAGTGGGACACTGATACCTGGGTACAAACTATATCGTAATGATAGAGCACAACTCCTCCACCAATTTGATCAGCTATGTTAGAGAGGGCATTGAGGTCAGAAAGGATTAAAGTTTTGCAGGAAACAAAATTTGCTGTAGAATCTCTATGGATTGAAATTCCATGTAAAAAGGGGAAGGCGATGGCAGTGGGGGTCTACTATCGACCGCCTGGCCAGAATGAACAAATGGATGATGAAATGCTCAAAGAAATCAAGGAAGCTAACAAAAGTTACAGCACAGTAGTAGGAATGGGTGATTTCAATTACCCTGGTATCGACTGGATCAGTGTCTCAGCAGGACATGCTAGGGAGATAAAGTTCCTAGATGAAATAAATGACTGCTTCTTGGAGCAGCTGGTTCATGAGCCAACCAGAGGGGAAGCCATATTAGACCTACTCCTTAGTGGAACACCAGATCTGGGTCAAGAGATAAGGGTGTTGGGGCCACTTGGCAATAGTGATCATAGCATGATCGTGTTTGATTTAATTAGTGGAGGAGGGATAGTAAGGAAATCCACAGTACTACCTTTTAACTTTCGAAAGGGAGGCTATGATAAAATGAGGAAAATAGTTAAGAAAAAACAAAAAGGAGCAAAGGTTAAAGACTTACTTCAGCTTGGGTGGTGCTGAAAAATACTATCTTGGAAGCACAGGCCAACTCTATTCCACGCCTTAAGAAAAGTGGAAGGAAGTCCAAAAAACTGCCAGCATGGTTTAAAGGTGAGGTCAGAGAAGCGGCTGTTGCCAAAAAAGCATCTTTCAGGAAATGGAAAAAAGAGCCAAACGATGAAACCTGGAAACAGCACAAGCACTGGCAAGTTAAATGCAAGGCATTGATAAGGCACACAAAGGGAGAATTTGAGAAGAAGCTTGCTGTGGAAGCAAAAACGCGTAATAAAGACTTTTTCAAGTACATTCGTAGCAAAAAAAAACCTGTGAGAGAGTCAGTTGGCCCATTAGATGATAGAGGGGTTAAAGGGGCACTAAGAGGAGACAAGGTGATAGCGGAGAGACTGAATGAATTCTTTGCTTCAGTCTTTACTGAGGAAGATGTAGGGATGTTACCCATGACTGAAGTGGTATTTAAAGGTGCGGAAGAATTGAAGGAAATATTGATACATCGAGAAGATGTATTACAACTATTAGATAAACTGAAGAATAGCAAATCACCTGGGCCGGATGATATACATCTAAGGGTGTTGAAAGAACTGAAATGTGAGATTGCAGACCTGCTATTAGTAATCTGAACTATCATTAAAATCATCTGTAATACTTGAAGATTGGAAGATGGCGAACGTAACACCAATTTTTAAAAAGGGTTCCAGTTGAGTTTCATAGCTGAGACAGAAGGAGAGAAATAGGAAAGGGGATAGATAGATACAACTCCTAGGGGAGGTGGGTGGTTTGTGAAGACTAATTCCTGCTGTTCCCAGAGATCACCTGTTACAGGTAAGTAACTGTGCTATCTCCAGGAACAAGCAGGAATGAGTCTTCACATATGGGGACTCCCTAGCTGTGGGTGCCAGGGGAGATCCCATAAAATGCATATCCCTGGAACAAGACGGCATTTCCCAAACCTGGATCCCCGGCATCCCCTGAGGGATGGGGGGTAGGAGTTGAATAGAGAAGAGCTGTAGAGGAACAGCGAATCTAAAGACTACAGAAAAAATGAGTCTTTAGAATGTATGTCAAGTATCATTAAAATATTTAATGAACTAGTACCGGGAAAAATGGTAGAAACCATCATAAAGAACAAAATTACTCAACATGTAGATAGTCATGGCTTAATTGGAGACAGCCAACATGGCTTTAGACAAGGAAGATCTTGTCTTACTAATCTGTTATGTTTTTTTTGAAGTGTGAATAAACAGATACACTATATCAACTGACTCACCTTTGTCTATTTGGACTTTCAGAAAGCCTTTGACAAGGTCCTCCTTATCAGAGACTTTTGGCAAAACTAAAGAGTCATGGGATAGGAGGCAGTATACTATTGTGGATCAGGAACTGGTTAAAAGATAGAAAGCAGAGGGTAGGGCTAAATGGTCAATTTTCCCAATGGAGAAAGGTTAATAGTGGTGAACCCCATGGATCTCTGGTGGGTCCGCTGCTTTTTGACATATTCATATATGACCTTGGAAAGGGAATAACGAGTGAGGTTATCAAATTTACTGATGACGCAAAACTATTTAAAGTTGTTAAAACACAAGAGGATTGTGGAAAATTGCAAGAGGATCTTGATAAATTGGAAGACTGGGCATCAAAATGGCAGATGAAATTTAATGTGGACAAGTGCATGCACCTAGGGAAGAACAACCCACCCTGCCCGAGGAAGGGACCATCCTATCAAGGCTATCAGCAGTACCAGCCTTCCCAGGCTCCACAGCAGGGGCAGCATGCCAAAAGGCGCACACAAGCAGAGGATTCCCAAGGCCCCAATGCTGACACTGGCCCCATCTGGAAGGAGCTTTTGACTACCCTCAGGAGGTCAGCTACCGACAGAGGGACGCCTGATCCACTTCATCCACTGGTGGCCAAACATCACCACTGATGCCTGGTCCCCCTAGGTGGTCAAGGAGGGTTACCTCATCCACCTGGATCAGATGCCCCCTTCTTTCTTTCCAGAAGAGCCCTCCCAGGATTCCCCTTCACCAGACCTATGGCAGGAGCTCACAGGTCCGCTCAAGGACAGGGCCATGGAACCGGTGCTCCACTGCCAAAAGGGTAAGGGGTTCTACTCCCAGTACTTCCTTGTGCCGAAAAGAACCGGAAGCCTCAAGCCCATCCTAGACCCGTTCCTGGTTCAGGAGAAGTTCAGGATGCTCTCCCTTGGAACATTGCTGCCCTACCCTCCAGCAGGGAGACTGACAATGTTCCTTGGATTCATCTCAGTCACAGACAGTACCTAAGATTTGCGGTCGAGGATGATCACTACCAGTACAGGGTGCTACCCTTCAGGCTGGCTTCCACACCCAGGGTCTTCACCAAATGCCTGGCGGTGATGGCTGTCTATCTCCGCCTCCAAGGGGTCTTCATCTTCCCCTACCTGGATGACTGGCTCTTAAAAGGAGAAATGGCCATAGAGGTACAGCAGGCCACAGGGCCTGCAGAACACCTGGGCTTTGTAATAAACCGGCACAAGTCTTATCTCACTCCTATGTAAAGCTTGGAGTTCATAGGGGCTCAGTTGGATACCCGCGAGGTCAAGGCCTTCCTCTCCTTGGGCAGGGCAAGTTGCCTCGAGACTCTGGCCTCCGAGGTTCAGCACCAGTGCTTTGTGCTGGCTTGTTCCATGCTCCGCTTGCTCGGCCACATGGCATCCACAGTGTATGTTACACCAGACGCCCGCCTCCACATGAGTGCTTCCGATCCCATTGGATACAGGCTACCGACCACCTTGGGGACATAGTACGCATGACCCACGCGCTGATGGAGTCACTCAACTGATGGCAAGTGACACAGCACCTATAGGCAGGCATGCCTTTCCTAACCCTCCATCCCCCAGCGAGCCCTCAATACAGATGCCTCTCTGCTAGGCCGGGGAGCTCATTGCGGAGGCCTCCACACGCAGGGCACCTGGTCTAGGATGGAATGCCAACAACAGATCGACCTCCTGTAGCTCAGGGCTATATTTATGGCCCTCCAAGCTCTCCACCATTGCCTACAGCACCAGCCAGTAATGGTCCAGACAAACAACCAGGTTGCCATGTTCTACCTGAACAAGCAGGGGGGTACAGAGTCATACATCCTCTGCCAGGAGGCAATAGCCATCTGCTTGTCAGGACAGTACCCTCGCAGAGAGGCTGAGCAGGGTCCTCCAGCTACATGAAAGGCTGCTAGAGACCCCAGGGTAGCCCAACAGCTGTTTTGCCTCTAGGGAACTACTCAGATGGACTTCTTTGCCAGTCCAGCCAATACTGAGTTGACACGATTCTGTTCCCACCAGCCTCACCCTTGGTTTTGATGTCACTGACACAGCCTCTCGTTTGCCAGCGGATCAACTTCCGTTCGGGGGCGTCTGATCTACTTTGCCATCAGGTGGGAATCCATCACCAGAGATGCCTGGGTTCTCCAGATCTTGTGGGAGGGTTATCAACTTGCAGGTGGCGCAGTGGTGCCTCAGTGCATGGTGGACTCAAGCGACGGTCCGACTTTGGGATCCCGTCTCGGTCACACCCTGCCTGGCAGAGTCCCTGACCTGGTTGCGGGTTGCATGGAACCTGCTCCGAGGCATTCCCTTCCAGACCCCGACACATCAGGTTCTCTTGATGATGGATGCCTCCCTGTTGGGCTGGGCGGCCCACTGTGAGGAACTGTGCATATAAGGGACTTGATCCCCCGAGGAGACTCGGCAGCAGATCAATCTGCTGGAGCTCTGGGCCGTTTTACTCACGCTCAAGTCTTTCCTGCACCACCTACAACACCGAGTGGTGCTTGTCCAGACGGACAACCAGGTCATGAGGTTATTCGTGAACAAGCAAGGGGGCACTGGTTCTTACAGCCTCTGCCTGGAAGCGATGGCCCTGTGCTCCTTTGCAGTGAGCCAGGACATCATCCTCTGAGCCACCTATCTCTCGGGCCAGGACAACGCCTTGGCGGACCGGCTAAGTAGGGTCCTCCAGCCACCACAAATGGTGCAGCGGCTCTTCCAGCATTGGGGTACTCAAGACCTGGACCTCTTTGCCAGCCCCGCGAATTCGCAGCTCCCCGGATTCTGCGGCACCCTCCCTCGCCCTGGCATGGTGGCCCTGGACCCTTCTCAAGGTCCAGCGGGACAGGGCCTCTGTGATCCTCGTGGCCCCAAAGTGGCACAAGCAACTGTGGTTTCCTCTGCTACTCCGTCTCTCGACAGAGCCCCGGTTCCTCTAGGGAACTCGCCAGAGCTGCTGATGAAGGAGAGGGGTCTGCTACTTCACCCCAATTTGAGGTCGCTATCCCTCACAGCTTGGCAGCTGAGTGGGTCGCCCTAGCCTGCTCCCATCTCCCTATAGACATAGAGGACATTCTTTTGGCCTCACAAAGGACTTGAACAGGTGGGCATATGCCTTCAAGTGGCGCCGATTCTTGGTGTGGTGCTCGCAGATCAAAGCAGACCCATTTTCCTGCCCTACCTGCTTGGTCCTGCAGTACTTTCTCCACCTCTCACAGGCTTGGGCTAAAGTCAAATTTGCTTAGGGCTCACCTGAGTGCCATCTCAGCGAACCACCATTCCATTGAGGGAAAAACCCTCGCAGGGCCTGCTCCTCTCCAAGCCCACAACCCGCCCTCCGCCTTCAGAATGGGACGTCAATTCAGTCCTCACACAACTCACCAAGCCGCCCTTTGAACCCATGGCTACCTGTTCCCTGCGGCACTTGTCATGGAAGGTGGCCTTCCTGGTGGCTCTCACCTCTGCCTGGAGAGTCAGCGAACTCCAGGCGCTGATGGCCGAGGCACCGTATATGAGGTTTTACAGGAACAGGGTGGTCATGAGTACTCACCCCAAGTTCCTCCCAAAGGTTGTCTCTGATTTTCATCTCAACCAGGAGATAGTACTGCCCACCTTCTTCCTGAAGCCCCACACTGACCGGGCATCGGCGATTCTCCACACACTGAACTGTAAGAAGGCTCTTTCCTTCTACCGGCAGCAGACTCGAGACCACTGCAGATCCGGGCAGCTCTTTGTCTCCTATGACCCCAGCCGCCTGGGACTGGCGATCACCAAGAGGACCTTGTCCATCTGGGTGGTGGACTGCATTGCCTTTGCCCAGGCCCAGGCTGGGCTTCCCCTGGACTGCTGAGTCACGGCGCACAATATCCGAGCGATGGTGACGTCGTTCGCTAGCCTGCGCTCTGTGCCACTGGCATTACTGTCTGGAGAAGGAGTCCAGTCGGGACAGTGCCTTCGGCCAGGCCGTTCTCTGTCATCTGTTCAGGAGTTTAAACAACAACTGCTCTCCGACCCTCCTTGCTCCGGCTACCGGGAGCTTGGCCACCCAGGGACTCTGTGTCCTCGAGCTGCCTTCAGTTTCACTGGCGACTGCTCACAGTTACGGGTCCTCGGTAGCCTGTAGCTAGGGAGTCCTATATGTGAGGATTGACTTCCTGCTTGTTCATGAAAAAAGCGTAGTTACTCACCTGTAACAGGTGTTCTCTATTGACAGCAGAATCAGTCCTCACAACCCTCCCTCTTCTCCTTTGGAGTTGCTCTTCATTTATGCCATCTTCTTGGTGGGGCTCTAGCTATGGCACCTGACTGAGTAAGATGGCACTCTTGGATGGGAAGGAGACCACGCATGCGTGGTAGCATTACCAAAGGCTTTCTTTGAAAGCTGGGGAAATGCTCCGCGCGGACTCCGTTGGTGCTGACGTCACCCATATGTGAGGACTGATTCCTGCTGTCCCTGGAGAACACATGTTACAGATGAGTAACTATGCTATTTCAGCTAGCCCTTTTCAGGGGGTATTAAAGGGGTTATTCTCCTTAATCCCTCATTATTTGTTTTTATCCCCATGTTCTAATTAAATGAAGATAGTGGCCTTTGTAGTTAGTCCGTGGTATTTACACGTATGGGTTTGCCAAATAGCCCACATGCATATGCAAGTTACTGTGATTCCTCTCATTTTTTGCATTTGTAAAATGGCTTCACATATTAGCACATATTCCTGCACCTCCTTTGTATTTTAGAAAAAGCTTCATATTTGATAGAGCTTTTTCTAAAATACTGGTGGACTTGTGTACATCGCAACCTCAATGTCTCAATGCCGCAGGCTATGCGGGAGGACTTAGCTGGTAAAATTGAGGAAATCCATTGAGGCCTTCGAGTTGGAAGCCTGGATAGAAGAGGCAACATCACACCTCGAAGAGTAGTCAGAGGCCTTTGATAGCATGCAACTCAAGGTGGATCATCATGTGAAGCAGTATCAGGAAGAAAGATATATAAGCAGGATGACCTGGAAAATCTCAGTAAGCAGAACAATTTGCATCTACAGTGGGTTCCAAAGCCTACTGGACAAGAGAATTTGGAGATGGTGGTCCATGAGTTATGTGTCCTACAACAGGAGCCCAACCAGCCTGCACTACCTGAGCCTTCAAAGGTGATAGCATGTGCCTTTTTAGCCCTGTGAGCACCCCCACCCCAAATGGCAAATCATGTGACATTGTGGTGCGGTTCCTTAACTATCATGTTACACAGTGGATCCTGTCTTGGCTGAGGCAAGAAGATGGAGTGGAGTATGCAGGGCATAAGATTCAAATCTATCAGGATATTTTTTTTATTTATTTTACTTATTAGTATTTAGCTCACTCCTTTCCAGTGGTAGTTCAAGGCGAGTTATATTCAGGTGCCTAGGTATTTCCTAGTTCCCAGGGGGCTTAGAATCTGAGTTTGTACATGAGGCAATGGAGAGTTAAGTGGCTTGCCCAAGGCCTCAAGGAGTGTCAGTGGGATTCAGACCTGGTCTTTTTGGTTCCAGGCTGCCCTAATCACTAGGCTGCTCCTCCATTCCATTCTTTCATATCTAACGCTGCCAAAATGACAGAAGATGTGCCCAAGTTTTGACTATTTTGCATAGAGCGGAACAGATATTGATGGTCTCTTCCTTTCAAGTTGATTTTTACTGCCGATGGGAAACAGTATGCTTTTCGAGTTGGAGAGGCCTGGACTCTCCTACATCTTCTGGAAAAAGCGGATGACTCTCAAATAAAAGGTATGACCCCTGAGCCAACAAGTCAAATTTGAAAAATGGACCTGAGTTGTAGGTAAAAAATGCAGAGGGGACAGGGACTCAATCCCAGAGAGCACATGATGAGGTGCTCAGAATTTGCCATGGTGCATTCAGTTTTCATTCTTTTTTTTATACCTAGACTGACAGACCCTGGTGACCATCAACCAAGGAGTATGGAGGTACAAATGGACTGACCTAAGGATGTTGGTGTGATGGGATATACAGCCATTGCTGATTTATTTATTTTATTTATTTAATTGATTTATATACCGCTTTATCTGGGTAATCAAGGCAGTTTACAGGGAACATTTTCAACTACTGCTCAAATGTTTACAAATGAACAGTTTACAATTCCAATGTACAGATTACAAGCATACAGGGGTATTTAATTCAATTATATACAGTACGTGGAAATTATATCTATAACTATGTACACATAAAGAGGCTGTGTGATGTTGCTGATGGGGACATGGACTGCTTTCATTGCTTTTGATTTAAGCCTTCATTTTTGATGACTTTGTGCTTATGAATGGGGGGGGGGACATAAGAATATAAGAAATGCCATACTGGGTCAGACCAAGGTCCATCAAGCCCAGTATCCTTTTTCCAACAGTGGCCAATCCAGGTCACAAGTACCTGGCAGATTCTCAAAAAGGTACACAGATTGTACAGTGCTTATCCCAGGGTAAGCAGTGGATTTCCTGTTCCTCTTTAATGGTTTATGGACTTCTCCAAGAAGTTGTCCAAACTTTTTTAAACCAAACTACATTAACAGTTTTTACTACATCTTCCGGTAATGAATTCCAGGGTTTGATTACTTGTTGAGTGAAAAAATATTTTCTCTTAATCTCAAGGAGCAAGCAGGAATGTAGTCATCACATATGGGTATCGTCGGTACCGACAGAGCCTGCGCGGGAACGCTCCCCAGCGTCCAATCAGAAAGCTTTTGGGAGCATCCCACAGTGCCTGTGTGCTGCCTTCCTGCCTTTCCCAACTGCCTCTCTCCAGTTCTTCTTTTTCCACGGAGCCAGCAGGTCGTGTTCCTGTCACCGCAGAATTCTTTTTTATTTCTTTCTTTTTTGTGGTTGTGTCTGCCTTCCTCGGCGCTCTACCGGTACCGCCGGTTTTTTCTTCTTATTTCTGTCTTAACAAAAAAAAAAAAAAGTATGTGTATGTATATGTATATATAATATATATATATATATATATATATATATAATATATATATATATATATATATATTATATATATATATATATATATATATATATATAAATAAATATATATATAATCTCTTTTTTCTTTTTCTTCAGGTGCACATGCCTTTTTGGGCCTTAGGCCCACAAACTTCCTTACCATGGAGAAACCTGCCTCAGGTTTCAAAAAGTGCACCAAGTGTGGCGGTACCAGTTCCGTCACAGACACCCATGAATGGTGTCTAAAATGTTTAGGTCCTGACCACTCCATCACGGATTGTATGTCCTGCGCCATGATGTCTAAAAAGGTCGGCAGAACCGAGCTGCTAAGCTCAGTACCCTGTTTCCCTCTGATGCAGCTTCGGTGGCATCGACGTCTTCCAGGGCTGCTTCTTCCTCCCGTAGATCTCAGGTAACTAAACATAAATCCAGCCGGTCCTCAAAGGGTAGATCTCCTTCTAAGCATCGAGATATCTCTGGCGTTGCCCTCGAGGATTCTGCACCGGCAAAATTACCCCGGCGGGAGGCTTCGGCTTCCAAAGCATTATCGGGGTTCCGGGATGTTCTCGAGGCCTCGACCTCGGCAGAACTACTGGTGCCATGCTCTGGGGTACCAGCGGTCTCCTCCGATACCGACATCCAGGCATTGGCAGCATCTTTAGACCAGAGAGTTCTGGCTATGGAACGCAGTCTGGCGGCTTTCCTTGCAGTGTCGATACCCTCAGAACCGCGAGAGACAATTCCACTGGTACCGGTACCGGCCTCGGTATCGGTATCGATACCGGTACCGATAGCATCGGCATCGGTGTCTGCTTTGCCTGTACCCAGTCATCCGATGACCTCAGGTACCAATACCCCGGTACCGGTTACTCCCGGTACCGACTTTGGTCGGTACGGGTATCGGGCTCTTCAAGAGCATCCGGACAGACGATACTTCGAGTCCTCAGAAGAATCTGAGGATTCTGACAGTTCTGTCGATGCAGCGATGCTTCTCCCAGAGGAGCCCTCCTCCCCTAAACGCAGGATGTCTCCTCTAGAGGATATTTCCTTCCAGAATTTTATCAGGGAGGTGGCTCGGGGCCTGTCTGTTACTGTGGCCCCTGAAACAGAGCCAAGGGCCAAGGAGTTGGAAATTCTACAATATCCCAAAACTCCTAAGGAGGCAGCTACCTTGCCCATTCATGAGATTTTATATGATCTCATGTTAAGGATGTGGGAAACACCTCTTACCACCTCTCCTCATTCTCGTAGACTGGATACTATGTATCGAGTCCCTCCTTGTCCTGGGTTCCATAAGACTCAGCTTCCTCACCACTCTATTGTAGTGGAATCAGCTATGAGAAGGATCAGGAGTGCAAAAAGGCATGCCTCTAATCCTCCAGGACGTGAGTGCAGAACCCTGGATGCTTTTGGACGTCGGATCTTCCAAGCTTCCATGCTTTCTGCCAGGATCAGTTCCTATAGTCTCTACATGGGAATGTTCCTGAAGGAGGTCATAGATGATTTAGAGGCTTTAAGTCCTTTCCTTCCTGAGGATAAAAGACAGGATTTTCTCACTTTGATCAAACATGCCCAAGATGTTTCTAAATTTTCCAACCGTGCAGCCTTCGACTGCTTTGAGTGCATAAGCAGAACCTCAGCTATTGCCATAGATGCACGTAGAATTGTTTGGCTCCAGGCATCTGATCTAGAGCTCTGGGTACAAGACAAATTGGGAAATATCCCTTGTACTGGTGAGAACCTGTTTGGTAAAGATTGGCAGGAAAAGGCCAATGAACTGGATGCTGAAAATTCCACCTTGGATAGATTATAGAAGTCCACTGCTGATCCTACTAGAAAGAAATTGTTCAAGAAACCATTCTTTTCTAAAGAGAAAAGATTTTATCCTGCTTATGTTCAGCAGGGACGTTCTGCAGGTCAGCTTGCCAGGAAAGGTCAGCAACCACCCAAACAGAAGAAAGCAAAGGCTGCTAGGCCTCAACCGGCCCAGCAGGCTCAGCCTCCACAGGGCCTTTGACTCTCAACTCTCGGGGGACCAGAACCTTCCACTATTCCAGGAAGGTTATGTCATTTTGCCCCCAGATGGGGGTAAATGACAGCAGAGCATTGGACACTCTCCATCATAAAGGAGGGGTACAAGCTTCATTTTTCAAGCATGCCCCCTCACACAATAGTAAAGCAGTTCAATTCTCCGACCTCTCTCATCAGCCTGTTAGGTCAGGAGGTCGCTATCCTTCTTGCCCAAGGGGCAATAGAAGAAGTACCCCTTCATCAGCAGGGTACATGGTTCTATTCCCCTTATTTCCTTATCCCAAAGAAAACAGGGGGTTACAGACCTATCTTAGACTTCAGAGAATTGAACAAATTCCTTGTCAAGTAGAAATTCAAAATGAATTTCTCTCGGATCTCTTCTGCCATACCTTCAGAGTCAGGATTGGCTTTGTTCTCTAGATCTCAAGGATGCGTACACCCATGTTCTCATCCATCCAACTCACAGAAGGTTCCTTTGGTTCCTTTTCAGGGAAAGCACTACCAATACAGGGTGCTTCCTTTTGGCCTGGCCTCAGCACCAAGGGTGTTCACAAAATGCATGGCTGTTGTAGCAGCATTTCTCCGCACTCTAGGGATATTCGTCTTCCTCTACTTAGACGACTGGCTCATTCGATCCTCAACAGAGTCAGAGGCCAGGACTTCTCTATCCTTCAGTATTTAGGACATCCCAAATCCAGTATTTAAACATCCCAAAATCCAGTCTAACTCCCACTCAATCTTTAGAGTTCATAGGCCCTTGCCTTTGTGGTATCCAGCAAAGCTCCTATCTCCCCCAGGCCCGTTGCCTTCGCCTGGTGCAGTTAGCTTCTCAAACAATGCTAAAGCCTCATCTAACTGCTCGAGAAAGGTTACAACTGCTAGGCCACATGGCATCTACTGTGCATGTGGTTCCCTATGCTCACCTCCATATGAGGGCAGCTCAATGGACTTTATCCACCCAATGGACCCAGGCATCAGGAAGCCTGTCAGACAAAATAGCAAACACAAGTCGCCTTATTTTGTCCCTCCAGTGGTGGAAGTCCACTCAAAACCTGTTGCTGGGGTCCCCTTTTCAACAACCTTTACCCCAAGCAACTCTCACAACAGATGCTTCTCCCATGGGTTGGGGAGCTCATCTGCAAGACCTCTCCACCCAAGGCACCTGGTCTCCACAAGAGAGTCATCTACATATCAGTCTCTTGGAGCTCAGAGCAATCTTCCTTTCTCTGCAAGTGTTCCACGCCCTGCTCAGCTGCAAGACAGTCCTCATTCATACGGACAATCAAGTAGCCATGTTCTATGTG
Organism: Ichthyophis bannanicus; assembly: GCA_033557465.1. Classification (NCBI taxonomy): domain Eukaryota; kingdom Metazoa; phylum Chordata; class Amphibia; order Gymnophiona; family Ichthyophiidae; genus Ichthyophis; species Ichthyophis bannanicus. The sequence goes on along the minus strand of CM066035.1, from coordinate 600,143,967 downwards.
AACAAGCAGGGGGGAACAGGCTCTCTGTCGCTTTGCAACGAAGCTTTGCGACTATGGGCCCTCGCCAGAGAGCATCAGATTCATCTCCTGGCAGTGTATCTTCCAGGCATACAAAACTCTTGGGCAGACTCAGTTGAGTTCTGCTTCCACACCAATGGTCTCTGCATGCAGACCGGGTAACCAAGATTTTTCAAATTTGGGGAACCCTGGACATAGACCTCTTTGCAAGTGCTTGGAATGCCAAACTTCCCCGGTTCTGTTCCAGAATTCCGGCTCAAAAGGCTCAGGCCAGGGATGCTTTCCTCCTTCATTGGGGTCAAGACTTCCTGTATGCCTTTCCACCCATTCCCCTAATTCCCAAAACCCTGTTCAAGCTTCATAGAGACAGAGGCCATATGATTCTCATAGCTCCACATTGGCCACGGCAAGTGTGGTACCCTCTGCTTCTACATCTCTCTCAAGCTCCCTCCCTGGAGTTAGGGTCTGCTCCAGATATCCTATCTCAGGAGGACGGCATCCCAATCCCCAGTCTCTGCATCTCAGGGCTTGTTTGCTGAAGGCCTAGATCTTCAAGATCTTAATCTTCCTCAGCAAGTAAAAGAGATTCTTTTTGCTTCCAGGAAACCTTCCACAAGACGCTCTTATGCTTTTAAGTGGAAAAGGTTTACCATATGGTGTTCGCAGAAAGGTCTTAACCCCCTTGCGATACTTCTGGAATCATTGCTGGAGTATCTCCTTCATTTATCCAATGCAGGACTTAAGACTAACTCAGTAAGAGTCCATTTGAGTGCTATTGCAGCTTCCTTTAAGCCTCTAAATGGACAATCTATTTCCTCTCATCCTCTTATAGCAAGTTTTATGAGAGGCCTTCTTCTAACTAAGCCTCCCATTAGGCCACCACCGGTGGCATGAGACTTAAACCTGGTTCTTGGGCAGCTCATGAAGCCACCCTTTGAACCTTAGCTACTACCTCCTTGAAATTCCTTTCTTGGAAGGTTATCTTTCTCATTGCAATCGCATCAGCACGCCGCATAAGTGAGTTGCAAGCGCTAGTAGCTGATCCACCTTATACAAGGTTCCATCATGACAAGGTAGTCCTTAGGACTCATCCACACTTTATGCCAAAGGTGGTCTCGCCTTTTCATCTAAGCCAAGTGGTCTACCTACCTGTGTTTTTTTCCAAGGCCTCATGCATCAAATGCAGAGAGGAATCTTCATACCTTGGACTGTAAAAGAGCTTTAGCCTTTTACTTACAAAGAACACAGCAACATAGAAAGTCCTCTCAAATCTTTGTTGCTTTTGATCCTTCTCATTTGGGACTTCCAGTCTCCAAGAGAACACTGTCTAACTGGATTGCTCAGTATATTTCCTTCGCCTATCTGTGTAAGAACCTTTCTCTGGAGGGCCATGTCACAGCTCACAATGTGAGAGCCATGGCAGCCTCAATGGCTCATCTGCACTCTGTGTCTATCGACGACATCTGTCAAGCAGCCACTTGGGCCTCAGTTCATACCTTCACAGCCCATTACTGCTTGGACAAGGACTCCTGCCGGGATGCCTTGTTTGGTCAGGCTGATCTCCAGGAACAAGCAGGAATGAGTCTTCACATGTGGGAGACGTCGCCGACGGAGCCTGCACGGGAATGCTCCCCAGCATCCAAACACAAAGCCTTTGGGAGCACCCCTCGCGCCTGCGCGGTGGCTTCCCGCCCTTTCTACTGCCTCTCCCCAGTTTTTCGTTTTCCGCGGAGCAAGCAGGACGTACCTCCTGCTACCGCAGAAACTTTTTTTCTTTCATTTTCCTTGTTTCTTGTGGTCGCGGCCTTTTTTCCCGCCGACATGGGCACCACCGGTGCTTTTTCTTCTTTTAATCACTTGAGGGAACTTCTTTCCCTCTGGTCCTTCTGAGGCCTACCGGGCTTTCCAGCATGGAGCCTTCTTCCCCTAAGAAGTGCCCTCACTGTGGAGACTTCGTTTTTTACTTGGACTCCAATGCCTGGTGCCTCTCCTGTTTGGGCCCGGATCCTTTTTCCCCCGGTCCTCCGGGCTTCAGTATCGGGAGAAGACCTTCCCTTTTTCGGGTGTCCCTCGATGACGTCTTTCCTCCTAAGGTGCGGTCATCGGTTTTCTCTTCTCTCCAGGATCAGGTAACCACACAACAGTCTGTTAAGACTAGCCAAGTCTTGAGGGGTGAGTCTCATGCGCGGCATGACGACGGCTCCGGCCTCCCCCTCAAGTCCTCCTTGGCAAATAAACCCCGGCGGGAGTCTTCGGGCTCCAGAGCATCCGCGGGGTTTCGGGTTGTTCCTGGGGTTCGCTCCTCACAGAACATTCCCGAGCCATGCTCGAGGGTGGTATCCGCTTCAAGCGGTGCCGATTCCCTGGCATCAGCGTCGGCATCGAGTGTTCCACTCTTTGCCAGGGATCATCAGCTGGTGTCCTCGGTATCTCCGGGGCCGATCGACTCGACCCAGTCTGACTTTCCTGCATCCCAGCCATGCGCGGGGGTGGTGCCCGCCTTGGGCGGTACCGATTCCTCGGCATCGGCGTCGGTGTCGAGTGTCTCACTCTTCGCCTGGGATCGTCATCTGGTGCCCTCGGTACCTTCGGGGCCGATCGATTCGGCCCGGACTGGCTTTCCTGCATCCCAGTCCTGCGCGGGGGTGGTACCGGCTTTGAGCAGCACTGCCTCCCCGGCACCGGCATCGGTGTCGAGTGCTCCACTCCTCACAAGGGATCGCCGCCTGGCTCCCCCGGTACCTATGGGACCTATCGATCTGTCCCGGACGGGCGATCCCCCGGCATCGATGCGGATGTCGAGTGCTCCGCTCGTTGCTAGAAGGGGGGCCTCGGGGACGTCGATCGATTCGACCCAGCCGGGTTTTTCGTCGTCCCGGCCAACAGCAGGGTTGGTTCCGGCGTCAAGAAGCGCCGATGCCCCGGCGTCGGCGCCGGGGTTGTGCGTTTCACTCCCCGCCGGGGCTCGTCGTCGGGTTACCTGGGTACCCTTGGGGCAGGTTAGTAAGCCCCAGAGGGGTTTTCCACTCGGTAAGACAGGCTCGAGAAGGGTCCCGGCGTCTAGCGGTGCCTATCTCCCGCCGTCGTCGCCGGTGTCGGGTGTCTCCCCCTTCACCGAGCTTCGTCCTCGGGGGTCCTCGATGCCTGCGGCCGATCGATGCGATTCTGATTCGCTTTCTGGGTTCGGCATTGCCGGCACCGGCACCGCCACCGGGGCCCTCTAGGAGGGGGTCGGTCTCCTCGCTCGGTTCGATGCCCTGTCTCGAATCGATACCCAGACTAGAAGGCTTGGTTACGACACGTTTCGGGCGACACGGTGCAGAGATTCCGAAGCAACCGGAGAGCAGTGGTTAGTAACCACTTCAACCGCCGGTGGCAGTGCCGTCCCTGAGGCCGGGGGCAGTGCCGTCCCTGAGGCCGGGGTCGGGGCCGAGGCTGATTCCTGCGGTTCCATCGGTGCCATCGACCCCGTCGATGCCTAGCTTGGAATCAATTCCCGGAACAGAAGACGCAGTACTAACTGCCTCGAATCGGGACTGTTGGTGTCCTTCTCTGGCCAGCGGGCACCAGTCCGCTAGGCCTTCTGGTGTCCAGGCGGCACCTTCCGCCTTAGCCTCCCCCGGAACAGCCCCTCTGGGAGAGCCGTCTTTTCAGGATTTTCTCCTTGACATGGCGGACTTGCTTGCCATTCCTATCCCGGGTCCTTCCCTGAGTTCAGGTCCTGCGGAACAGGCAGCCGTAATGCTTCCTCTACACCCTTCCCTGCAGGATCTTCTGCTGGGGGTTTGGCGGTCGCCTTTGAGGGTTCCTGCACCGTCTACTGCATGCATGCTCAGTATCGGGTGCCCCCCTCCCCGGGTTTTCAGGAGCACCAGCTTCCACATCATTCTATTGTGGTGGAATCGGCGCTGCGGCAGGTCGGAAGTAAGAAGAAGCATTCTTCTCGCCCTCCAGGTCGTGCCTCTAAAGCGCTGGATACCTTTGGGCGTCAGACCTTCCAAACGTCCATGTTGGCTTCCAGACTTATTTCATATATGTTTTATATGAGCCTGACACTCCGGGAGGTCACCGAGAGATTAACTCTCTTGTCTCCCTTTTTGTCTGCAACTAAGGCCTCTGAATATTCCTTGCTTCTTTATCATTGCAGGAATATCTCTGGGTTCCTTTCTCGTGCTTCTCTAGACTCCTTTCAGTCTGTTAGCAGGTCCTCTGCTATTGCCATTGGAGCGCATCGTACAGCCTGGCTGCAGGCGTCCGACTTGTGTAGATGGGCACAACATAATCTGGGTAATTCTCCATGTGCTGGAGAAAACCTCTTCAATAGCGAAGCGTTACATCAGGTTGCTCAGTGCTCCGCTGACCTTCCTAGCACTGGAAGCCATCCTAAGTCCTCTCTTCCCCCTGGGGGTGGGAAATGTCCTGCCAGAACTTCTTTCCCGAGGAAGCGAAAGTTTCAGCCATCCGCCCACCCGCCAGGTGCGCCCAAGCAAGGGACGTTTCACTCCGGTCGGCGGTTCCCGGGCCCGCGCCAGGATACTCATACCAAGCAGCTTTAGGCTGTTGTATGCGACTGCCTACAATTAACTTCTCTACCGGAAGTTCATTCTTCTAGCTCTACACTGGGGTTCGTTTTCAGTATGGCAAGTGGTTCGGATGCCTGTCCGGGGGTTACAGTATTCCCTCTTCCTTGTTGAAAGAGGGAGATCACTGCTATTCCATGATAGTTCTGGCCCCAGGGACTTCTATCCTTCAACTGACTTACCCTTAGGTACGTCCCTCGAACCCTTCTCTTCCAGGGTTCCCCTGCTTGAGCAGATGCCATACCGAAATTTCTTCTTCCAGTGTAGACCTTTCCCCTTGTTCTTTGTCAGTTACTGTGCATGCAGGAGTCACCAAGAGTGCTTGCTGCTTCTGCCAGATGCTCTGCTACCTGGTGTATTGACACTCCCCGCAGGTTTCGTTCTAGCTTCTGGGATGTGGCGACGTCTCTGACTCCTGTCAGTTTTCCCCCCGCCTCCTGCACGCTGCCCTCTGCAATCTTCAGAGCAGCTTCCCATAAGGCAGGGACCCTTGTCTCTGAGGGTTTTTTCCATATGAGGGAATGGACTTCTTAGTCACTCCATGGCTATCGATGGCTGTACCCTCTTGTCTCCCGTTTTGGGCGGGGGACAAGTTTTTTTTTTTTTCTGCGTGCCTGCCATGGGGACACATCCAAGGCCTACACCCCTGATGTGCCCTTCACGCAACCGTGCTGTTAATCTCACTGATCTGCCACTGCACCACAGACATAGACCCCCCCCCTTTTGTTTTTCTTGGATGGATCTTTCCCGCCACCTTCCCAGGTGGGCGTTCTTCTGTGGATCAGTGGCAGGTCCGACTTATCAGTATTATACTCCCGTATGTATGTTCCTCGGCATATATGTTTTAGTACCTGGGTGGGCGCTCTCCCTGCCCTACTTACCTAGATATATATTAGATATTTATCTGTATCGGTAGGTGCCTTTTGGGAGATGTCCACAGCACCCTGTGTATTACCGTCTATCTCCCTATTGCAGGTACTTACGTTACCCCTTATGGGGTCCGACCAGTCCGCTTGCCTATTTCCTTACGGCTCGATATCTGGGACCGGTTATACTCAACTTGCTGCTGTGAAGTCAATAGCTTCTATTTTTTTTTTTTGTTATGCACCTCTTCTGGAGGTTCAGGCCCTATGTCTTCCTTTTCTCAGCTAGGGCAGATAGTGTACTCTTCGGTTCCGGGGTACGCCCCTGTTCTCCTCCGGACTGGGCTCTCCAGATCGGCCAGTCTTCTACTCCTAGCCCTCAGGGTTAGGGACTCTGCTCCTGAAGGAGTGCTCAGCTTTTCGCATAAAGCTTCTTTGAAGACCTGCCGTTCTTCTCCTGCACCAGTTGACACCTGGGTCTCCTGCCCTTCCGGATTTGGAACTTCCCCCTCACTGCTGTGAAGTTCCCTCGAAGACTTCGCTACTGAGTCTACAGTACCTTCCATCACAGTTCTCTTTCCTACGATCCGGTAGGTAAGCTCTATGTGGTACTAGTTCATTAAATACTTAATGATACTGACTTGCATTCTAAAGACTACTCTCCTCATGTAGTCTTTTTGGTTTTGCTGTTCCTCTGGAACCTTTTTTTCTTCTCAACTCCTACCCCCCATCCCTCAGGGGATGCCGGGGATCCAGTTTGGGAAAATGCCGTCCTGCCAGGGCTTCGCATTTTATGGGATCTCCCCTGGCATCCTCAGCTAGGGAGTCCCAACATGTGAAGACTCATTCCTGCTTGTTCCTGGAGATAGCACAGTTACTTACCTGTAACAGGTGATCTCCGGAACAGCAGGAATTAGTCTTCACAACCCGCCCACCTCCCCTAGGAGTTGTATCTCTCTATTTCTTCCTCTTCCTCTCCTTCTCTCTCAGCTATGAACTCAACTGGGGAGAGGCAGTAGGAAGGGCGGGAAGCCACCACGCAGGCGCGAGGGGTGCTCCCAAAGGCTTTGTGTTTGGATGCTGGGGAGCATTCCCGTGCGGGCTCCATTGGCGACGTCTCCCACATGTGAAGACTAATTCCTGCTGTTCCGGAGATCACCTGTTACAGGTAAGTAACTGTGCTTTCTCCAACACTTGTTCCATACCTAATCAACTCTTACCCGCCATCCCTGGTAGGATGCCAGAGATCCATTGGGGGAAGTGGAGCCCTGTTCAGGGACATACAACTTCTGGGGTCTCTCCCTGGCATCTAAAGCTAGGGAGTCCCCATATGTGATGACTACATTCCTGCTTGTTCCTGGAGATAGCATAGTTACTCACCTGTAACAGGTGATCTCCGGGAACAGCAGGAATTTAGTCCTCACAACCCACCCACCTCCCCTAGGAGTTTTATCTCTCTATCTCTTTCCTTTCCCTCTCTCTCTCTTTGTCTCAGCTTTAAAACTCAACTGGAGAGAGGCAGTTGGGAAAGGCGGGAAGGCAGCACGCAGGCGCTGTGGGATGCTCCCAAAAGCTTTCTAATTGGACGCTGGGGAGCGTTCCCGCGCAGGCTCCGTTGGTACCGACGATACCCATATGTGAGGACTAAATTCCTGCTGTTCCCGGAGATCACCTGTTACAAGTGAGTAACTATGCATTAGTGCTAAATGGACTACATTGTAACGTCATTAAGTGTCCCTTATTCTTTTTACTTTCTGACGGAGTAAACAACCAATCTACATTTACCCATTACACTCCATTCATTAATTTATAGACCTCAATCATATCTCTCCTCATTAGTCTCTTTTCAAAGTTGAAGAGCCCTAACCTTTTAAACCTCTCCTCATAGGGGTATCCTTCCATCCCTTTTACCATTTTTGTGACTCTGTTCTGTACCTTTGCTAATTCTGCGATATCCTTATGGCAACCAGAATTGCACACAATATTTAAAATGCGGTCGCACCATGGAATGATACAGAGGCATTATAATAATCTTGGTTTTGTTCTCCATTCCTTTCTTTATGATTCCTAGCATTCTATTTGCTTACTAGCCACCGCTGCACACTAGGCAGAGGGTTTCAAGGTATTATCCACAATGATGTCTAAATCCTTTTCCTGGGTAGTGGTTCCTAAATGTCAAACTCGTTTAGCCATAGTTTGGGTTGTTCTTCTCAAAGTGCATAACTTTGCACTTGTCCACATTAAATTTCATCTGCCATTTGGAAGTCCAGTCTCCCAATTTATCGAGATTTTCTTACAATTTTTTGCAATCCTTTTGTTTTAATAACTTTGGATAATTTTCTGTCATCTACAACTTTGATCATCTCACTCATTATTCCCATCTCCAGGTCATTTATTTAGATGTTAAAAAGCAGCAGGCCCAACACAAGTCCCTGGGATACTCCACTATTCACCTTTCTCCATTGAGAAAACTGGCCATTGACCCTATTCTCTGCTGTATTTGAGCCAGTTCCTAATCCACAATAGTACACTGCCTCCTATCCCATGACTTCTTAATTTTGCCTTCCGACGATTCAAACAACGAGCAGAGACAAGTGTGCAAGATTAGAACTGTTGTGGGGCAGTTAATGTTTAGTACCCAGAGATACAGGATAGGTTTGCAGAATACTTGAGAGGGTTGCATGAAGTAGAAGATCAGGTGGGTAGTAGTGCCATTGATTTGCATTTGAGTCAGATTGTCCTTCCTTGTTTGGAAGAGGCCCAAGTGGAATCCTTGGATGTGGATATTACTTGTAGAGAAGTGTTGATGGCTATTTAAATCGTTATCGATGGGGAAGGTGCTGGACCTGGATGGCATTCCGCCTGAGTTTTTTCAGACATTAGGTAACAGCTAGCCCCGCACCTGGTCTGGGTGTACATTGAAACGCTTAGAGGAGATGGCTTGCCGCGTTCAATGATAGAGGCATGGATCTCTGTGATACTGAAAGAGGATAAAGATAGGATGTTATGCCAGTCATATCATCCGATATCCCTCCTGAATTTGGATGTTAAAAGTTTGGAAAAGTGCTAGCTACATATTTAAATTGGGTACCAGCATGACTAGTGCAGCTGAACTTGGTGGGGTTTATTCCAGGGCGACAGGTAGCAGACAACATTCACTGAGTGCTCCAGTTGGCACATGTGGCTTGAATGTAGCAGCAATCCGCCCTTTTTTTTTTTTAGAGGTAAGTGCTGAGAAGGCATTTGACCGGGTCCATTGGGAGTTCATGCTTGCAGTGTTGGAAAAGGTGGGGTTGGATTTCAAATTTTTCAAGTGGGTGCAGTCGCTCTATGATGATCCCAGGCGCATGTGAAGGTTAATGGTAGTTGCTCCCCCTTCTTCCCATTGAGGCGGGGAACCTAGCAGGGTTGCCCCCTATTGCCATGTTTGTTTGCTCTGGTGATACCTGAGCAAGCAGCTCCAATCAGGTCTGATCCAGGGATCGGAGGGGGGGGGGGGGGTAGGACAGAATATATAAACTGGCGCTTTTTGCAGGTGATGTATTCCTCACCCTTACTGAGCCGCAGGATTTGCTTCCTTGATTTTTGGAGCAGGTGGAAAGGTATGCAGCAGTGTCGGGCTTTAAAATAAATGTAAGTAAAACTATGGCTGTGAATATCTCCATTCCCTCACAATAGTGGATTTTGTTGGGCCCACATGCAATACTTGAGGGTTATCCTGGCAACTTCCTCGCTAATATTATATAGGGCAAACTATCCAGATTTATTTGTGCATTTTGCGAGACTTGGCGAGTTATCATGGTTGGTGTTGTGGTTTCGGAGAATGGTGATGCTTCGCATGAATGTGTTGCCTTGTATGCTGTATGCCTTCCAGACATTACCCATCCCGCTGCCTGAATGTGTTTTTGTGGACTTGCAGAGTAGGTTATTGGACTTTGTATGGGGGAAAAGAGACCTTGTATTATTAACCAGATGGTACTGTATAGAGAGAAACAAAAGGGAGGTATCATTTGGAATGGTACCATGTGGCATCCCAAGCCCATGTCGCATTGGAGTGGGTGAATTTTGGAGTTCAAAAGGTTTGGGTGCAGATTGAATAGGAATTGTGGAGGGATATTAAATTGGGGAAACTGCTCTGATACCAAGGAGTGCCTGGTGTTCTGGGGCTTGTTTCAACCCATATATAGATTTTACTCTGAAGAACTAGGATAAACACTTTGGTTTGTGAGCCCGGAGATTGTCGTCTCTTACGACATTTATCAACAATCAAATGTTTCTTCTTTGAGTTGGATTCCTCCATATATCATGAGTGGAAGGGAAAGGGGCTCTATTGGGTGGGGCAATTGTTTAAAGATAGGGCGCTTCGGAGATTTGAAGCTGTGCAGCAGGAATTTACCCTGCCTATGACTCACCGCTTGATTACCTCAGCTAGTCTCTTGGATGAGGGGAACAGGGATGTGCAAGAACAGGTAGCTCAGGATACCATTTCTCTGGAGGACCTGTGTGGACATCTCTGTTCCACCATGTGAATAATTTCAACAAACTATAGGCATTTATGGGAGGGTGGGACAAACAGACTCTTCATCGACTATATATGGAGAAACCATAGGAATAGATGGAAAAGCTTTTGCACAAAATTTGTGGCTCATTTGGAGTTCAGGAGAACAACTATAAATTAATGTACCAATGGTACATGACCCCTAGTCGATTAACCAAGATATATATAGGCAGGCACATGGAGCGTTGGGCACTTGATCCACATTTAGTGGGAATGCCAGCGGGTGAGGTGTTATTGAAAAGCCATCCAGTACAGAGTTAACAGTATGATTGGTGTGGAGATTCCCTGATATTCTGGGATCTTTCTGTTGAACTTTGCTGTGCCTCGTGTGTGAAAGGACAGAAGGTTCTGATCAAATATTGTTTGAATGCGGCCAAACTGAACTTAGTTCAGCACTGGAAGTGGATGTCTCCCTATGTTTGCATGGCTATCACAGATGTGGAGCCTGTATAATATTGAACAGCTGACTGCAGTTCGTAGACCTACATTGAGAGTCTTCAAGACAATATGGAACCCCTTCCACCATAAATACAGTGCCCCTGGATAGGGGAGCAAAGTAGGTGAGACCCAATGCCGAGATTGCACTCGGGGGGTGGGGGGGCAGGGGAGGAGAAGGGGGGTTTAGGGAATTGTTTGGTGTTTTTGATAAATATGGAAAATAAAAAGTGAGGCCTATATTGGTTGCTCACCTCCAAGATGTTAACTTCCAGTTGGAATATTAGTGCTGCCTGGATGGCTGTTAAGGTTTTTTTTGTTTTGTTTTTGTATTTCAATAAAGCCTCAATTTAAAAATAAAATAATCCAAATAAATAAAAATTCTGTATTGTCTTTCTCTCCTGCCAGACTGTATGCCATCTTTAACTGAAAATGCCACCCCTCCGCCAATTTGATCAGTCCTGTCATTTTAATATAATTTGTGCCTGGCATTTCTGTGGCCTGTTGGTTGTACTCTTCACCAGGTCTTCAAAATGCCTTTTTTTGTTAACATTTATTTAGGAGGAAACTTTATAAAGTCATTCCTGCATGTATGTCCTCATAAAACGTTGACCAGCACATGGGTGGATCATTCAAGTATACACATAGATTATAAAATTTTTATATTTTTCATGTGTGTGTATAAATTTATAGGTGCGGGCATTTACACCTGCTCTAGGGCTGGTATGAATATGTACGCCTGCCATGTAGGCCCCCATTGGACCTCTAACTAGCATTTTATGAAGACAAATAAGCACCTACTTGTCTTTACAAATCGAGGCGCCCATGTTCAGCCTAGAACATGTTTTATATATGCACCCCCTTATAACATTTACCTTCTGTGGGGGTAATTTTATAAGGGGGCGCTGTGTATACAGTTAATGAGGGATTATTTTAGTCTCCAAGACTATAAGATTTGCCATACTAGGTTAGACCAAGGATCTATCAAGCCCATTGTCCTGTTTCCAGCAGAGATCAATCCAGGTCACAAATACCTGTCAGATTCCCAAAAGATAAGCAGCATAGAATCTGTCTCAGGGTTAAGCAGTGGATTTTCCCAGTTCACTTTAATAATGGTTTTATGAACTTTTTCTCCAGGAACTTGTCCAAACTTCTTTAAAACCCAGCTACACTAACAACTTTTACTACATTCTCTGGTAACGAATTCCAGAATTTGATTGTTTTCAGTGAAAAAATATTTCCTCATAGTAGTCTTAAATATACTACATTATAGCTTCATTGCGTGTCCCCCTAGTCTTTCTATTTTTTGAAGGAATAAACAAGCGATCTCCATTTACCCGTTCACGCCATTCATTATTTTATAGACCTCTATTATATCTTCCCTTTGCCATCTCTTTTCAAGATGAAGAGCCCTAACCTTTTCTCATAAGGATTGTGCACGAGCACACACACACATTATAAAATACTTTCCATATCATCCTGCTAGACCAGTCCAGACAAGTGGGTTATGTTCCCCTACCATCAGATTGGTGGAGACAAAGAACCAATGAAAAGTCCAGGTTTTAATGACATCACTCCCATGCCCTTATCCGTCTCAGCCACTAGAGAGCTCTTTAGTATTTTTGTCTCCAACAGATGGTGGATGGATTTTCTCCACTTTGAAGAAAATCTGAATAATTGAGTGGAAAAGATAGATTTAAATACTTATGAACAACCACCTTGATGGTGACTCTTCCACTTAAGCATGACTTGAGAGACTCTGACTGTGATCTTTTCGATAGCCATCGGAGGAGGGAAAATTTGGTTCAGTTCTGTGGTGTTATGATAAGAGCCTGTTAAGCAGCCAGAAAAATGGAAGGATATGGAAGATTTCAGCAGCCTCACACAGCCTCAACACCCCCTCCCTCCATCTCTGTCCCCCATGCTCTTTCCCGAAGATTGTATGGGGTGCCTGATTCTGTCTGCCTGGGGTGCAATTTGGGGTGGACCGTTGGCATGGTATGGGGGTTTCCTGCCATTTTCTGCACGTGTGACCAGCATTTTCTTACTATTGTGCTCCTGGCAGTCACATGATCCTAGCGCACATGCTGCCCTAGTGACTCCCAACACGCGTTTCTACCCAAATCCTTCCATTTTTCGTGCGTTGTACAAGTGCTTTTAACATGCATCTTATGGCCGCAGTGGCCTTAGCACACGTTGCTGTTGCACTTGCCTTAATCTTTCTGTCTTCTTCCAGAAAACATTATTTGATCTGTGGCAAGCGAGGTATGCCTTTTGGCCTCTGCTCTTCTTGCATGGCAGCTTCTGAATCATCCCTGGAGAGCCTGTTTCCCCCCTCTCAGCAGAGGGATGCAGTTGGTCTAGCTTTGCCTGCCCCAGGGCAGGAGGTGGCGGATGGCTCTGAGTAAGGATTACAGGCCGGCCGGAGGTTTCAGCAACTGCCTGTTGTCAGCTCCATTCCTCTAGGGGTTGGGCAGTGGCTATGTCCCCTGTTGTTGAGGAGGGGGGGTGTCAGTTTGAGAGGAGAGATTCCAAAACCTGGATTGGCCTCCCTGGAACTCTGTTCCTTTTGACTACAGACTTGATCTTTTTGGTATGGAAATTCAGACCCTGCGGTCTCTGGGTGCCCCTAAGCACAGTCTCATGAGGGGCAGGCTGAGCGTGGAAGCCCTGTTTTCATTGCCTCTGGCTAAGTGTCTCTGGCGAAAGTTTCCTCCTGGATATATGCAGCAGCTGGGGCCTGTCTGAGATCTTGTCTGCAACTTGGGCTCAGCTTTGGATGACAAAGTGCTCTTGCCTTCAGAGACCTATGAAGAGGCTGGTGTTGTCTGCCTTTTCTGGGAGGAGGAACTGGTGGCATTGATTATCAGGATCTTATCCACCTTGGACTTAGTGAATGCTCCAGACATGGAACAGGGGCCGAAGGTTCATCCAGTCCTGCAAGGTGTGCAAAATCCACTACATTCTTTACACTCCCAGAAGTGATCAAGGTATCCAGTCGGAATTGGATTCTCCTGACTCTCCACCTAAGATGCTAAGGGTAACCAGATATACACTCTCTCAGAAAAGGAGTGCATTATGTGGTTTGATATTCTCAAGGTGGATGCCCAGGTCATGGTGATTACCAGACAGACCACAATTCCTGTGGAAAGCAGATCGGCCTTAAGATACTCTGGACCGAAGGGTGGATTCAACATTGAAGAACCAGTTCACCATGGTGGCTGCTGCTCTTCAGTTGGCAGTCTGTTCAGGCCTGATATCTTGATCCCTGCTCCAGTGAATGCAGTCTTTCCTGTCTGATGCTACCTATCTTTTGGAATCGGCTGCAGCCCACCTTTCTAATGCCATGTATGACCTAGTATGTCTAGTGGCCAGGGATAGTGCCCTTTTGACAGTAACACAGTGTTCGATTTGGTTCCGGTACTAGGCAGCGGGCACATCTCCCAAAGCCTAGTTGGCCCACAGGGGTGTTTTTGGAGTAGCTGGAGAAGGATCTGGGTGAGACAAAACCTTACTGCCTTTTGCAGGACAGGTACAAGGGGCCTGTGAAGCAGGCAGGATTCCTTTGCCATCCATCTCAGTCTGCTTCCCATGGACGTGCTGGTCAGAATCTCGGAGGTCTTGTGACTCCCATCATTAGCGGTCCAGAAGGTCATCTTCTCCTCTGCTCCCAGATTCCAGGCTTATTTTCAACCCTTTTGGGGAGTGCATGGGTCTAGGGACCTTGGTCCCCTCCAGAGGAGGTCCCCTCCCGGACTGCGAGATGAAGGTTTGGGCACCCCTTCCCTGGTTCTTCCAGTTGGGTGAAGTCTTCACCTCTTCTCTCAAGGATGGGCCCGGTTTACCAAGGATTCTTAGATACTAGACACCATTCAGTACAGATATGTCTTGGAATAACAAAAGCCAATCCTGTGTGAATTTGTTTTCTCCCTTTATAGGTCTGCAAACAAAAGGACGGCTGTTTGGCTCCACACCCAGGAGAAGCAGCAGCTTGCCCAAGGTGATTCAGTTTCCCCAGATGATTGGGGCAAGGGCAGATACTCCATCTGTTTTATGAGGCCCAACAAAAAAAGAAAAAAAGAAAGATGGATCACTTTGGCCCACTCTAGATATCAAGGATGTTTAACGTGCACAGGCATGGCCTGCGCTTCTGGATGGAAATTGTGATCAGTGATTCCAACACAGCATATTTTTCATATTCTCCAGGACCAAGCAGGAAGTCAGTCCTCACTTATGGGTGACGTCGGCGCCGACTGAGCCCTCGCGGAGCAATTTTCCCCAGCTTTCAAAGAAAGCCTTTGGGAATTGCAGCGCGCATGCGCGGTCCTCTTCCCGCCCAAGGGTGCCATCTTAGCCAGTCTTCTTTTTTCCGCAGAGCCCTACAGACGTCCCCGTCTTGTCCCCGCGAAAAAGTCGATATTTCTTCATAATTTTATTCTTTTTCCTTCGGTTCGACGCCGGTCTTTTTCCCGCCCGGACTCGCGACGCCGGTCACGAGTCCTCTTCTTCTTTTCGGTTTTTCTGACTTAGTCAGTTTTTCGTTTCGGTTTTTCCCTGGCAGCCCGGTCCTTTGACCTCGCCGGGGCCCTTTTTCCCCCGATGGCTGCCAGTGGTTTCAAGCGGTGTGGTCAGTGTGACCGAAATATGTCACTAACTGACACACACGACTTTTGCCTCCGCTGCCTGGGCCCGGATCATGAAGAAATGATCTGTGGGCCCTGCGGCAAAATGTCCTCAAAAGCGTTGAGAAGTTGGCGGCATCAGCGGGATAGGATCTTCGCTGACCCCAGCCGTACCCGGACCTCGTCGGAGGCCTCCGCGTCCAGAGGTTCCAGCTCGGACCGTCGCCGGAGTTCCTCCGACAGGGGTTCTCCCTCCGGGGCCCGTCGACGTAAGGTGAAACCCGCGAGGGCGGCGTCGGTGGACGCTCCTGGCTCCGCGAGGGCCAGGTCGCATAGCCCCGATAGCCGCCCCGGGTCCTTGGAGAAGGAGCACCTCCCGAAGCGACCTCGCCTGGAGTCGGAGCTGCCTGCTCGGGTAAGTCCTGTGGTCCTCCTGGACTCGCCTCCGCGACAGCCGACGTCGGGCCCGACGCCGTCGGGGCCCGAGTCGGGGGCTGCTGGGTCACCTGAGCTCGGACTCAGGTTGACGGCCTTGGAGAGCAGACTGTCTGCCTTCATGGACCAGCAGCGGGCACTGCTCGCTGGCTTCGCTGGCGTCGCTGCCCCGACCGCCGGGACGTCGACGTCCAAGTCGACCCCGGAGACCGAGCCGATCCTCGAGTCGATGCGAACCCGAGTCGATCCTCGGTCGAGGTCACCCTCGGCCTCCCGTTCGGGACCGAGGTCGCCGACGCCGACTCCCTCGGCGTCGGGGCGGCAGGCGCCGCGCCCTGCCCGGGCTGACCCCACCGAGTCCTCGTCGGAGTCGGTCTGGGAGTCTGAAGAGGAAGAGTCGCCTGATTCTTTCCGGACTCGGTGTGTCCCCTCGGACTCACCGGAGTCCGAACCTCGGAAGCAGTCCCCCCGGAGGATGCCCGGTTCTCGGACTTCGTCAGGGATATGGCCAAGGCTTTGGCCTTCCCTGCGGACCCCGAGGAGGAGCCTCGAGCCGAAGAGCTCGACGCCCTCCAGTATGACTCTCCCGCAAGGGAACACTTTACTGTACCGGTTCCTCCTATGCTGGAACGACTTCTCTTCCGCATGTGGGAGAGTCCGGCCACCTCGCCAGTCCTGAGCAAGCGGGTCGATTCTATCTATCGAGTCCGCAAGAGCCCTGGCTTCCAAAAAGCACAGCTGCCACACCATTCCATGGTAGTGGAATCGGCCATGCATCGTCTTAAGAGCCAGAAGATGCACTCCTCGGTGCCTCCTGGCAGGGAGGCCCGTAACCTGGATGGCCTTGGTAAGAAGTGTTTCCAGGGCTCTATGCTTGCGTGTCGTGTCCAGACCTACAAGCTATACATGGGCATGTATCTCCGAGACCTGGCTAAAGAGCTAGCCGGATTCTCCGCTGGTTTGTCCGAGGAACCCTTGCGGAGGTTCCTGGCCTTGTCCACTGGCATTCGGGAATGCTCAAAATTCATGTCCCGAGCAGCCTATGATGGCTTTGAAGCATCGGCTCGAGTGGCCGCAGCCGGCATCGGTGCCCGCCGACAGGCTTGGCTTCAGTCGTCTGACCTTGAGCCCTGGGTGCAGGACAAGTTGGTCGATGTCCCCTGCCGAGGTGAAAACCTCTTTGGCAAGCCCATGGCTGAAAAGGCTGCACAAATTGAGACGGAGACTCTCACCAGGACCAGGCTTTCTAGGAAGACCTCCGCCCCTTCCCAGAAAAAGAAGGGCTTGGGTAAGAAGTCCTTTTACCCGAGGAAGGCGGCTGCCTACAAACAATACCCCCATTATCAGGCCCCTGCAGCTCCCCAACAGGGCCAGCAGGCCAAGGAACGGGGTAACGGGTCCCGTAGGCAGCAAGCCCCCAAGCCTGCACCACCAGCCCCTGCTCAGCAGGGTGGGGGTTTTTGACTCCTTAAGCATAGCCTCTCCCCCCCCCACTGATTCCTCCCAGCACCGGAGGCCGGCTGGTTCACTTCGCCCACAGGTGGTCCAGCATCACCTCAGATGCCTGGGTGCTTCAAGTCGTAAGAGAAGGCTATCTTCTCCACTTCCACCAGGTTCCTCCCTCCTATTTTCCGGGAGAACCTCCACGACCCCCTCTGCACAGGGAATTGCTCCTTCAGGAGTTAGCAGGTCTTCTACAGGAACAGGCGGTGGAACCGGTGCCCCACCACCTAAAAGGTCAAGGCTTTTATTCCAGGTATTTTCTAATACCAAAGAGAACAGGAGGCCTCAGACCCATCCTGGACTTGCGCAACCTCAACAAGTTCCTTGTGCGGGAGAAGTTCAAAATGCTTACCCTTGGAATCCTTCTGCCCTACCTCCAGCAGGGAGATTGGCTATGCTCCTTGGATCTAAAGGATGCCTACACGCACATCCTCATCCACCCAAGCCACCGCCAATACCTAAGGTTTGTGGTGGCAGGAAATCATTACCATTACAGAGTACTGCCCTTTGGCCTGTCCTCCGCACCGCGAGTCTTCACAAAATGTCTCGCGGTGGTGGCGGCCCATCTCCGGCTTCACGGCCTATATGTCTTTCCGTACCTCGACGACTGGCTCATCAGAGCAGCGTCCGCTCCGGAGGTCACCAACGCCACACGCCGCACGGTGACTCTTCTGCAGTACTTGAGCTTTGTTATAAACTTCGCAAAGTCCACTTTGCTCCCCTCACAGGATCTCGAGTTCATCGGCGCAAGGCTGCACACTCCTCAGGCACGGGCGTACCTACCGCTCGACAGGGCTCAACGGCTCATGGACCTAGCCGACCGTTTTCGCAGCCAGCCCCTGGTCTCCGCCAGGCGCTTCCTGAGACTACTACTCGGCCATCTGGCTTCCACCGTCCATGTGACCCCCAATGCCCGCCTGAATATGCGGCCTGCTCAATGGTGTCTCCGCCAGCAGTGGCGACAAGCCACAGGCGGCCTAGCGGACCTAGTGCGTGTCTCCGAGCCGCTGATCTCGTCTCTCCGGTGGTGGCTTCAGCAGCCGAACCTGATATTCGGAATGCCTTTCCAGTCGCCTCAGCCGGCCCGGGTGCTGACAACAGATGCATCCCTCCTGGGCTGGGGAGCGCATTGCCAAGGGGCGCGTACTCAGGGCCGCTGGTCCACGTGGGAGTCTGCTCAGCAGATCAACTTCCTGGAGCTCAGGGCAATCCGCCTGGCTCTCAAGGCCTTCTCCCACCTGACTTCTCACCAGTCCGTCCTTGTCCAGACGGACAATCAAGTTGCCATGTTCTACGTGAACAAGCAGGGGGGCACGGGCTCCTTCCTCCTCTGCCGGGAGGCACAGAGGCTCTGCTCTTGGGCCGTCAGTCACGGCATTCTCCTCAAGGCAGTTTATCTCCCAGGCCAAGAGAATTACCTGGCGGACAAACTCAGCAGGATCCTCCAGCCGCACGAGTGGCGTCTGGATCCCTTGGTAGTTCAGAAGCTCTTTCTGAAGTGGGGCCTCCCCACGGTGGATCTCTTTGCCAGTCCTCACAACCGACAACTTCCTCGCTTCTGCTCTCGTCAGCCACACCCCCTTCGGGTTGCGGCGGACGCTTTTCTACTGTCATGGTCGGGGAGCCTTCTGTACGCTTTCCCTCCCATCGCGCTAGTCTCTCGGACTCTTTTCAAGGTTCTCCGAGACAAAGCCTTCATGATCCTGGTGGCCCCTCGCTGGCCCAGACAGCCGTGGTTTCCGCTCCTGCTGCAATTAGCGGTGGAGGATCCATTCCCTCTGGGGTTACAACCGGATCTCCTCACTCAGGATCGGGGGTCTCTGCTACACCCCAACCTCAGGTCTCTCAACCTCATGGCCTGGCTGCTGAGAGGGTAGTCCTCGCTCCCCTTCTCCTGCCGGCAGAGGTGGAGGAGGTCGTCCTAGCTTCGCGACGACCTTCTACCCGCAAATGCTACGCCCTTAAATGGCGTCGTTTTTCCGTTTGGTGTACCCGACAGTCTCAGGATCCCTTCTCCTGCCCGGTGTCAGTGGTCTTGCAGTACTTGCTTTACCTCTCTAACCTAGGACTTAAGTCCAATTCCGTCAAGGTTCACCTCAGTGCTCTTTCAGCACATCATGTGCCGGTGGACGGCAGACCTCTCTCCAACGACCCTCTCGTAGCGAGGTTTCTCAGAGGTCTCCTTCTACTTAAACCACCTCTGCGCCCGCCAGCGCCTGACTGGGACCTGAATGTGGTTTTGCAGCGGATCACCTGTCCGCCTTTTGAACCTATGGCTACCTGTTCTCTCCGTTTTCTTTCGTGGAAAACACTGTTCTTGATAGCCCTCACTTCCGCTAGACGCGTAAGTGAATTGCAGGCCCTCGTGTCTGATCCCCCTTACACTCGGTTCTACAAAAATAGGGTAGTCCTATGGACTCACCCAAAATTTCTTCCAAAAGTGGTCTCCCCTTTTCATATCAATCAGGAGGTGGTACTTCCAACCTTCTTTCCCAGACCACACTCCAGTCGAGCTGAAACGGTCCTCCATACCCTGGACTGTAGAAGGGCTTTGAACTTCTACCTTGACCGTACGCGGGAGCACCGTAAAGCTGCTCAGCTTTTTGTATCTTTCGACCCCAATAAATTGGGGCTCCCGGTCTCCAAGCATACTCTGTCCATCTGGGTTGCGGACTGTATCTCTTGGGCTTATGGGGCAGCCGGACTCTCCTTGGAAGGTCGAGTCACGGCTCACTGCGTTCGGGCAAAGGCCACGTCAGTGGCTTACCTCCGCTCTGTTCCGCTGGCAGACATCTGCCGGGCCGCTACTTGGTCTTCGAGCCAGACTTTTGCGGTCCATTACTGTCTCGAGAGGGAGTCCCGCAGGGACAGTGCTTTCGGACAGGCAGTCCTCCGTAATCTCTTTGAGGTCTGAGCAACTCCTACCCTCCATCCCGGATGTGGGCTACCGGTGGGTAATAATTCAGCGAAGATTCTTTCCTTCTGTGCTGCTGAGCTAGAGGGAGCTCATTTTTGTGCTTAGGGTCTCCGGTAGCCTTAAGCTTGGGAGTCCCATAAGTGAGGACTGACTTCCTGCTTGGTCCTGGAGAAAGCGTAGTTACTCACCTGTAACAGGTGTTCTCCAGGAGCAGCAGGAATCAGTCCTCACAGCCCTCCCTCCTCCCCTTGGAGTTGCAATCGTCTGCTTTACTTTTTTTGCAAATTTTTATGCTGTCTTTTTTAGCTATGTCATCTGACTGGCTAAGATGGCACCCTTGGGCGGGAAGAGGACCGCGCATGCGCGCTGCAATTCCCAAAGGCTTTCTTTGAAAGCTGGGGAAAATTGCTCCGCGAGGGCTCCGTCGGCGCCGACGTCACCCATAAGTGAGGACTGATTCCTGCTGCTCCTGGAGAACACCTGTTACAGGTGAGTAACTACGCTTTCTGATCTGGGAGGATCAGCAGAAGTGTCTGCATTCTTGCCATGCATGGCTCTCCTTTTCAGTTTGTCTCCTTCCCATTCAGACTCTCTACTGCCCCAAGGATGTTCTCCATGGTCATGGTGGTGGTGACTACGGCACTAAGAAATATGTGTTCCCATATCTGGATGACTGACACGAGTGGCGTCCTTTTTGGGAAGCCTTGGCTGGGTGATCAATCAGGCAAAGAGCCAGTTAATGTCTTCGCAGTTCCTGGGAACATGTTTCGATACTCGAGTGGAAAGAGTCTCCCTGCCAGAGAAGACAGTCAAAACGCTGTTGGATTGTCTGGTGCTGTTCTGTTCACAGCAGGCTCCCAGAGTTCGGGATTCTCTTCAGCTCCTTGGATTGATGGTGGAGACATTTGAAATGGTGCTGTGGGCACATGCTCACATGCGTCAGCTCCAGCAGTCCTTGCTGATTCAGTGGTTCCCAAGTGCTCAGGAGTTCGAACTCCTGCTCCCAATGATGGTGAAGGCCAGCCTGCAGTGGTGGCGACAGCCCCTGTCATCTGAGGAAGGAGCATGCTGCTGGATGGTTTCTCATGGATACTTCTGACAATGGATGTCAGTCTCTTGGGTTGGGGAGCCTATTGCCAAGACCAAATGGCCCAGGGCCATTGAAACCACAGGGAAGTGGTGAGATCTATCAACCACCTTGAGGCGAGGGCCATCAGGTTGTCTCTTTTACACTTTTGGCTCCTGATCGAGGGCCAAGCATTTGGAGTTTTTTCAGACAACACCACAGTGGTGGCTTATGTTAATCGGCAAGGTGTTAACAAGGAGTGCCGGTGTAGCCCTGGAGATGGCTCTCCCTTTTGCCTGGGTGGAGAACCTCCTCCTAGCTTTATTGGCTCAGCACATTGCCAGGGTGGACAATGTGAAAGCAGAATTTCTCAGCTGGCACTCTCTGGATCCAGAAGAGTGGGAGGAGTCAGGAGGCCTTTCAGTTGATTCTGTGCTACTCGGGTCATCCCGAGATGGATCTTATGGTGACCTGCTCCAGTGCCAAAGTATGCTGCTTATTCACTCACCGCATGGAGATGGGGTCCAAGGGTGTCGGCACCCTGGATTAGCCTTGGCCAAGTTTGTGCCTGTTGTATGTGTTTCCTTCATGGCCCCTAGTGAGGCCTGTGCTTTCGCATGTAGGGCACCGATGAGGAAGGATTATTCTGGTGGTAATGGATTAGCCAAAGAGTGTGCTTCAGAAATCTGATAGTTTGCCTTAGCTCTTGAAAGGAGACAGCTAGCATGTAAGAGCTACTCTCTGGCAGTGGTTTTCACTCTATTCAGAGCCCGGAGGAGGTCTACCAACCTGGCATATGTGTGGGTCTGGTGCCTCTTTAAGTGATGGTGTGGTGCACGTCAGCTGGCTTCTGAGATGACCAAGGTGCTGTCTCTGCTGGCCTTTCTGCAGGTCTGGAGAAGGGCCTTAGCTCTCTGAAGGTTCAGGTGGCAGCTTTGGTCTGTTTCAGAGGTCCAGTGCTAGTAAATCTTTAGCCTTACACCTGGATGTTTCACACTTTCTCCAGGGGGGCTTGGCATCTGCTTCCTCCCCTCCAGTCTGTGGTCCCTTCCTGGATTCTATGTCTGGCGCCTTGATGTCTGAATCCTTTGAGCCGTTGAAGTGCACTACCTTGAAGGATTTGACACTTAAGACAGTCTTGCTGCAATTGTTCCGCAAGGTGGATTTCAGAGTTGCAGGCTCTGTCTTGCCGAGATCCTTACCTATCTTTTTCTGAGGAGGCTTTTTCCATTTGGCCTGTGCCTTCCTTCTTACCTAAATTTCTCCCTTTCGTGCAAACCAGATGGTTTACCTGCTCTCCTTCTCTAAGGAGCAGTATCGGTGGAAAGATAAGGATCTTTGCCTTGTGGATGTCTGGAGGGTGCCTCTCTGGTGCTTGGCTGTTACGAATTCTTTTTGTAAGTTAGACTATCTTTTTGTACTATTTGCAGGTCTGCACAAAGGTGACGTGGCAGCTAAGTCTACCTTGGGGCTTTGGATTAAGGAGGCCATTACCTCGCATATATGTTGTGGAACGAGCCAGTTCCAGAGGGTTTGCACACCCATTCTACCCGATTGCAAGCATCCTCATAGGTGGAGCAGAGCTTGTTAGTCCCTGCAGATGTTTGTCAGGCAACAGCATGGGCATCTCTTCCACTTTGGTTAAGCATTTCCACTTGGATGTCTATGTGCTGGCGGACACAGCCTTTGGCTCCAAGGTTTTGCAACCTGCTATGTCCTCTTTCCGCCCAGAGGAGGCATAGCTTTGGAACGTCCCATTTGTCTGGACTGGTCTAGCAGGATGATATGGAAGGTGACATTTTACTTACCAGATAATGTCCTTTTCCTTGAGTCCTGCTAGATCAGTCCAGGGCCCACCCTTAGAACTGTGTTTTCTGTGTGATTCTGCAGCGGTACCTTCGGGTCAGCTATGATTTATATGCTTGGATCTGCAGGTCTGCATTCTACAAACAGTCTTCTATTTATGCTTTCCTGTGCATAGTTCTCTTCTGTTTTGAGATCTCATTGGTACTCACATTGAGGTTGTATGAGGCTTGCCAAGTTCTCCCATATGCTTTAGGACGGATATTCTGGTTGACTGAGGCAGAGAGAGGCACAGGAGTGATGTCATTGAAATCTAGGCTTTTCATTGGTTCTTTGTCTTCACCAATCTGCTGGTAGAGGAACAAAACCCACTTGTCTGGACTGGTCTAGCAGGATTCAAGGAAAGAACATTATCTGGTTAGTAAAATGTTACATAATTTACATGCATTCTTAAAATATCTAGGCATGGGCATTTACACCAGCTCCAGGGCTGTTGTGAATGTTTGTGCTTTAGCTTAAGGCATGCAGCTATTTTATAGTGACAAGGAAGTGCCTACTAGTTCTAAAATGTATTTATTTAATTTATTTATTTAACATTTCTTATATACCGCCTTTCATGATATCAAGGCGGTTTACATTGAACAAACTGAAATTACATTGAACAGGACATTATAACTTGGAGATTTTACAGGGAACATTTGCTATGGAGGGTTAAGTGGCTTGCCCAAGACCACAAGGGGCACCTGTGGGACTAGAAACCTCAGTCCTTCCGACCCAAGGTTGCCGTCCTCTAGTGGGATTTGAACCCACGACCTTCCGGCCTGAAGTATCTTGCCCCAACCACTAGGCCACTCCTCAATTCCAATAAGCTTAACTTAAGCGCCTATAAATAGGGTTTTAACTAGGCATCCCCTTTATGAAATTAGTCCCCCCCACCCCCCCAGGCAATGCATTCTAATTCTGCATTCTGATTTTTTAAAACTTCTGGTATTCACATTTAGAAAAATTAACATATATTTTGCATGTTTGTTCTCAATCTCTGTATCATTTGATAGGGCAGTTTGGGGTTATTGCTCTCTGTTCTTTCTATCTGAAATTTGCTTCCAGAACCTCCATCTTCACTTTCTAAATGTAGTTGGTTCCCCCAATATTTCATGGCAGCTGGCTCCTCCCCAGCACGGTCTAAAATCCTGTAGATAGCATTAAAGATCTGTCATCTTGTGCATCAGTCAGGCAAGATCCTCATGCTCGCCAGTCATTCATTTGTTTGTATTCCTAATAATCAAATTGCCAACTATGATGACGGTCCTAATCCTTCCTTCCTAGGCACGTGTCCTGAAAACACATCATTCATATGAGAAGATGCTACATAACCTTGAGGCAAATCTTACCTTTAAGACCGCTTCCTATCACACCAAAGTGATGTTCTCCTGCTGGGTGACATTGTCTCTCTGAGGTTTTGCCAGACTGGAGGTGCGGCTACTCTGCTCTGTTTCTTAGGTCTCCTCTA
This sequence comes from Ichthyophis bannanicus, assembly GCA_033557465.1. Classification (NCBI taxonomy): domain Eukaryota; kingdom Metazoa; phylum Chordata; class Amphibia; order Gymnophiona; family Ichthyophiidae; genus Ichthyophis; species Ichthyophis bannanicus. Next base: position 600,119,657 of record CM066035.1, on the reverse strand, counting down.
TTTTTGTCTGCCGCAGCTCATGGCTGTTTTGACCTCCCTGATTCATCTGCTGCAGAGCAGAATGTAAGTAGGGAGAGTGTCATTTATACTTTTAATTCTGTTAAGTAAAGGAAGATTTGCTTTTTGATAAGGATCACCTGATTTCTTATGAAAACCTGATTTTAGGATGTGTTTCTTTTGAGCTGCATGCTTTTGTAACCTTTTTCCAAAAGCTGGCTGCTCTTTATCTGAGCAAGCAGAAGGTAGAAGAACTTTTAATTAGGTTCTCATGTTGCTGAAAAATCTTCACTAAAGCTGAGGATTTTAACCAGGTTGCGGTTTCGGTGCCAGAGCTGCTTTTAGGCCTTCAGTGCTTTTGGCAATAGCAATAAGACTCAAAACGCATGCATATGCAACAAGTTGAATTGCCTTAAAAACATAAGAATTTTTGTTTTGGGTCAGACCAAAAATCTACCAAACCCAATATTCTGCTTCCAGCAATGGCCATTCTAGATCTCAGGTAGTTGGCAGGATCCCAGAGATGATATAAATTCCATGCTGCGTTACCCACAAGCATAAGCAATGACTTTCTCCAAGTCTATCTTGTTAATGATGATTTATGAACTTTTTATCTAGGAAAGTAGCATACTTTTTTTCTTAAACCCAGCTACACTAACTGCTTTTACCACATCCTCCAGCAACAAATTCCAGAGCTTAATTGTGCATTGAGTGAAAAAATATGTCTTCCGATTTGTTTTAAATATGCTAGTTAGTAACTTCATAGTGTGTCCTCTAATCTTTGTACTTTTTGGAAGCATAAACAATCAATTTACATTTACCTGCTCCATTCCACTCATGATTTTTTATAGACCACTATCATTAATCTTTCCAGCTAACTCTTCTTCAGTTAAAGACCCATAAGAAGTGACCCACTCATGAACACACCATGCCGTTCTTGATATTATTAAGACTCTATTCTGTTCTATGTAATTATCTCTTGTATATAGTTTACCCCGGTTCTCCAAGTTTGTACTCCTGTTCGATGTAAACCAAACAGCTTGTTGTTATGGTCTTTATGTTATAATGTAAACCGCGCTGATGCCGAATAGTGCGGTATATAAGAACTTGTAATAAATAAAAATAAATAAATAAATAAGCTCCTTTGTCTTACATAAGAACATAAGAAATGCCATACTGGGTCAGACCAAGGTCTATCAAGCCCAGTATCCTGTTTCCAAAAGTGGCCAATCCAGGTCACAAAAACTTGTCAAGTTCCCAAAAAAGTATGTAGATCCCACAATTATTATAACTGGGTAAGCAGTGCATTTCCTGGGTCCTCTTTAATAATAGTTTATGGATCTTTCCTCCAGAAATTTGCTCAAACCTTTTTTAAGCCAAACTACACTAATAGCTTGTTCTCCAGTAATGAATTCCAGAGTTTGATTACGCATTGGGGGAAAAATAGTTTCTTGTTACACTTAAATACATTTCATTGTGGCTTCATTACTACTTTTTGATGGATAAACAGGTAAACATAGATGAACGGGTCTATAAATTAATAAATAGAGTAGAACGGGTAAACCATAGATGGGTACACCTATCTATGTTTACCCGTTCTATTCTATTTATTAATTTATAGACCTCTGTCATATCTCCCCTCAGCCATCTCTTTTCCAAGTTGAAGAGACCTAACCTTTTAAGCCTTTCTTTATAAGCGTATCTTTCCATTCTTCTCTGTACCTTTTCTAATTCTGCTATCCTTTATAGGATGTTGCGACTAGAAATGCACACAATATTCAAGGTATGGTTGCACCATGGACCGATACAGAGGCATTATAATAGCCTTAGTTTTATTCTCCATTCCTTTCCTTATGATTCCTAGCATTCTTTTGCTTGTGGAGGGTTTCAATGTATATCCACAATGACACCCAAACCCTTTTCCTGGGTGGTGGTTCCTTATGTTGAACCTTGCATTGTGTAACCGTAATTTTGGTTGTTCTTTTCTAGGTGCTTCACTTTACACTTGTCCACATTAAAATTCATCTGCCATTTGGACATCCAGCCTTCCAATTTATCAAGGTCCTCTTGCAATTTTTCACAATTCTTTTATGTTTTAACAATCTTGAATAATTTTGTGTCATAGGCAAATTTCATCACTTCACTCGTTATTCCTGTTTCAGGTCGTTTACGAATATGTTAAAAAGCAGTGGGACCAGCACAGATCCCCGTGGTACTCCACTATCCACCTTTCTCCATTGAGAAAATTGGCCATTTAGTCCCACACTCTGCTTCCTATCTTTTTAATCGGTTCCTGTTCCACAACAGCACACTCCCTCCTATCCCATGACTTTTTAATTTTGTCAAGAGCCTCTCATGGGGGACCTTGTCAAAGACTTTCTGAAAATCCAGATACACTATATCGACTGGCTCATCTTTGTCTACCTGTTTATTCACATCTTCAAAAAAATATAACCGATTAGTAAAGCAAGACTTTCCTTGGCTAAATCCATGTTGGCTTTCTCCCATTAAACAACAACTATCTACATGTTCAGTAATTTTATTCTTTATAATGGTTTCTATCATTTTGCCTGGTACTGAAGTTAGGCTCACTGGTCTTTATTTTCCCAGATCACCCTGGAACTCTTTTTTACATTAGCCATTCTCCAGTTTTCAGGTACTACAGATGATTTTAATGATTTCAGACCTACTAATATGTGAAGATTCTCATATTTCAGTTCTTTCAACACCCTTGGATGTATACCATCCAGTCCAGGTTATTTGCTACTCTTCAGTTTAACAAACAGTTGTAATACATCTTCCCAGTTTGATATTTCTTTCAGTTCTTCTGATAATCACGTTTAAATACCATTTCAGGCATAGGTAACTTCCCTACATCTTCTTTAGTAAAGACCGAAGCAAAGAGCCTGTCCATTCTCTCCACTATGGCTTTGTCCTTCCTAATCACCTTTTTTCCCCCTCTGTCATCTAATGGTCCAACTCACTCACTGGGTTTTTGCTATGATTTGATTGGTTAGTATGAGTTGTTAACTTAACATTTAACATGAATTAACAATTAACATAGATTGGCATGAAAAATAGATGCAAAATGGTAGAGAGTGAGCCTTACAGTTAATGCAGCGATAATTCCCATATTTTAGCCGTTAATGCAGCCCAGTTAACACCCCTCAGCAGGTGTCATTAAATGTATCATGTTATCTGCAATGTAGTTAATGAACAGTATAGAACCTTTTTCTGTATTAACTGTGTATACAAAGATGCTGAGAATTCCCCCTAGAATTTTGGCAGTTGCTATACAGTAGCTGCAAAACCTTACTGTACTTCAGTAAACAGATTCCCAAGTTTAGGTACCTATGAGGGCATAACATGAAGCTGCAAGGGGGTAAATTGAAAGGCAATGTCAGGAAATACTTTTTCACTGAAAGGGTGGTGGATGCTTGGAATGCCCTCCTGATGAAAGTGTTGGGGGCAAATACAGTGACAGAATTCAAAATGGCATGGGACAGACACAGTGGATCCCTTTACAGCAATAGGATAAAATCAAAATAAACTTACCTAATTTCTCAACATACAGGGGTGTCCTACACGGAGCGGTGGGTTCACCCCTAAAACAAAGACATGGGGAGGGGTGGCCTGCACAGAGCGGCAGGTGCACCTACTCTTGCCATCTTACTGGGCAGACTTGATGGACCATACTGGTCTTTATCTGCCATCGTTTACTATGTTACTATGACAGTAGATGGTTACGTGATTTGCCCAAGATCACAAGGGGCATAAATGCAGGATTTGTACCTTACCTAGTTCTCGGTATACTAACCACATACGCCACTGTATTTTTACCTACATGCTCTGTTGGTAATTTTTCAAATAGCTGTTCTGTTTATATAAGCAGCTATTTACAGTACATAGGGGTATGACTTTTGAAAATTACATTCTGTATGTGGATCTTAATGTGAACACCATTGTGTACATAGAACCGATGTATACAGTGGAGGTACATACCTTTCTAATAAATTGAATAAGGCGGATAAACTCTTTATTCTTAATTACAGGTATCTTCAAACACACTTTGTCTATCTTGAAAGCCCTTATGTCAGACCTGGTGTCAGAGGTGGATCGCCCTCGTGTAATGGGACAGTTTAATGCAGTCTCCAGTATCGGCTTCATCCTGGGCCCTGTGGTTGGTGGCTACCTTACAGAATTTGAGGGCGGTTTTTATCTGGCATCTTTTATGTGTTCGTCCATATTTATTTTAAATGCTGGTAAGTCTCTTTAGGTTTTTTTCGTTTGAAATGATTTCTTTTGTGAATGCCAAGTAAGTTCGAATTAAAAGCGTTTGTTCTATTAAGTCAGGCAGGCAACATCTTCTGACGTTTCTAACACAGAATTCCTAAGCGTCTCTCCAGTCCAGTCCCTTTCCTCTGGGTTGTGCTCCCCTTCCAGCAGCTTTGGAGACTGAGTACGTCATCCTTTTGATGACTGTAGGCAATATATACCACTGGCACCTCCCACCAGCTCCAGTATACTCAGTCTCCAAGTAGCTGGAGGGAGAAGTAAGCCAGATCTTGGGCTTACTGGAGAGACACTTAGTTGTTTGTAGGCTTTGTTTTCATTTAAGTTAATTTAATTTGGTTTATTTCCTTTGATTTCTTTTGCATTGGCCCTTTGGAACTGTAGTTCCTCCTGGGGTGGCCCCCCCCCCCCCTTCAGTAGGCTGGGGAATTAGGAGGCGGCTTTGGGCGGTCAAAGGCTTTCAAAAGAAAAAAGAAAGAAAGTTGCATTCTTAACAGCCGGCAGATAGAGACCGGCGAGAGAAAAGCACTGCCAGAGCCTGCAAGCCATCAGGGCCCTTTGAGCCTAGCCTTCCCGCCTCGCTGCCGAAGCCCTCTCGGCGGCTGAGCGCGAGGGTGGGAAGGAACAGCCAGCAGAGAGAAGCTGCGCGAGGAAGCAGAGGCAGTGCCGGGTGATTTAGCACGCGGCGGAGAGACGCAAGAAGGCCGCGGTCTATGCGGTCTCCGGCGCGGGAGCAGCACCTAACCTCTATTTCTGGATGGCGTGGAGGCAGGTAAAGTGGGGTTTATTCCTTTCGTGCCTTTTTGGCGCCGCAAGCAGTGCTGGGCCTTCGTATTTGGGGGGGGGGGAGGGAGGAAGCACGCAGGATGTGAAGGGAATAAATTAAGCAGCAGGCAGCTGTTTGTATTAATTTTTGCCAGCGGTATTTGCCTGTTTTCAGCTTTAGGGTTTCTGTGTGAGACCACCTAGTGTTAAAATCAAAAAACTTTTTTTTTTTTTTAATTTTTAGCTTTAATTTTATTTTAATTGGTTTGAATTTCATTTCGTTCATCTGGGGCTTCCTCCTCGGGTCACCATGCCGGCAAGACCAAAGTACTTGGTCTGCGGGACCCGGCGCGGTACTGTTTCGGAGGCTGGGGTTTGAAGGCGCTGCGCTGTGGAGGAGGCCTCAGTGGAACAGGAACTCCAGGTTAGTGTGGCCCAGGCTCCGCTGGATTTCGTATCCCAGGAGGCCCTGGAGCCCCTGGATGCGATTCTAGCCGCTGGTCCTTCCCCGTCCCCGGTGGGGGAGCAGCTGGGTCCTTCTCAGCCTCAGCCCTGACCCTCCTCAGGAGCAGGAGAGGGTGTGCGCTGGGAGGGCTTCTCTCCAGAGTTTGTGTTGCTGCTGCACAAGGCCTTTTGTCTGCGCCAGCAGGGGGAACAAGGTCTAATGGTGGTGCAGAGGCACGGATCCAGGCATGGGGCAGAACCCAAGGGACAAGAGGAGGCTGTGGTGCCTCCTAAACTGGTTAGGCTCAAGCAGGAGGTATCCGCCCATTCTCCCATCTGCCCATTCTCCCATGTCGGAGTCTCTAGGAGAGGAGGGCTCAGATCGGGAGGTGTCTTTTGGGGGAAACTGCTAGGTTCGTATGACCTAGATTGGCCACTGTTGGAAACGGGATACTGGGCTTGATGGACCTTGGTCTGACCCAGTATGGCATATCTTTTATGTTCTAATGAGGTGGTAGAAGATGAGGAGGACATCGAGGAAGGCGAGATCCCTGAGGAAGAACAGGGTAGGATTGTTCGGGTCTTTCGTCGAGAGGAGTTGCCGGCCTTGATTGGGGAGTCCTTGAAGGTACTCAATATTGCTGCAGGAGGTCCTCCTGAGGAGGATGTTTTGGAGGATCCACTCATTCAGGTGGTCAGAAAGTTGCAGAGGGATTCCCTGTTCACCGGGTGGTATGGCAGATGATTCAGGAAGAATGGGACCAGCCAGAGTCTGGTTTGAGGGGTGTCTGCTCGATGTCGCACCTGTACCCGGTGCCGGAGGCAGACAAGGAGTTTCTGCGGTCACCTAGAGTGGATGAGGCTGTGTCAGCAGTCACCAAGAAGATGACCATTCCAGGATAGGAAGCTGGACACGTTGAAACAAGCCTTTGACGTTAGCGCCTTGGCTTTGCAGGCCTCGATGTATGGGGCGTGGGTAGCCTGGGCTTGTTTGCTTGGTCTCAACAGCTTCAGCTGTCTGGTGACACTTCTGAGGGGTTGAACGGGATGGCGGCGAGATAGGCCGCCCCGGACTCCAATCTGATGGATAGCCAGTATGACCTCATCAGAAGTTTATCATCAGAAGTTTATCGAAGAACATGGCTTCAGTGATAGCGACTCAGCGCTACCTCTGGCTCCGTAATTGGGCTGAAGATGGTTCTTCTAAAGCCACACTCAGCAGGCTTCCATTTAGGGGGAAATTGCTGTTCTGTGAGGACCTAGAAAAGTTAGTTAAGGAACTGGGAGAGTCTAAGGGAGGCAGACTTTCTGAAGACAGGCCGAAGCAGAATCGGGAGATTCGGAGGTTTCGGACTTCTCAGCTGGTCGCCTTTCAGCGGGGTCGCTTTCTGGCGAAAGGACAGGGCTTCCGGGGGTTTCGAGCAGCGGGGAGGGGTTTTGGAAGTCCATCCTCCTCTTCGGGGCCCAGGAAGTAGCAATGAAACAACGGGGATCTGGGCGGGAGTTCTGCCGGTGGGAGGTCAGCTCTGGCAGTTTCGTCCCGCTTGGGCCCGGATTACATCAGACCAATTGGTCTTGGAAGTGGTGAGGGACAGCTATGCACTAATTTGCAAGGTCCGTTCTTCCTTCCTTCGTGCAGTCTCCTTGTTTGTCGCAGGTCAAGGCAGTGGTTGTAGAGGAGACCCTGGCAAGGCTGTTGGCATTAGGGGCGGTGGTGCCGGTGCCCAAGGACCAATGCGGCTACGGTTGGTACTCAATGTAATTTGTAGTGCCAAAAAAGGAAGAGTCCTTTCGGCCGATTCTCGACCTGAAGTGGGTCAATTGCTGTCTTCAGGTCCCTCACTTTCGTATGGAGACACTGAAGTCAGTTATAGTGGCACTGCATCGGGGAGAGTTTGACATCCCTCAATCTCATGGAGGCGTATCTGCATATTCCCATACGCGAGTCACATCAGCAGGGTAACCGAGTTTCTCAGGATTCTGGGGTGGGTGATCAATCTGAAAAATAGCAGGTTGGTTCCCTCTCAGGAGCTTGAGTATTTGGGGGCAAGGTTTCATACCGGCGAGGACAAGGTATTCTTGCCGGCGCAGCGAGCAAAGGAACTTGGGCGCTTGGTTCTCCGGTTCTGCCAGCGCCGTCGGCTTGGCACTATTTGCAGGTATTGGGGACCATGGTGGCGACAATTGAATTGGTGCCCTGGGCCAGGGCTCACATGAGGCCGTTACAGCGGTCGCTACTGCGTCATTGGTCCCATCAGCGGCAGCCAGTGTCGGTGGCGCTTCCCTGTTGCCTGGAAACTCAGGAGTCATTGTAGTGGTGGCTCCTCCCCGCAAATCTACTAAGAGGCATGCATCTCGAATCCCCACAATGGATGCCGGTTTGTCCGTTTTGGGGTGTGCATTGCGAGGGCCGTTTTGCCCAGCGCCTCTGGAGCATTCAGGAGGCGCAGTGGTCCATCAACAGGTTGGAATTGCGGGCAGTAGCTCTGGCGCTCAGGGCGTTTGCCCGGTTGGTCCTCCCAAAGGCTGTCTGGGTGCTCTCCGACAATGTGACAGCGGTGGCCTACATCAACCATCAGGGGGACACGAGCAGTCCTCTCCTGGAGGAGGAGGTGGAGCACCTGTTGGAATGGGCCGAGGTCCATCTGGTGGCGCTCTCGGCGCAACATGTGGCCGGAGTAGAGAACGTCATGGCGGATTTTCTCAGCAGACACAGAGTGGATCACGGAGAATGGGAGCTCTGTCAGGAGGTCTTCGAGCAGGTGCAACACCGCTGGGGCATTCCAATCATGGATCTGATGGCGCGATGGGATTCGGCCAAGGCGAGTCAATTCTTCAGCAGATGGAAGGAAAGAATGTCAGAGGGTCTGGATGCCCTAGTGCAGAAGTGGCCCCCGGAAGGTCTGCTGTACGTGTTTCTGCCATGGGCTCTCATAGGCAGGGTACTTCAGGGAGTAGAGGCCCAACAGGGGTGGGTAGTTCTCATTGCCCCGGACTGGCCGCGGTATGCCGATCTCATTCAGCTCCTGGCCCGACCGTCTGTGGCGACTTCCAGTGAGTGACGATCTTCTGGTGCAGGGGTCATTGCGAATGCCGCAGGTGGATCGGTTCTCACTTTCGGCCTGGCTATTGAAAGGGCGAGGCTGCAAAAACGAGGATATTCCGGGGCAATGATTTTGACTTTGCTGAAGGCCTGCAAAGAGTCGACCTGCCTGGCCTATGTGAGGGTCTGGCGTATATTTGAGAGTTGGTGTGAAGAAAGGCGGAAGAGGCCCTAGACGGTTTCAGTGCCAGAGGTGTTGGAGTTCCTACAGGCGGGATTCAAAACAGGCCCGGCGGCTAGCTCCTTGAGGGTGCAGTTGGCGGCTATTTCCTGCCACAGGGTTAAGATTCAAGGTAGGAATCTAGGTGAGCATCCTGATGTAAATCATTTCCTGAGGACCGTAAGGCGCTTGCAGCTCAGCAAAGATCTGTGTTACCGCCTTGGGATCTCAATCTCTTATTGGATTCTCTGGCCAGGGAGCCGTACGAACCACTGGGGCGGGCAACTTTGAAGGACTTGACGCTTAAGTAGTGTTTTTAGTTGCTATCTGTTCGGCAAGATGGGTCTCAGATTTGCAAGCGTTGTCTTGCCGTCCACCTTTCCTCTCTCTTTCTTCAAGGATAAGGTTGTCTTGCGGACAGTGCCTTCCTTCTTGCCTAAGGTGGTGTCACCGTTTTTCATGTGAATCAGTCGATGTCCCTCCCCGCCTTTACTGGGGTTGACCAGGAAGAGGTTGACCCTCGCTTGCATCTTTTGTACACGCGCAGGGTTCTGAAGCATTATTTGCGGCACACAGTCATTCCGCAAGTCAGAGCGGCTGTTTATTTTGTTCTGGGGGTCACGCAAGAGAGAAGCAGCAGCCAAGGCTTCCATTTCCAGGTGGATTAGAGAGGCCATTTCCTCAGCATACATTTTGAAGGGGAGGCAGGTTCCGGTGGGATTCTGGGCTCACACTATGTGGGCGCAAGCAGCATCGTGGGCGGAGTTTAGTCTTGTTCCTCCGCTGGACATTTTTCGGCCAGCGATGTGGTCTTCGTTGCATACCTTTGCGAAACACTACCGTCTGGATGTTCAGGTAGCAGGGGATGCTGGATTTGGAGGAGCGGTGCTTCGTTCCGGTCTGGTAGGTCCCGCCCAAAGTTGAACTACTCTGTTACATCCCAGAGGAAAGGGACTGGACTGGAAAGACGCTTAGGAAATAGTAATTAGATCTTACCTGCTAATTAGTGTTCCTGAAGGAACTCCAGTCCAGTCCCTGATCCCGCCCAGTGTTTCAGGTGTGTTTGTGGTCACCGGTCCGAAGCTAGAAGGGGTATAGTCTATGGTGACATGGCGTTGGCTTGGTTTGGACATGGGGCAGTGGACTCACCTTCTAAGGCCCAGTTGCCAATCTGGTCTTAAAAGGAATGCTTGTGTTGGGTCGATTTGGAGAAGCTGGTTAAGGACCTGGGCAAGACAGTCTTACTGCCTTCTGGAGGACAGGACCAAGGGGCCTGTGAAGCGAGCAGGAGCCCCTTTTCAGTCGGCCTCAGACTCCTGGGGGTCTCGGAACCTCTGCTGCTACCATCCTGGAAAACGTTTCTTCCCATCTGCTTATGGACGTTGGGCTTGTTCTCAGTTCTTTTGTGGAGCACTTGGGCCCATGGAGCCAGTCCCATCCAGAGGAGGACCCTCACGGTCTGCACAATGAGGGTTTGGGGGCCCATTCCCTGGTTCCTGTGGTTGGGGCAGCCTGTGCTGCCGCTGCTTCAGGAATGGGTTGGATCACCAAGGATCTCTGGCTGCTAGTCCCCATTCAGTACGGCTATGGCCTGGAATGCAAAGAGCTGATCCTGGCCACTTGCGTCTTCTCCCCTTGTGTGTCTGCAAACAGGGACACTGTGCGGATCACCTTGGACAAGTTGCAATTGTGCCCATTCCTCTGGATGATTGGGACAGGTGTAGGTATTCCATCTGTTTTTGTGGTGGCTGACATGGAAGGAACATTCTGGCTCATTCTGGACCTCAAGTGCATCAAGTGCTTGTGTGCCATGTGTTTCTGGATGGAAAGTTTGCTATCCAGGTTCATACAGTGTGCAGAGGGAGTTCCCAACATCTCTCTTTGGCTGAGGCATATTTTCATATCCCAATCTGGGGGATCAGCAAATATCTGTGTTTTGCCATGTTTGGCTCTTACCTTCAGTTCACTACCCTTCCATTCAGGCTCTCTAATGTCTGAAGGATGTTCTCCAAGGTCATGGTAGTGGTGTCTGCGGTGCCAAGGGATTTGTGTGCAGCCACATCTGGACTACTGGCTCATCTGAGTACATTCTACTTCAAAAGCATCTTGGGTAGCTCCTCAAGTGGTGTCCCTTCTGATGAACCTAAGCTGGGTGATCATTAGGGAAGAGACCATTCTTGCATTCCCGATGCCTCAAGTTCCTGGGAGCATGTTTTCGATACTAGAGTGTACAGAGTCTTTCTGCCAGTGGAGAAAGTCAAGGTTGTTGGATTGTGTAGCGCTATTCTGTTTGCAACAGGCTCCTAGAGTCCAGGTTGACCTTCATCAGCAGTTTAAGGTCAGACTTCTGCTCCCAATGATGTGAAGGCAGGCCTGCAGTGGGTGCAGCAGCCCAATCTTCTAAGGAAGGGCATGCTGCTGGACGATTGCTTATGGATCCTTCTGGTGACAAATGCCAGTCTTTCAAGCTGGGGAGCCCATTGCTAAGGCCAAATGGCCCTGGATCATTGGAACTGTGGGGAGGCAGTGTGGTCCATCAACAGCCCAGAAGTGAGGGTCATCAGGTTGGGTATTGCTGCGAGTCTTCGGCCCCTGGTCAACGGCCAGGCAGTTTGTGTTCTCTGACAATGCCACTGTAGTAATTTGTCAGTCAGCAAGGTGGTATGAGGAGTGCCGGGGTGGCACTGGAGGTGGCTCTCCTGTTTGCCTGGGCTGTGAAGAGCCTCCTAGTTTGGTTCTGCACATTGCCGGGGTGGATACTGTGGAGATGGATTTTCTCAACTAGCACTCTCTAGCCCCAGGAGAGTAGGGGTTGGTCAGGAGGTGTTTTTTCAGTTGTTTCTGCACCCCTGGGGTTACCCTGAGAGGGATCTGATGGTGACCCGCTTCAATGCCAAGTGTGCCACTTTTTCAGTTACCGCACAGAGACAGGGTCCAAAGGCCTTGGGCACCCTGGCTCAATTTTGACCATCTCAGCACCTGCTGTAGGTGTTTACTCCATGGCCCCTGGTGGAGTGTGTGATTCAGCATATGCAGTGCCATCCAAGAAGGATTATTCTGTCAGCACCAGGTTGGCCAAGGAGAGCGTGATGTGCAGAGTTGATGCAGCTCCTGCAAGCACCATACCTTAGCCTTGCCTCCTTCTCAGGACTTATTGTGTCAGGGGGCCACTTGTCCTGGAGGACCTGACTCCCTTCTTGCTTACAGCTGGTCTCCTGTAAGGAGATGGTTAGTGCGTACGGGCTACTTTCCAGCAGTGGTGTCCCACTCTGCTCAGAGTCTGGAGGAGGTCTACCCAACCTGGCATAAGTGCGGGTCTGGTGCCTTATTTTATTTATTTAACATTTTTTATATACCGCACTATTCATCATCAGTGCGGTTTACATTGAACAACAATATACCTGCCAATACATGACTGATCTAGGTTTACATATAACAGGGAAGATAAACTGGGTGTGAACTGGGGATAACTATCTACATAATTATACATAATTATATATACATTGAATAGGTTACATCAAGATTCGATATTTGACAAGAATACAGTGTTTTCACATTTTGATCCTTTGAGCCTTGAGTGCTGGTGCTGTCTGTGGCCTTTTCTGCAGGACATTCTGGAAATAGGCCTATTTCCTCTTAACTCCCTAAAGGTTTACGTGGCATCTTTGGCCTGTTTCAGCGGGCCCATTTGGCTGGTAAGTCTCTAGCCATGGATCCAGATGTTTCGTGCCTTCTTCAGTGGGGTTCGGCATCTGTGTACTCTCCTATAGTCTGTAGTCCCTTCCTGGGATCTGTGTCTGGTGTTCGGTGCCCTGATGTTGGAGCCCTTTGAGCCATTGAAGTGCACTACTCTGCAGGACTTGACTTTCAAGACAGTCTTCTTGGTTGTGATTGTTTCAGAAGGCGGTTTTCCAAGATGCATGATCTGTCATGCCTAGATGCTTACCTATCCTTTTTTCTGAGGAGGCATTTTCCATTTGGCCTGTACTTCCCTTCTTCCCTGAAGTGGTTTCTCCCTTTCATGTGAACCAGGCGGTTTTCCTGCCTTCCTTCTCTGAGGAAGTTATATAGTTGGTAGGGCTTCTTCTCTAAGGAGCACTGTCGGGGGAATGGCAAGGATGTTCGCCATGTGGATGTCCAGGGGGTGCTTCTCTGGTTCCTGAAGATTACAAATTCCTTTCATAAGTCAGGCCATCTTTTTGTACTGTTTGATGCCATGCGCAAGGTGACACAGCAGCTCAGTTTGCATTGGGGTGCTGGTTTAAGGAGGCCATTGCCTCGGCGAATCTGTGGCAGCTCTGGTCAGTTCCGAATGTTTTGCATGCCCATTCTGCCTGAGTGCAAGCATCCTTGTGGGCGGAGCAGAGCTCCGTAGCTCCTGCAGACATTTGTCAGGCAATAATATGGGCATCATTTCCACGTTCATCTAGCATTTCCACTTGGATGTCCATGCTCGAGCGGATACGACCTTTGGCTCTAAGTTTTGCGAGCTGCTGTGTTTTCTTCCCACCCAGTGGAAACAGCTTTGGTATGTCCCACTTGTCTGAACTGGTCTAGCAGGATGTTATGGAAGGTGACATTTTACTTACCAGATAACGTCCTTTCTTTGAGTCCGCTAGATCAGTCAAAGGCCCTTGCCTGGAACTGTGCTCTCTTTTTCTGAGGCGGTACCCTTGGGTCTGCTATGATTTCTATGTTTGGCTTTGCAGGTTCATCTTCTACCAATAGCCTTCTCTTTATGCTTTCCTGTACTAGTTCTCTACTGTTTAATTGCTCATTGTTGCTCAGGTTGAGGTTGTGTAAGGCCTGCCATGTTCTCCTATATGCTTTGGGATGGATATTGAAGAGCCCTCTGGTGGCTGAGGCAGAGAGAGGCATAGGAGTAATATCATTGAAAGCTGAGCATTTCATTGGTTCCTTGTCTCAACCAATCTGCTGGTAAGGGAACACAACCTACTTGTCTGGACTGGTCTAGCAGGACTCAAGGAAAGGACATAAGCTGACATCTTGCTTACCAGATAATGTGACAGATATATTTTGTAGATAGCAGGATAATCAGTCTTATAAATAAGAAAAATAGTTTTCTGAAAGTTGAGTTATATCCCGATGCGCGCATATGTGAGATTCTTTACTGGTTGTTTTGTTACCTTCAGTAGTATCTTTTTATTGTTAATTTTTACTTTCTTTGGTATTTCACTGTAAGGCAGCCTTGGTTCTGCCTTTCTTTATTTCAGAAGACTACAGGGTCTATTTTGTCCTACTATTTGTCCCATTTGCCATCCCTGACTAAGCCTCACCATAAAATAAGGAGTTTGTATAAGGAGGCTTAGACGGGGGTGGGAGGGGGCAGTGCGGAGGCAGAGTTAAGGCGGGCAGTGGGTGATCTGTGGCCCCAGATGTACAGGGCCGATTCTGAAGTTGGTCCTGTACATACAGGGCCGGCAGACTGGGTGGGGGATTTATTCCACCTCTGAGGTAGAATAAGTTCCCCCTAGACATTGGGGGACAGGAGGCCTGACTGGAAGCCAAAAGGTGAGGGGGTGCAGGAGATTCCCCGCAGCCCAACCCTGGCCATGGGAGGCCAGATCGGGGGTTGGGCTGTGAGGAAAGGCAAAAGTGGTCAGCAGCTGGGGATCACGGCTCCATTCAGGAGCCTGACTGAGTTAGCCAGGCCGGGGCCTCTATGTGCAGGCCGATGGGAATAAGGTTGCCAACTGACTCCAGATGCGCCCGACAGGCTTGATCCAGTCCTGGATTTACCCCACTGCATACAGGGACATTTAGTTCTGACTTCTCCATTGTACTCCATAGGAAATGGAAAACTACAAATCCCTGCATGAAGTGGGGTAAACCCAGGACTGGATTAAGTCTGTCGGGCGCATCTGGAGCCAGTTGTCAACCCTAGATGGGAATTAGAACCCGGCCTGCACGTACAGGCCTAGATGCGATTCTGATCCTGCGGGGGCTAGATGTGCCCCGCGGGATCAGAATCTGGTCTATCTGTGTGCGTGTATTTGTTCAACAATTTTCTATAATTGGTGATTTAGAACAAGCTTCAAGTTTTACCTTTATTTGCTATAATGCATTATCACGAGGTAACTATGTGGCTCACAATTTAAAAAAAACTATAAATCCCAAAGCATATATGTTCTGACAAAGAATCTAATTTTAATTTTATATTTGTTTTATTGATTGCTTAACAAAATTCAAATAAATATCTTTAAATATATACAGTTTCATCCGTATAGTCCTGGTCTCCTAGATCCAAAATTATTTAAACTCAGTTCTCAAATGTTTGTTTTGTAATTAAGGGCATCTGTGCATCCAGGTTTTGCATATGCCTCTGCTACAAGTGTAAGTTGCCAGGATTCCTCTCTCAGTTTTTCCCATGTGTCCATTTTTGAAATGGCTCCTCCCGCTGCATGTAGATATACATCCCTGTGCATTTCTTCCACTTTCTGCTATGTAATATAGAGCCGGCTCCATTTAGCAGAAACATTTTCTAAAATTCCATCAGAACTGAGTGTGCCTGACCCCAACGTCTCAATTTCAGTCTCCGCGATCTATTCAAATGTGCCTTCACACAAATAGGAATGAAACCAAACGACCTGTATCAGCTGCCAGTAAGAGGAAGATTGTATATACAAGTCAAATCAGTGGGGACGGTGACTGCATAAAGATATACGGATAAATTATCTGTATATCTTCATGCATATCATCAGTCAAGATATCCATATAAGTCAGACCAAGTATATGGTCCAGACTTCATGTGGATGTTATCCCTATAAAGTTAGTTCTGCTGTTTCTGTGTTCAGATTTATACTAATACGTTATTTGGATAGAGGCTGAATATTGCTGTGATTCAGATAGCTTTTACTCCCTACCTGTGGCAGGTATTTGAAAGCAAAGTATTTATCCATATAAATTCTAACATTGCACAGACACATCTTCTTTAATATTGACCAGCCTACTTTCACTTCTTTAAAAGTGAATGCTTAAAGTCTGAGAGCCCTGTAGGCAAAAACAAATGTCCAGATATTTGCTTTAGATGGCGCTGTCCATGGAAAATCCACAACATAATAGTGATTATATAATACCACCAAACTATTTGGAATGAAAAAGTAGTGAAATGCTAACTAAAACGAGAAAGGTAACATTTCTAGCCCTAAATAACTGTCATTGAGCTGCTAGTACTGGAACTAGTGAGAGACGCGGGCTTAGCTCTAGCCATCGGAGGAATGTGGAACTTGATGCAAGGGAAGGGCTGCTTGGCAATCAATGCAGTCAAATTTTGGCATAGACACCAAAGGGGGGATACTCCGACTCGACGGCACTTAACAACAGCAGTAGCATGCAACTTTAAAAGGGAGACTATAATAAAACAGAGTCAGTAGGAAAAGCAGCAACTACATGAGGCATGGAAGTTGTTTAAAAATACTTTTCTGAAAGCTCTAAAACAATGTGAAGATTAAAAAACATCAGAGACAGGCGAAATTTCCATGGTGGTTAACAAAGGTATTAAATTTAAAAGGACATCATTCAAAAAATGAAAAGTGGGTTCAAATATGGAAAATAGGAGAAAGCAGAAGCATTGACAGGTTACATAGAATACACCATTAAAGGTTTTGAAAGGAAAATTGCAATAAAAGCAAACAATAATAATCGACTTCAAGTATACCTGAAGCAAAAATCCTGTAAGGGAGTCAATTAGGCCACTAAATAATGGTTAGGGAGGGGTAAATGGAACAATTGTTGAGAACAAGGCCCTAGCCTAAACACTTGCTGTCACTCTACTAAAGTGCACTAACATGCATTAATGCACCTTATTTAACTGCATGTTCCATTTTAGATAGCACTAAATATCTGTGTACAGACACCACTATTGGTACTGCTTAACATTTACGTACACAACCTGGAAAATGAAGCAGTGGGGGAGAAGATCCAGCTGGCAGATGAGACAGTTATTCATGCTAAGACACAAATTGTCAGAAATAGCAGGAGGACCTTATAAAATTAGGTGACCGGCTGTCGGAATGGCAAATAATCTTTAATGCGAAGAAATGCAAAATGATGTACATTGGGCAAAAATGCAGGCTGTGGGTTTAAAGTACTATGTTTCATATTATGAATTAACACTGAGCAAAAGGATCTTGGAGTTCTGGAAAATGTATTGAAATCATCAGTTTAGGGTGTTGTACAATTCAGTGCTGTGTGGTAGCAACTGAAATAATCAATGGAATGTTAGGAACTATTCAGAAATGAATAGTAAAGCAAACCAGAAATATTATAATGTCTGCATCCACCCATGGTGTGACCACACATTAAGGGGCATGTTTACTAACTTGCGGTAGCCTTTTGCAGCTATTCCGGTGCAGAGGTTTTGTATTTACCATGGAGGCCTGTAATAACTGCATTGGCAGGTAACATGGAATGTCCCGTGATGTCTGCTGATACAGTAAATTTATGGGGCGGTCAGGTAGCGATCAGTGCAGAGTTCTCACAAGCTCTGTGGCCTGATTGCTGCTGATTTCCCCCCCTAAAAAAAAAGATTGTTGGTGTCACAGATAAAAATCTGTAGTGCCAGAGGTGCTCCTCACCCCCCCCCCCCGAGCACTGATTTACCCATCCCCCACCCCAAACTGCTCCCAATCCCAATTGGGAGCTTTCCGGGAGGGATCTGTGCACCCACAGCCATGAAAAGTATATCAACTAGCCAGTTGTGGGGATGATGTCTTCACCCTATTTTTAAAAAAAAAAATTCCAGCTAACCATTTGATGTTAACCCCCCCCCCCCCCAACAAATTCCCAGCAACCTGTACCTCTGAAGGTCAAGTGGTGCATTGGGACAGGTGTTGTCCTTCCTGCTCCTGTCATCAGGGCACCCCAAAATTACCCCTATCATTCAGTGCTGCCCTCTAGCCTCACACGCAAGATTGTGGTCTTATTTGTTAGTACGACTGAGGAGAGCAGTTAACATGGGACCTGGTTACAGATAGCATGGGTTAACCGTTAGCCCGGCTTAGTAAATATACCCCTTGGTCTCTGGTCACTTTTTGTACACTTTCATTATGATAGCTGGATTGGAGAGGGAAGAGGGTGGGCTAGCCTGCTATGGGGGAAATTATTCTTAGCATCCATGAATGAAGTCTGATGATTCAGCTTTCAAACTATCACATTTCCCTAGTTATTGATTGCGGAGGTGGATCAGAATCAGACTGATTATCTAGTTATGAAGGCAAATGCTGCAGTCCAAAAATGTATACACTAATTTTGCTCATTTTATTGTACTTTCACATCACTTTGACAGGTCTTGTTTTGATGTTACCATGGGCTGAAGGTACTGCAACCAGTAATGAATATAACCGGCATACCACAACCTTTCACACTAACAAGATAGAAGGCACCATTCCACCAAAGGTTAAATATAATCCAGATGTTACCCAAGCAGCTAATGGGATTATAAAATCAAATACTTTCCGGTCTTCATGGATTCAAGTTATATCAGTGATAAAGAAGATTAAAAATGTGGCATGCTCAGATCTGTGGGATATATTGTTGATACGCTTATTAATGGCACTTGCTATATTGCTGTATTATAGCAATTTTGCCCTAGCACTTGATGAGAGATTTGGTGTTAAGCCTAAGATCAGTGGGTACATCATTGGTTACAGTAACACTATTGGAGCACTTGCTGGCTTCCTGCTTGGACCATTAACAAGACTCTATGAGCATAATGTGTACACCATGCTGTTACATTCAAGCACTTTGACGTTTTTCTTGATATTGCTTTATGCTTCAGCATCGTCTGTATGGATCGTAGTTTTATGCTCTATATTTTTGGCCTTTTCAACAACTGTTGGACGAACTTGTATCACTGACCTTGAGCTGACTCTAGGTGGGAATCAGGCAAGTGGTACACTCATAGGAGCTGGCCAATCTGTAACATCAGTGGGACGGATAGTTGCACCTCTTCTTTCAGGCGTTGTACAGGAGTTCAGTCCCTGTGGACCCCCAAACCTTGGTGCAGCTTTGGCATTGATGGCTGTAATATTAATGGTTATCAACAAATCACACTACAGCTCTACTGCAAGCAATAAGGTCAAAAAGGAATAAGACTGTTCAGCAGACACAAGGATGCAAGTACAAATATTTGAGACATCACTGTAAAAGTCTTGACAGTCAAATGAAATATCAGTATCAAGGCGGAGGACCTGTAGGTATTTCATTAATGTTCTTTTCACTTCATCTGGCTACCTATCTTCTCCACCTGAAAAGCCAGCAGAATACCATCTTCCTTAGCTGTAATACTAATACATACATTCATGTGTTCATGTACTTTATACAGTAGCACAGTACGCTGTCAGGACCAGATAAAACTAATCTGATGATGATTTGACTTGGTTGTCACATGATAATCAGATAAGAGTATGAATTATGGGTTTAGGTCAGGGGTTCTCAAACCAGTCCTTGGGACACACCTAGCCAGTCAGGTTTTCAAGTTATCCACAATGAATATTCATGAGAGAGATCTGCATACAATGAAGGCAATGCATGTGAATCTTTCTCTCATGCATATTCATTGTGGTTAACCTGAAAACCTGACTGGCTAGGTGTGTCCTGAGGACTGGGTTGAGAACCCCTGTTTTAGATTGAAGCAGCATGTAATTGTCTAAATTATTACATTTTCTACAATAGGTATGAAAATTCAAATACATTGAAAGGAATGGCAAGTCATTATGAAAGTAGATGTTATTCCTACAGTTCCTCTTTGTAGTACGCTGTTGATTTAACAGTATTTGCAGTGAATTATTGATGTACTAACAAAATATGGAAAGAGAGAGTTGTTATCTACTGTTAGAATAGATTTCTACAAAAGAATAAGTGCAAAAATGTCTGCAAGCACAGTATGGTATGTTAGACGGTTACAGTAATGGTGTTGAAAGACCAGACCAATTACAGGTCTTCCAAAGAGGACTTAAATGGCTTGAGCTCTGTCCTTTTGTTAAGAACCTAACTCAGAATAGTAGCAAGATAATTAGTTTGTTTCCCAGTTCGAAGCAGCCTTGGTGCTGGCAGACTATTGCGGTTGCCGCTTGTCCTATATAATTCATTTTAAATAGAGCTCATATTGCAGCATAATTTGAACCAACATGGTCTATATGAAGTCTGAGGAATCTAAAATAACGTACAATTGAAATGACATCTATCATGGCAAACTAAATATTTATGATTTCACAATCTGATGAGACATAAGCATCTCTTCAGCTGTTTTGCTTTGAAAATGCCTTTGGTAGCTTACAATTTCAGAGAGTATATAACAGAGGTCAGTGGAACCACACCCATATAATGTAGCACTTTATGCAAATAGCTTAAAACAATATACTCGGATTGATGTCTTGTCAGTCAGTGACATACCACAATCATAAAGACCATCTTAGTACCTCAAGATGATTTTAGCTAGTTTGCATAATGGATGGTTTTACTGAGATTTGAAGGTATGAGTGCCAGAAATGCCTTCACTGATACTGGATTCTGTTGTATATGTGCCCCACTGAATTTGCAGAATAGCTGTACCCTGTTTTAATTATGTTCTGTCATTTTTGTAGTAATATCCATGATCGATAACGGAGCCATCTTTAGGCTGGTGTGATTAATGAAGGGGTACATTTTCAGTAAGAAGTCTAGCAGGAGAGGTGTATGTGATTTCTGAATGTACAAATCAGTCTGATATCCAAACACAAATTATCAGCATGGATGGTGATTGAAGGATAGAAAAATAGAAACAGTAAAATAGAAAAATGACGACAGAAAAAGACCAAATTCCAGAGTTTGATTACACGTTGAGTGAAAAAATATTTTCTTTTATTAGTCTTAAATAGTTTACCCTGTAGCTTCATTGCATGTCCCCTAGTGTTTCTATATTCTGATAACGTAAACAATCGATCTACGTTTACCCGTTCCACTCCGTTCATTAATTTATAGACTAATATCATATCTCCCCTCAGCCGTCTCTTTTCCAGGTTAAAGAGCCTTTCTTCATAGGAGTATCCTTCCATCCCCTTTACCATTTTGGTGACTCTTCTCTGAACCTTTTCTAAAATCGCTATATCCTTTTTAAGATACGGCGACCAGAATTGCACACAATATTCAAGGTGCGGTCTCACCATGGAACGATATAGAGGCATTATAATATCTTTTGTTTTATTTTTCATCCTTTCCTTATCATACCTAGCATTCTATTTGCTCTCTTGGCCGCCGCTGCACACTGGGCCGAGGATACCATGTTAAAACCCTCTGACAAGACCCACCTCTGGTGAATCCATGCTGCCTCGGATTCTGTAATCCGCTGGATTCCAGAAATCTCACTATTTTCTCTTTCAGCAGTGTTTCCAGTAATGTGCTCACCATCAAAGTTAAACTAACTGGCCTGTAGTTTTCAACCACATCCTTACTTCCACTTCTGTGTAAAGGCACCACATGAACCTCTCTCCAGTCCTTTGGCACCACTCCCGACTCCAACGAGGCATTGAAAAGGTCAATCAGTGGAGCTGCTAGAACGTCCCCAAGTTCCCTCATTATTCTAGGGTGTATCCCATCCGGTCCCATTGCTTTGTCTACTTTAAGTTGAGCAAATTTCTCACGAACACAGTCTTCTGAAAATTGTTCAAGAATACCCCTCGCTTCTGTTCCTGTTTTTGGGTGTTTTCTGAGGTCCTGTTCCTGGTTCTTCTTCTGTGAACACAGAACAGAAATATTTGTTAAGCAATTCCTCTTTATCCTCATCGGCTTCTGCTTATTCCTCCCCTTCACCCTTGAGTCTGACAATACCACTTTTGCTCTTCCTCTTCTCACTAACATATCTGAAAAATATCTTATTCCCCCATTTTATTGCATTGGCTATTTCCTCCTCTTTTTGAATCTTTGCTTTCCTGACTACTTTGCTAGCTTCTCCCAAATATAGATGCCTGTCTTCCTCTCTGTGATCTCTTGTATTTCATGAAGGCCTCCCTCTTTTTCTTTACCTTTTCAGCTACTTCTTTTGAAAAGCCATAGCGGTCTCCTTTTCCTTTTACCTTTATTTACCATTTTAACAAAAAGATTGGTTGCCCTTAAAATATCCCCTTTCAGTTTTGCCCACTGTTTTTCTACGTCTCCCAGCTGTTCCCATCCCGCTAACAACTCCCTGAGGTACTGGCCCATCTTGGCAAAGTTAGTTTTCCTCAAGTCTAAGATCTTCACTTTGAATGGATCCTAACAGCCCTAGTCCTAATACTGAACCATACCATCTGGTGATCACTGGATGCAAAATGATCTCCCACTATAACATCAGGAACACTTTCACCATTTGTAAGCACCAAGTCCAGTATGGTCCCTTCACGTGTAGGGTCAGTTACCAATTGCCTGAATAGTTCTCCCTGTAGAGAATCCAGGATCTCCTTACTTCTAGATAATCTCCAGGAACAAGCAGGAATGTAGTCATCACATATGGGTATCGTCGGTACCAACGGAGCCTGCATGGGAACGCTCCCCAGCATCCAAATAGAAAGCTTTTGGGAGCATCCCACAGTGCCTGCGTGCTGCCTTCCTGCCTTTCCCAACTGCCTCTCTCCAGTTAAAAAAAAATATATATATACTAGAATTTTTCCTGTTTTTTTTCTTCAGGTGCACGCACCTTTTTGTGCCTTAGGTCCTAAAACGTTTTCTTACAATGGAGAAACTGCCTCAGGTTTCAAAAAGTGCACCAAGTGTGGCGGTACCTTTTCCGTCACAGACACCCATGAATGGTGTCTAAAATGTTTAAGTCCTGACCACTCCATCACGGATTGTATGTCCTGCGCCATGATGTCTAAAAGAGGTCGGCAGAACCGAGCTGCTAAGCTCAGTACCCCGTTTCCCTCTGATGCAGCTTCGGTGGCATCAACTTCTTCCAGGGCTTCCTCTTCCTCCCATGGATCTCAGGTAACTAAACATTATTCCAGCTGGTCCTCAAAGGGTAGATCTCCTTCTAAGCATCGAGATGCCTCTGGCGTTGCCCTTGAGGATTCTGCACCGGCAAAATTGCCCCGGCGGGAGGCTTCGGCTTTCAAAGCATTATCGGGGCTCCAGGATGTTCTCGAGGCCTCGACCTTGGCAGAACTACTGGTGCCATGTTCTGGGGTACCGGCGGTCTTCTCCAGTACCGACATCCAGGCATCGGCAGCGTCGATAGACTAGAGATTCCTGGCTATTGAGCGCAGTCTGGCAGCTCTCCTTGCGGCATCGACACCCTCGGAATCACGACAGACAATCCGGTCAGTACCGGCACCGGCATTGGTTCCGGTACCGATAGCATTGACATCGGCATCGGTGTCTGCTTTGCCGGTATCCAGTCATCCGATGCCCTCGGGTACCAATACCCCGGTTCAGATTACTCCCTGTACCGACTTCGGTCGGTACAGGTATCGGGCTCTTCAGGAGCATCTGGACAGACGGTACTTTGAGTCCTCAGAAGAATCTGAGGATTCTGATAGTTCTGTCGATGCTGGAATACTTCTCCCAGAGGAGCCCTCCCCTAAGTGCAGGATGTCTCCTCCAGAGGATATTTCCTTCCAGGATTTTATCAGGGAGGTGGCTCGGGATCTGTCCATTACTGTGACCCCTGAAACAGAGCCCAGAGCTAAGGAGTTGGAAATTTTTACAATATCCCAAAGCTCCTAAGGAGGCAGCTACCTTGCCCATTCATGAGATTTTATATGATCTCATTCTCGCAGACTGGATACTCTGTATCGAGTCCCTCCTTTTCCTGGTTTTCCAAAAGACTCAGCTTCCTCACCACTCTATTGTAATGGAATCAGCTATGAGAAGGATCAAGAGTTCAAAGAGGCATGCTTCTAATCCTCCAGGACGTGAGTGCAGAACCCTGGATGCTTTTGGACGTCGTGTCTTCCAAGCTTCCATGCTTTCTGCCAGGATCAGTTCCTATAGTCTCTACATGGGAATGTTCCTGAAGGAGGTCGCAGATGATTTAGAAGCTTTAAGTCCTATTCTTCCTGAAGATAGAAGACAGGATTTTCTCACTTTGGTCAAACATGCCCAAGATGTTTCTAAATTTGTCAACCGTGCAGCCTTTGACCGTTTTGAGTGCATAAGCAGAACCTCTGCCATTGCCATAGGTGCACGTAGAATTGCTTGGCTCCAGGCATCCGATCTGGAGCTCTGGGTACAAGACAAATTGGGAAATATCCCGTGTACTGGTGAGAACCTGTTTTTGTAAAGATTGGTAGGAAAAGGCCAACGAGATGGATGCTGACAACTCCACCTTGGATAGGTTATCCAAGTCCACAGCTGATCCTGCTAGAAAGAAATCGTTCAAGAAACCATTCTTTGCTAAGAAGAAAAGATATTATCCTGCTTATGCTCAGCAGGGACATTCTGCAGGTCAGCTTGTCAGGAAAGGTCAGCAACCACCCAAACAGAAGAAAGCAAAGACTGCTAAGCCTCAACCGTCTCAGCAGTCTCAACCTCCACAAGGCCTTTGACTTGCAGCTAGAGAACTTAGCCTTTCTGGCCCTCGTAGGACCAGAGCCTTCCACCATTCCAGGAAGATTATGTCACTTTGCCCCCAGATGGGGGCAGATAACAGCAGAGCATTGGACACTCTCCATCATAAAGGAGGGGTACAGGCTTTATTTTTCAAGCATGCCCCCTCCCACAATAATGAGGCAGTTCAATTCTCCGACACCTCTCATCAACCTATTAGATCAGGAGGTCACTATCCTTCTTGCCCAAGGGGCAATAGAAGAAGTACCCACTCCCCAACAGGGTACAGGGTTTTACTCCCCCTATTTTTTTATCCCAAAGAAAACAGGGGGATACAGACCTATCTTGGACCTCAGAGAATTGAACAAATTCCTTATCAAAGAGAAATTCAAGATGATTTCTCTTGGAACTCTGCTCCCATACCTTCAGAGTCAGGATTGGCTTTGTTCTCTAGATCTCAAGGATGCGTACACCCATGTTCTCATCCATCCAACCCACAGAAAGTTCCTTTGGTTCCTTTTTAAAGGAAAGCACTACCAATACAGGGTGCTTCCTTTTGGCCTGGCCTCAGCACCAAGGTTGTTCACGAAATGCATGGCCATAGTAGCAGCATTTCTCTGCACTCTAGGGATATTCGTCTTCCCCTACTTCGACGACTGGCTCATTCGAGCCCCAACAGAGTCAGAGGCCAGGACTTCTCCAGCCTGCACAATGCGTATCCTTCAGTATTTGGGTCTGGTAATAAACATCCCAAAATCCAGTCTAACTCCCACTCAGTCTTTGGAGTTCATAGGAGCTTTGCTGGATACAAGAAAGGCAAGGGCCTACCTCCCCCAGGCCCGTTGTCTTTGCATGGTGCAGTTAGCTTCTCAAGCAGTGCTAAAGTCTCATCTCACTGCTCGAGAAATGTTACAACTTCTAGGCCACATGGCATCCACCGTGCATGTGGTGCCCTATGCTTGCCTCCATATGAGGGCAGCCCAGTGGACTTTATCCACTCAATGGACCCAGGCATCAGGATGCTTGTCAGACAAAATAGCAAACACAAGTTGCCTTATTTTGTCTCTCCAGTGGTGGAAGTCCACTCAAAATCTGTTGCTGGGGTCCCCTTTTCAACAAACTTTACCCCAAGAAACTCTCACAACAGATGCTTCTCCGATGGGTTGGGGAGCTCATCTGCAAGACCTCTCCACCCAAGGCACCTGGTCTCCACAGGAGAATCATCAACATATCAATCTCTTGGAACTCAGAGCAATCTTCCTTGCTCTTCGAGTGTTCCATACCCTGCTCAGCTACAAGACAATCCTCATTCATACGGACAATCAAGTAGCCATGTTCTATGTAAACAAGCAAGGGGGAACAGGCTCTCTGTCGCTTTGCAACGAAGCTTTGCGACTATGGGCCCTCGCCAGAGAGCATCAGATTCATCTCCTGGCAGTGTATCTTCCAGGCATACAAAACTCTTGGGCAGACAGACTCAGTTGAGTTCTGCTTTCACACGAGTGGTCTCTGCATGCAGACCAGGTGACCAAGATTTTTCAAATTTGGGGAACCCCGGACATAGACCTCTTTGCAAGTCCGTGGAATGCCATACTTCCCCGGTTCTGTTCCAGAATTCCAGCTCAGGGGGCTCAGGCCAGGGATGCTTTCCTCCTTTACTGGGGTCAAGACTTCCTGTATGCCTTTCCACCCATTCCCCTAATTCCCAAAACCCTATTCAAGCTTCAGAGAGATAGAGGCTATATGATTCTCATAGCTCCACATTGGCCACGGCAAGTGTGGTACCCTCTGCTTCTACATCTCTCTCAAGCTCCCTCCCTGGAGTTAGGGTCTGCTCCAGATCTCCTATCTCAGGGGGACGGAATGTTATGGCATCCCAGTCCCCAGTCTGCATCTCATGGCTTGATTGCTGAAGGCCTAGATTTCCATGATCTTAATCTCCCTCAGCAAGTAAAAGATATTCTTTTTGCTTCCAGGAAACCTTCCACAAGACGCTGTTATGCTTTCAAGTGGAAAAGGTTTACCATATGGTATTCGCAAAAGGGTCTTAACCCTCTTGTGATACCTCTGGAATCATTGCTGGAATATCTCCTTCATTTATCCAATGCAGGACTTAAGACTAACTCAGTAAGGGTCCATTTGAGTGCTATTACAGCTTCCTTTAAGCCTCTATTTCCTCTCATCCTCTAAGCTTCCTTTAAGCCTCTATTTCCTCTCATCCTCTTATAGCAAGATTTATGAGAGGCCTTCTTCTAACTAAGCCTCCCATTAGGCCACCACCGGTGGCATGGGACTTAAACCTGGCTCTTGGGCATCTCATGAAGCCACCCTTCGAACCTTTAACTACTACCTCCTTGAAATTCCTTTCTTGGAAGGTTATCTTTCTTATTGCAATCACATGAGCACGTCGCATTAGTGAGTTGCAAGCGCTAGTAACTAATCCACCTTATACAAGGTTCCTTCATGACAAGGTAGCCCTTAGGACTCATCCACACTTTATGCCAAAGGTGGTCTCGCCTTTTCATCTGAACCAAGCGGTCTACCCACCTGTGTTTTTTCCAAGGCCTCATGCATCAAATGCAGAGAGGAATCTTCATACCTTGGACTGTAAAAGAGCTTTAGCCTTTTACTTACAAAGAACACAGCAACATAGAAAGTCCTCTCAACTCTTTGTTGCTTTTGATCCTTCTCATTTGGGACTTCCAGTCTCCAAGAGAACACTATCTAACTGGATTTCTCAGTGTATTTCCTTCACCTGTCAAAGAACCTTTCTCTGGAGGGCCATGTCACAGCTCAAATGTGAGAGCCATGGCAGCCTCAATGGCTCATCTGCACTCTGTGTCTATCGGCGACATCTGTCGAGCAGCCACCTGGGCCTCGGTTCATACCTCCACAGCCCATTACTGCTTGGACAAGGACTCCCGCCGGGATGCCTTGTTTGGTCAGGCTGTTCTCCAACACCTGTTCCATACCTAATCAACTCCTACCCACCATCCCTGGTAGGATGCCAGAGATCCATGGGGGGAAGTGGAGCCCTTCTCAGGGACACACAACTTGTGGGGTCTGTCCCTGGCATCTAAAGCTAGGGAGTCCCCATATGTGATGACTACATTCCTGCTTGTTCCTGGAGATAGCATAGTTACTCACCTGTAACAGGTGATCTCCGGGAACAGCAGGAATTTAGTCCTCACAACCCACCCACCTCCCCTAGGAGTTGTATCTCTTTATCTCTTTCCCTTTCCCTCTCCCTCTCTCCCTTTCCCTCTCCCTCTCTCCCTTTCCCTCTCCCTCTCTTTGTCTCAGCTTTAAAACTTAACTGGAGAGAGGTAGTTGGGAAAGGCGGGAAGGCAGCACGCAGGTGCTGTGGGTTGCTCCCAAAAGCTTTCTATTTGGACACTGGGTAGCGTTCCCGCGCAGGCTCCGTCGGTACCCATATGTGAGGACTAAATTCCTGCTGTTCCCGGAGATCACCTGTTACAGGTGAGTAACTATGCTATACTGCAGCAGGAATGTGCCAATCAACATCTGGCATATTGATATCCCCTATCAGTAGCACTTCCCTTTCCTAGCAATGCTGCGTATGTCTTCAATTAACTTTCTGTCCACCTCTTCCTCTTGTGAGGGAGGTCTGTATATCATGCTAATGCAAATAGATTTCTCTTTCCCTCTTTCTAGTTTAACCCACAGAGCCTTCTCTCTCCCTTTTAAGTTCTGTAATTCCAAAGTTTTAATATTATTTTTTACATACAGTGCCACTCCTTCTCCCCTTCTTCCTACCCTGTCTTGTCTGAATAAAGTATAGCCTGGTATAGTTACATCCCAGTCATGGTTTTCTGTGAACCACGTTTCTGTAACTGCCACTAAATCCAAGTTGGCAACTCCCACCAAAGCTTCAACATCAGGGATATTATTTCCCATGCTACGGGCATTTATACACACTGCTTTCCATATGTTACCCCTTTTACCCATTTCCCTAAAGGTATTTAATGTATCACTTACCTGGGGGCTTTCTTCACCCATCCCAAATGAATCTAGTTTAAAGCCCTCTTCAGTAGATTAGCCAGTCGACTACTGAAGAGACGTCAACCTTTCTTGGACAGATGGACGCCATCTCTGCACTGCAACCCTTGGAACAGCATCCCATGGTCTAGGAAACCAAAACGCTCTCGATGACACCATGCATGCATCTCCAGGATGTGAGCCTCTCTGCCTTGGCCTTTACACCCAACAGGGAGGATTGAAGAGAACACCACCTGTTTGGGTTGTTATGTGGATATAAAGTTAAAGCATTTTAAGTTCCAGATGAAGGTGTACAACACATATTAGCTGCTTGTGAAACTTAAATGTGCTTACAGAGCCTTGAGCCACACACCAGACCCCTTAAGTGCACAACACCTCTTCCTACACCTGCCCTTCCCCGCTTCCCTGAATGCTTATTTTTATGCTGCCAAAACTGTGAAAATAAATTCATATTTTTAGGCAACTGCAAATCCACTAACACAAACAACCATACGCCTATCCTGTCTGTCCATTCATAAGAACTATTAAATTCTATAATCCCTTCCTCCCTCAGAGATCGTCTTTATGTATCCCATGCTTTTTTGAATTCAGTACATTTTTCGTTACTACCACCACTACTGTTCAGTGCATCCACTGCACTTTTCATAAAGAATTAGGATGAAGTTGAAAGGAGATATTTGTATGACCCCCTTGTCCAGAGCTTCCTTTCAACTAGAAGTGGGCTACCTCCTTTGCCTTTATACCATGGAGGTATGTAAATGTCTTGTCTTATTTCTCCTCTCTCCCGACTTTCTTCCAAAGTATGCACATTAGGATCTTTTTTACTCCATCCCCATATGCCATATGATGCAAACCTCTGACTATTTTAGTAGCCACCATCTAGGTTGACCTTTCAAAGGTGCAGTCTCTAGAATTGTACATGGTACTCAAAATGAGCTTTCACCAGAGACTTATACAAAGGCCCTAGCCCCTCCTTTTTCCTGCTGCCTTTCCTCTCACTATATAGTCAAGCAGCCTTCTGGCTTTTGCTGTTGCCTTTTCTACCCATTTGGCCACTTTAAGATCATCTGATATGATAACCCCAGGTTATAGTAAGAGGGGGGCACATTTTCACAATGTGGCACATTGCGCTTGGAAATCTGGGACATCAAAGCCAGAATGTCAGGAGGGGGGGGGGGGGGCGGGAACGTGCAAATTCAGGCACAATTTTGGAAATGTGGATGTGCTTGACTTGCACATATATCAAACGTCTATATAGACATCCCCAGGATAGCATTTTGGAACCAAAACGTTCAATTGCATAATTGTTAGAGTAGTGGCTTAAGATCTGGGTGGCAAGGGTTCAAATCCCAAAGTGGACCTTTGTGATCTAAGGCTAGTTACAATTCTCCATCTTCTCTACACTGGCTGGATGTTTTAAGGTGAAAACAAGCACTTTCCTAATGCTTGTTTGTGCCTGGAGCAGGTATAAATATGGAGATGCCTGCAGACGTCTCTGATGTTTCTGAGATCGAATGGGGACATGTAAGATCATTACTCCTCCCTGGACATCCCTCTGCAACATCCCTGTGCCTACTTGGACATTTCTGCACTGGAGACATCTGTGAATGTCATTTGTAGAATGGCTACAGAGATGTGTCCATGATTTTGACGTCCATGTGCATGTCGTCAGATGGCCAAATCACAACTAAACCTTTTAAAATGATCCTCCATAGTAAATGATGGCAGATAAAGACCAGCATGGCCCATCTGGTCTGCCCTGCAAGGTGTTTCGATCAGAGCCAGCCCCATAGATCAAAGTGTTGGCACCCTTAAGTCTTATGCCCCCTGGCTGTCAGAAACTAATTTTTAAGCTTTGAATGCCTTGCTCTTTGCCACACGCGTGCAAACCCCTCGCCAGAAGCTTCAGACATAGGCAACCACCTAGTTTGCCTGATGGTTGATCTGATTTTGGTTTTAATTGCCACTTCCATGCAAGTCATCCTGCTCTTCACTTTTTACTTTGGGTTATGACAGCTACCCTTGCTTTGCTTTTTGAAATGTAAAAGTATCCAAGTTATGCTTTGAACAGAAATGCCCCTCTTCCTTTATAGCGATCCTCTTTGCTAACCCCATGTCTCTCTTAATTCCGTCACTGTGGGGGTTTTTTGTTCTTACCTCCTCCAGTGGCAGGGCATTCCAGGCATCCACTACCCTTTCTATAGACAAGTATTTTCTCGTGTTGCTTTTAAATTTTCCTCCTTCCAGCTTCGTTTCATGTCCTTTAGTTTTATAGCTTCCCCATCTTTGGAAAAGGTTTGTTTGCTGATTTATACCTTTCAAGTATTTAAACGTCTATATGATATCTTCCCTGTCCCTTCTTTCCTCTAAGGTTACACATTCAGATCTTCAAGTCTCTTCTCATACAGCTTCTGGTGCAAACCCCATAATATTTGGTTGCTCTCCTCTGAACCGCTTCAAGTCATTTTTTTATATCCTCAGTGAGATACAGCTTCTTGAGATCTTCCAGCACTATACATACTGTACCTGAATGTAACTTGCCTTGATCTTCTCCTGGAAAGGTGTGAGCTAAATACTACTAATAATTATACTCTGAGTTCTCTTTCCTAGCCTATGAATGGAACTCAATACCTACTGCCCTCCGCCAGGAACATTCCTTCCCCAGATTTAAGACCCTCCTCAAGACCCACCTTTTCTGCTCCTCTTATGACCTCTCTCCAACTGACCCCTGACAATCTTCTCCTTCTCCCACTGTCTCCTGCTTTTTCCTCTCCTCTCCTCTGTCCCTAAACAATTGTAATCTTTCCTGTCTGCAATTCTAGTTTTTCCCTTTCCTGGCTTCGGCCACCTCAGGGTTTTTTTTGTTAATTGTAAACCACCCTGATGTTACGAAGGTGCAGTATATCAAGTATTCCAATAAAGATAAAGATCCTCCCACATACGGTTCGTTTGGATTTCCACGCCCCAAATGCATCACTTATTTGCATTAAATCTTAACTGCCAAGCATTAGACCATTCTTCTAATTTTTGTAGATCATGTCTCATGTTCTTAACACCCTGTGGGGTGTCCACTCTGTTGCAGATCTGTGTCATCCAGAAAAAGGCATCTACCCATTGCAGAGTTTATCACCTGCAAAAAAAAACATACCTTTTCCGACAGACCTTCTGCAATATCCCTTACAAAAATGTTAAAAAGACCAGGACCAATGACCGATCCTTGCATCATGCCACTGATAACACTCCTATCTTTAGAGTGAACTCCATTTGCTACTACCTCATATCACTCGGAGATGTTGCTCACTCTGAAAGCATCCAATCCCTCCTCCTGCTGGTCTGCATGTACCTGTCTTTCCTTCCATTTATTCCGTTTGCCGCTTTTCTCCCTATTGTCCCTTGGGTCAGACTGGCTTTTTTATTTGCTACTTTTCCTCTGGATGGTGTATATGGGAGCCAGTTTTCCTTTATTCCACTCTTCTGCCTTTTGACTTATGCATAGCCAGCAAAGTTGGCCCCTCCAAGCCCATCATATAGAACCATCTTTAAGTCTGTATATGTCCATTACAATCACCCTGTTCATATCAGCATAACGATGACCCTGATGTCCAGTGCCCCAAATAAGCAGGGATCATATTAAATTACAGAAGCTATTCATAGAACAATTTACTAATTTAACTTTATTCATTCAAATGGTACAGCATGTCTATACTAGAAACATGCTTGTAACCATGCATATTTGTAATTTTATAAAGTAACCTCCTCTATTCTTTCTATTATTATATTGCTGATTTTTTTTTGTATTATCCTTAGTCTTTACTTTGTTGTTTTACCTCTGCCAAGAAAATTTGTTTACAATTTTTTTATATTTGTGTGTTTTAATAATGCAAAGCCAGTGCATTTAGATTTATATACATGTATCATGAATCTTTATTGCTCTTATTTTTAAGGGTATCTATGATTTCTATGTTAATTTTAAGGAAGTGGAGAGGTCACTTTTTTTAAAGTACTTTCAAAAATGTATTTTTTATGATGTCTCTTTTTCTTCTTCAATAATCTGTGGAGCAAATGTATCCATTTTGCCAAATGTGCATCTTGGTGGTCAGTAAGGGACATCTGGATTTAATTGATGTCTTATCAGGATTTTGGGATATTGACCACAAAGCTGAGCCCCCCGCATGCTTCAGAATCCATTTAGGAAGTACCACCACCTTGGCAATCAAAAGGATACCGTTCAGATTTGGAAAAATTTACAGCCAAGATAAATTTTTTCTTTTATCTTGTTCAGATTTATTTTTGCTAAAGATTTTTTTTATTTTTATTTTTGAATTTTATTTTTCTGCTGGTTCCAAGCATAAAAAATTGTATTAGTTGTTTTAAATAACAAGACCTGAAAAAGGATATGTTATGAAGGACTGAATAATGATGCTGCTGCTAATGAATTTCTGCTTTTAATAATGCTGAATACAGCTGTATTGAAAATTCTGATTATGCTAAAAGTAAATACATTAGATATGTACAAATGTGCTCCGTATAATGAAATAAAATGGAATATCTGTACTGGTTTGTTTGTACTTTATAATGATTGCATAAAAATTGCCAAATGTGCATATCATGAAGATATTTCCACTATGGAATCAGCTATAAAATATAACCACCAAATACAATAACTACATTTTGGCAACACCAGCTTTTGAGCTTTCTTTACTTATTGCATGGCCATTTCCATATAGTTAGCTGCCATTCGTATTCTTTGCACGTTTTCCTCAAAATGCTATATCTGATTTTCATTTAATTTGCAAAAGCTGCTTCTGTTCCCAAGCCACATTCTGCTTGCTTTCATAAAATCACAGTTATGAGCATAGTTCGTAAGAGAAATTACTCCAGGCAAAAGGAGATACCATGCATTCTGCTGGGGAAAGCATGTGGCCTCTCCCAGGTATGGCATGCAAAGAAGTCAAGAATATATCAGCTATGCCTCTACTGTAAATAAAAACAATCTCACAAGGCCTCGCTTCGTCCTACTGGGACTGGGACTCATGCCACCAAATGGAAGCCCTTAGAGGATTTTGATGCCGCAGCCTGCTACAGTTAACAGCAGAGATCAGGCAACTAATTATTACTGTTTAATTATTGACTGTCTTTTGTGTGTAAATTATAACTTCACTTATAGCTTTTTTTTTCCCCCCAGAGGGAAGTTTCTTTATGACCAGTAGGAGTGGGTGGGAGGGTGTTGTTGGTTGGGATGTTATTGTTACAATGTTTTCGAAAAACCTAAATAAAACATTAAACATTAAAAAAAAAAAGTCAAGAATATAAAATAGTGATCTAATGGAGACCTGGGAAACGGGTACCAAGCTAATGAACAATAGCAAAATGCATAGATGCTAAAAGCGGAAGCAAAGTAGTCACCCTTTTTTATGTAAGTATGCTCTGCTTCAGCAGTAATGCTATGTTCAAAATACCTCAAATATTTCCAATTATTAACTACTTTATTTTGCATTTAAATATAGATTTTTTTTCTTTTGTTCTTCCAACCAACACCAATTATGTATTGTTAACAAACCTCCAATGACAAAATTGTATTGGGACTTTTGAGTTTTCACTTTATTATAATCTTTGGTCCCATTGTTTACATTTTCTCATGTTTTTGTTATAAATCCAAATGTCCAAATAAAGAGTAAAATGCATAAAAGTATATATTGTAAGTGCTTCAAACATTTAGAAGCAATGCCAATATGGATTAATCTTTCACATTTGCTCTGTCTAATCCACCCACTCCTGCTTCAGGGAAAAACATTACGTAACTAAAGTGCTCTGTTCTGACTATATATTACAAACAAAAAAAAAAAAACAAGCATCCAATTAAATTGTAAGGCATTGACCAAGCAAATCCTCTTTACATTACAATCTGCCAATCCTTTCTCATTCAAGTTCATTGTTTAAACCAACTGGCTGCACTTTTTGTAATGTAAAAATCCAGTATTGCTTATGGAAGTTTTAATTTTCTTTATTTCTTATATATTGTTGTAATTCTCTTAAGGATTTCCTTGATGTAAAAATTTTAAAAGCTTGATGAATTTAAAAAAAAAAGTGGAGGAGGGCGGAAGCTAAGGACCACGGCCAAACATAAAGGGGTAGTATAAAAAACTCTTTATTAGCAGACCCTCTGTCCTTAGCTTTCGCCCTCCTCCACTGTTTCTCCTGCGGAAGATTTTCTTCTCCTTCCATTTACCGTGTGAATTAAAAAAAAAAACAATCACGTACAAATTCACAGCTATGAAAAAGGCATATTATCAAATCTAAAGGAAATTCTTCATAGAGAAGAAAATAAGAGGAAAATCAAGCAGAATAGAGAAGGCATTATTTTTCCTCTATATCAAGGTCTTTCTTGCGACATACAGTGACATTACACAGAACTAGCTGCCTGAATAGGTTTATCACTCAAGAAAAAAGAAAGCTGTGGAGATTTGTAAAAAATATATAAGAAGCTTCCCTATATTTAACAAGACATTTGCAGGATATTTCACTAAAAAGGAAGCCTCTGGATACAACACCTGGCATTTCAACAATAGAAATGCCTTCCTCTTCCTTTGTGTCATTAGAAATGTATTTAAAAACATCAGGGAAAGCTTTAATGAGAAGGTCCAGGAATTTACAAAAGCAATGTCTTTCATGTTCCAGAGCCAGAGTGATCAATAAAGTTGCTGGAACTACTTCATTTTTAATCCAAAGTCTCCAGAAAGGCAGTCAAATTTAAACTATCCTCTAATATCAAAGATTGATGGGTCATTTTATCAGGTTCTTCACCCATTCATTTGAACAGAGGAAGATAAAAAAGCTCTTTCAGCAGAAGGAATAGACTTTAGCTTCCATCAGCTGAAAATCCACTGCGGAATAGTTGAACGGAGAGGCCAAATCCTGGCCAAGTTCCACTATTGCCTCCCATGTTGTTTCCAGGGTGAACTCTGAAAGCCTAGGAAGTTGAATTGGCAAGCTCTCTGTTCTTGCATTATTCACAGAAACGGCATCAGGTTCCATTTCGGCCACCTGCAGAGATAATCTGTCAGCCTGCATGCCGAGCGCCGCAGTATCCTGAGCCATCCCTTCCTCCAAGGTATGTTGTACTCCCTCACTCTTGGCCTTTCTTGCTGCCATCTCCAAACAGGCACGCAAATCACCCTGGGGCAGTGTCTGACTGAGGTCGGGTCCTCAATGTTCCACCATGGGCTCCTTTGGCATGGCCTCTGGATCTTGGCTGAGCAAAATGCTTGAGTCAAGCAGGAATTGGGGCAAATCTTCCTCGCAATCATCTGCAAGTGATGCTCCAGAACTCAATGGTTCCATATTGTACATGGGGCCAGTTGCATTGGCAGAGAGGTCACAGGAGGGACATGGTGTTTCTTCCACTTCCTCTTCTTTGGGCCCATACAGAAATTTCATAGACTCATTAAAGTAATGAGGAACTAATACACTACAGAGCATTTAAGCTCACAACCTTCTCAAGCCACTATCTTGCTTTGCCCCTTGCTCACGGAAGTTTAATTGGAACTCCTTTTCTCCAGGAACAAGCAGGAAATCAGTCCTCTTACATGGGTGACATTGGCACCAACTGAGTCTATGCGAAGCATTTCCTCCGCTTTCAATAAAAGCCTTTGGGATGCCACCATGCCTGCGTGGTCCCCTTCCCACCCAAGGGTGCCATCTTACTCAGTCTCCCTTTTTCCACGGAGCCCTTCGGACATTGTCCCATCCCCGGAATTGTTTTTTTTCTCCTTTCTAATACAATTTGTCTTTTCCAGCTAGTGCCGGTTCCTTTCCCGCCATCTCAAGCACCACTGTCTCGACTGTCAGTCTCGGGATCTGTTTTTTCACTTCTTTTTTGCTTTCACACCCTTTTTAATCGCTGGTCACATCGAGAGTCTTCGACCACAGGGGTTCTTTTTGCCCCCATGGCCTCTGGTTTCAAAAAATGCAATCAGTGTTCTAAGAGCATGTCTCTCACAGACACCCATGTCTGCTGTCTCCGGTGCCTGGGAGCTGACCACGATCCAGAGCAATGCTCCCTCTGCAAAAATATGTCTTTTAAGGCCATCCAGAGTCACCGGCAGAAGCTAAATGATAACTTCCATAAGGCAGACTCGATCCCAGTATCCCCGGTATCCTCGTGCTCCATGGCCCCACTACCCTTGGAGTCTCCCAAGGCCCCTCCATGGGCCTGCAGGCACTCTGACCAAGGGTCCCCCAAGCATGAGCGAAAGAAAAAGAAGGTGGACCCCGAGGATGCTGTCTGGGGGATCAGACAAGCATGAGAAGTCACGTGCATGGTCTCTCAGCTCCCTATTGCAGTCCGAAGAGCCGGAGAGGGAGTGGCCGAGAAAGGTTCCTTGAACCGATGTGGAGACCTCCGGCGATGGCACCCACTCTCCTGAGGGTCATCCCAGCGAGGATTCCCTCTCCTTCGTGCCCGATCCGGTCACCCTGGCATTGGTGTCGCAGGGCCCCATTCCCAAGTGGGAGACCCAAATGCTGGCCTTGGAACACAGCGTTTCTACGTTCCTCACTGCCCAACAGGCACTGATGCCTGACTCTGCCGGCACATGACATGAGACCGCAGGGATCTTGACCTCCCCAGGCTGCCACAGTGACCCCCCTAGAGCCAGATGCCTCGTGAGGGTTTTCGGCGAGGGTCTCAATCTCCGTCCCTTTCCTCGGGTGTGAGATCATCTTGGCTGAGCGCCTCCGGCTCCGGCCTCAGGAACCCGGCCCGACCCTGACTCCACGGACTATTCAGACTGGGAATCTGATGGGGAAACCTTACCAGAGACTCGGTCTCACCGAGACCTTCCCTCGGACCCATCCCTGCCAACCCAGAGGCGACAGTCTCCCCCCCCCCAGGACACCTCTTATCTAGAGTTTGTCTGGGATATGGTGCGGGCCCTTGCGCTCACTACAGAATCAGAGGAGGAGCCCCAAGTGGAGGATCTCGACATCCTCCAATATAAGGCATAACCGAAGGAGACCCTTAGGGTTCCAGTGCCTTCCATCCTTAACCAACTCCTCCGTATGTGGGAGACCCTGGCCTCCATCCCCATCATCAGCGAGTGCCTGAACTCTATGTATAAGGTCCAGCAGGGACCCGGATTCCAGAAGTCACAGCTTCCCCACACTTCCATGGTCATTCAGTTGGTCATGCGTAAACAGAAGAGCCTGAAAACTCATTCTTCTGTCCCCCCCAGGCAGAGTGTCCCATGCTCTTGATGCGCTTGGCTGGAAAGCTTACCAAGGCTCCAATAGCAATACCATTCAGAGATACTAAAGCGTTCAATGAACAAACCTCATGACCTATTCAGTATCGTAAAGTCCCTAACAGGTGATCCAGCACTAGCTCAACCACCCATGCCTCACCCGCAGGACTACTCCAACTACCTTCAATTGAAGATGGTCCAGACCAGCATGAAATCTACCATCTCTCCCCACCCCGCATGTAACCTCCCAGCTGAAATTCTGTGAGGTTTCCAACAAAGAGATCAAAGATATCATTTCTTCTATCAACCTCACCACTGCACCCAATGATCCTGGCCCAGCCAGTTGGATTAAAGAGCTGTGCCATGACCTCAGCCCAATCATAAGTAGAATATTGAACCAATCCTTCACTAAAGGATCCTTCCCACAAAGCCTAAAGTTTACATCGATCCACCCACTGTTGAAGAATAGCAGACTCGACCCATCTAAAGTCGAATCCTTCAGACCAATTTCGAGCATCCCCCTGTTAGCCAAAATCATTGAGAAGGTGGTTCAATGACAAATTCAACAGCACGTCGATACCGAAGCACCACTTGATCCCTCTCAGCATGGTTTTAGAGAAGCCCACAGTGTCGACACCATCCTCACAATCCTCTTTAACAACCTTATCACAGGACTTGACAACATCCACCAAGGATTTGTCCTTAACTTTATGGACATTGCAGCCGCCTTTGACTCGGTGAACCATGAGACTCTATTACTTTGTCTCAAAGAAAAAGGGATACAAGGCTCAGCCCTAGCATGGTGCAAATTCTATTTATGCTACAGATGGCAACAAGTCAGAGCAGGTTCTACCACTTCTGAACCATTTCTATTGAAGCAGGGTGTACCTCAGGGATCATCCCTATCCGCATTAATGTTTAACATTTACATGCAGCCAATCTGTGCTTTGATTCGCTCTTTCAATGTCCAATGTCTGGCCTATGCAGACAACATCCTGATTTACACACCATTCAACATTGATCAACCAGACTTCTCATCATTACTAAGATGCTTCGAAGCTGTAGCTGACTGGCTCCTCACACAAAATCTACGTATTAACCACAACAAAACTGCCGTCCTATTTGTCACGAGAAATCAGAAGTTTACGCCACCTTCCTCACTACAAGTCAACAATGCTGAACTGATGGCAAAATCCACCATTCGCTATCTTGGTATCACCCTCGATCAGCGACTTGACATGTCAGCACACATCAAAAACATCACGAAAGCAATATACCACAAGATCCGAACACTACGCCATCTCCGCCCTCTCCTTGACCTTACCGATTACCGTTCAATCTTCCAAGCCTTGGTTATCCCACATCTGGACTTTGGCAATATCATTCTCCTCTGACTTCCACAGTCAATTCTAAGCCCTCTCCGCCTTGCCATGAACTCAGCAGCGAGGGTACTTGTAGGAGCATCAAGGTCGGACCACATAACGCCGGTCCTGAAGAACCTACACTGGCTACCCCTGCAGGTGAGAATCCATTACAAGACTCTAGTCCTGACATTCAAGGCCCTAAAGAACCAACCCCCCACGCCCATCAGTAAACTTATCCACAGCACACCAGTCAACAGGAGCAGGAGGTCTACTTTAATGAACACACTTGAAGTCCCTAAGTTGCTGACGAAATGCACAAAGATGACAGCCAGCAGGGCCTTCTCCTTATTCGCACCTAGACCCCTCCCACCTGAAATCCATGCCATCACAAACCTAACATTATTCAGAAAAGCTCTCAAACACCACCTGTTCCTAAAACATTATCCTGAGATCACATCTGGCAAACACACTGCCATTACCCCACCCTCCTACCCCGACAGCTCCATAGCCCCACCCTCCTACCCCGACTGCCCCATAGCCCCGCCCCCCATAGCGAACGGTTAACCAGCCTCTCCTTCCCTCCCTCCATGTCCCACTTACACACCCTGGCAAACGAACCATTTCTGTCTCTCGCAGAAAGTTTTATAATATGTAAATAGTTATTATTATTATGTTATTATAATATGTAAATAGTTCCCCCGGTTGCATCCCTGTTTTGCTACCCCTGTTCATTGTAAACTCATTGTGGCTTGTCACTTTGTAGTATATTTTGTTCAACTGTACACCACATTGATTATAATAGCACGGTATATAAGAAATGTAAATAAAATAATATAAAATAAATAAATAAGCTAGCATGCTGCATCCAGGTCTACCAACTGTTTATTGTTATGTTCCTCCGAGACCTCACTAAGGAACTCGGAGGATTCGCAGCAGGTCTTGATAGGGACCACCTCTGATGCTTTCAAGTGCTCTCAAAGTCCATCAGGGAGTGCTCTAGGTACTTCTCACAAGCAGCTTATGACAGCTTTGAGTCCTCTGCCTGAGTAGCAGTGGCCAGCATCGGTGACCGCCGGCAGGCTTGGCTCCAATCATCCAACCAGGAGAAGCTCCTATACGTCCCTTGCCTCGGGAACAGCTCTTTGGTAAACCAATGGAGGACAAGGTGGCTGAAATTCAGACAGAGTACGTCACCTGTACCTGGCTCTCTCGGAAGATGACCTCCATCCCCAGAAAGAAAGTGCAGGGCACGAAATCCTTCTTCACCAGAAAGGGGCACTCATACAGGGGATCGTCTCCATACCCGTCTACACCGACCCCAACCCCAGGCGATCAGGGTAAGAGTGCAGCCCATAGACCCTGCAAGTCTAAGAGACAAAAGACCCAACCATTGGCCCCAGCGCAGCCAGCCTTGGGGTTTTGATGCCATTGGCACAGCCTCTTGATCTCTGGACGACCATATGCCGGTAGGGGGAAGGCTGATTGACTTAGGTCCTCCAGGTCGTCCGGGAGGGCTAAGTGTCAGTGGTGATAGAGGAGATTGCCCTCAGGTGGAATCCATTTGGACCAGTTGCCTCCCCCTTACTTCTGTGGGGAGCCCCGCTGGCTTACCCTGCACCAGGTCCTACTAACTCAGGAGCTCACAGGCCTCCTTGAAGATGGGGTGGTAGAAACTGTCCCACCACACCTCAGAGGAAGGGGATTTTACTCCTGGTACTTCCTCATTCTGAAGAGAACAGGAGGTCTCCGACCCATCCTCGATCTAATGAACCTGAACAGATTCCTGGTGCAGGAGAAGCTCAAAATGCTCTCCCTTGGAACACTGCTGCCCTACCTCCAGCAGGGTTGATTGGCTATGCTGTTTGGACTTAAAGAATGCTTATACCCACATCCTCATCTATCCCAAGCACAGACAGTACCTATGCTTCATGGTAGGAGGGAACCACTGCCAGTACAGAGTGCTTCCCTTCAGACTCTCCTTTGCCCCATAGGTCTTCACCAAGTGTCTTGTGGTAGTAGCAGCCCACCTTCGTCTACCTCTATCTCGACGACTGGCTTATAAACAGGACACGGCCTCAGAGGCCCTGCAGGCCACAGGCCACACAATTCGACTTCTGCAGCACTTGGGATTTGTGTTCAATTACCTGAAATCCCACCTCACTCCATCTCTTGCAGGCTGGACAAAAGTCTAACTTGGTCAGGGTTCACTTGAGTGCCATCTCAGTGAACTACCATCCAATCAAGAGCAAACCATTCTTGGGGTAGCCCCTCGCCTCGCTTCATTTGGGGCTTGCTCCTCTCCAAGCCCCTCATCCACCCTCCACCGATGTAATAGGATCTAAATGTGGTCCTCACACAGCTACGCCGCCCTGCAAGCCCATGGCTACCTATTCCCTGCAGCACATGTCCTGGAAGGTGGCCTTCTAGTGGTTCTCACATCTACCCGTGGAGTCGGTGAACTCCAGGCACTGATGGCCGAGGCTCCATACATAAGGTTATACATGAACAGGGTGGTTCTTTGCACTCACCCCAAATTCCTCCCGAAGGTTGTCTTGGATTTCTACCTCAACTAGGAGGTGGTGCTGCCTACCTTCTTCCCCAGGCCCCATACAGACCAGCTGTCGGCAGTTCTCCATACCCTGGACTGCAAGAGGACCCTTTCCTTCTACCTGCAGCAGACTCGAGACCACTGCAAGACTGGGCAGCTTTTTGTCTCCTATGACCCCAGCTGCCTGTGGCTGGCAGTCACCAAGCGAACCTTGTCTAGACTGGGCTACCTCTGGCCCACTGAGTCACGGCACACAATGTCCAGGTGATGGCGACATCTGTCGCTAGCCTACTCTTGGTTCCACTCATGGACATCTGCTAGGCCGCCACCTGGTCTTCTGCTCATACCTTTGTGGCGCATTACTGACTAGAGAGGGAGTCCTATCAGGACTCTGCCTTTGGCCAGGCAGTAATCTGTAATTTGTTCGGGGTTTAAACAACTCCTGCCCTCTGACTGACCCTTCTTGTTCAGGCTACCAGAAACATGGCTCTCCATGGACGTGCAGTCCTTGGGCTTGCCTTCAGATTCACTGGTGATTGCTCACGGCTCTGCCGTGATTTTTCATACAGGTCTTCGGTAGCTGTAGCTAGGGAGTCCCATATGTGAGGACTGACTTCCTGCTTGTTCCTGGAGAAAATGTATTTACTCACCTGTAACAGGTGTTCTCCAGGGACAGTAGGAATCAGTCCTCACAACGCTCCCTCCTCCCCTTGAAGTTGGTGTCCACTTTGCCATTTTCTTGGTAGGGGTCTAGCTATGGCACCTGAGTAAGATGGCACCCTTGGGCAGGAAAGGGACCACGCATGTGTGGTGGCATTCCCAAAGGCTTTCTTTGAAGCTGGGGAAATGCTCTGCGTGGGATCAGTCGGTGATGATGATACACATGTGAGGACTGATCCCTGCTGTCCCTAGAGAACACCTGTTACAGATGTGTAACTACGCTATCTCCTCTGCACCAATTCTTCCCCTGGGAGACTTTTATCAAAATTTGTAGATTTTTTTTTTTTTATCCTTTAGGTAGAAATATTAAATCTTATTTACAGTCTGTGTCTCTCTTTTTTTGAGTTTGTATCCACATCTCCAAGGAATCATGGAACTTGTAATTTTGGCAGCCATGTGGCCTTTATCATTATGGGGTCAATTGTATTAAGGGTACACAAAGGTTGTGTGCATTATTCTAAAGGACTTATGTGCATGAATGGTCACTAGTCTGTAAGTGTACATGTTAGTCTTGTTACCTGTACTTTCAGTTTGGGTGGGCGCAGGGCAGAACATAGATGAGGCCTCAATTTACACGCTATAAAGGAATCCATGGCTCCTGTGCCCAAAATCTTTTATTTATTTTTTTATTTAGTATACCGCTACTTCCAGCGATCAGCAGCGGTTTTGATTACAGATTGGAAATTGTCAAATCATGACAGGAAATTTTTGAGGTATAAACACATTGATTAGACAGGAAAGCACAGCACACAGAGAACTATTTTACAGGGAACATGGGCTATGGAGGGTTAAGTGGCTTGCCCAAGACCACAAGGAGCACCTGTGGGACTAGAAACCCCAGTCCTTCCGGCCCAAGGTTGCTGTCCTCTAGTGGGATTTGAACCCCTGACCTTCCGGCCCGAAGTACCTTGCCCCAACCACTAGGCCACTCCTCCACTCCTTAAATAATATGCTGTTCAACACTGCCCTATTATGTGCAGGACCAAAATCAGTCCCAAGAAAACCAGTCGGTATGCCATAGCCTGGGTTTCCCCTGCCAGGATAATCTCTGGTTAATCAGTAGTTTTACATTTCCTTTGTTACCAGTGTGAAATTGGAATGTTCTGGCTCTG
This sequence comes from Ichthyophis bannanicus, assembly GCA_033557465.1. Lineage (NCBI taxonomy): Eukaryota > Metazoa > Chordata > Amphibia > Gymnophiona > Ichthyophiidae > Ichthyophis > Ichthyophis bannanicus. Next base: position 600,076,370 of record CM066035.1, on the reverse strand, counting down.
AAAACAAGTTTCAATCCTTTTTACTTCGCTCCTTTACATTAACAGACAATAGCTGTTAATGATAGGCTGCCTCCCACGGTAGAATTCACTTTATACTTCTACTACCAACCAACTGCTTGACCCCTGAGAGTTTTCTGTGCTCGTTATATCTAGTCCTGTGAATTTCATGATATCTTTAGGTTTAGGAGTAGTCTTCCTTCTCCACGAACAAGCAGAAAGTCGGTCCTCGCATATGGGTGACGTCAGCACCAATGGAGCCTGCATGGAGAATTTCCCCAGCTTTCAAAGAAAAGCCTTTGAGAATGCCACCACACATGAATGGTCCCCTTCCCGCCCAAGGGTGCCATCTTGATCAGTCTCCTTTTTTCTGTGGAGCTCTTCTGACGCACGTCCTGTACCTTGGGAAAAAGTCTCAATTTTTTTTCTCTCTGATTCCGTTTTCCCAGTCCTCTTCCCACTGTCCCTAGTGCCCTTGCTCCGGCAGCGAGCCCCGGGACTTCGTCGTTTTCATTTTTCTTAAGTTTGGTCTCCAGCGTGTTTTTGCATCCTTTTCAACTGCTGGCTGTGTCAAAGATCTTTGACCTTGCGGGGATTCTTTTTGCCCCCATGGCCTTTGATTTCAAAAAATGAGACAGATGCTCCAAAAATATATCGCTCACGACCACCCAGGATTATTGTCTTAGGTGCCTAGGAGCTGACCACAACCCGGAACTCTGCTCCCTTTGTAAAAAGATGTTCTCCAAGGCCATACAGAGCCGTAAGCAAAAGCTGGATGATATTTTCCACAAGATGGCCCTGGTGTCCCCGGTAGCTTGCCGCTCCACTGACCCACTGCTCTTAGGTTCCCCCGTGGTGGCTCCACAGCCTCGGCATCACTCTGAGCAGGGTTTGCCCGAAAGGGAGCGGAAGAAGAAGAAGGAAGCTTTGAGGACCCTGTTGGGTGCTCTGGACAAGCATGAGGGTCCTTGCACTTGGTCTCTCAGCCCCCCTTAGCAGTCTCAGGAGTCTGAGAGGGAATGGCCCTGAAAGGTACATCGTACAGATACGGAGGCCTCCGGCAATGGCACCCTGTCTCCCGAGGGTCATCCCAGCAAGGATCCCATCTCTTCCTTGGCACCAGACCCGATCACCCCGGCATCGCCATCACAGGGCCCCACTCCCGAGTGGGAGGCCTGAATGCTGGCACTGGAGTACAGCATTTCTGCTTTCCTTGCTGCCTAGCAGGCACTGGTGCCAGTTCTGTTGGCATGCGACCTGAGACCTTGGGGGCAATGCCTATGATGGCTCCCCAGACCGCTGTGGCAACCCCCAAGAGCCAGGGGCCTTGGGGGGGGGGGAACCCGACAGGGTCTCGATCTCCATCCTGGTAATTTGGTGCAAGATCTTCTCGAGCTAGCGCCTCTGGCTCCAGGTGGGTTTCAGCCTCGGGAGCTCAGCGCAAGACACAGACTCTGTTCAAGCACCTGAACTTAGTCTTCCTCGGAATACTTGGACTGGGAATCAGAGAGGGACACTTCCCCCGAAACCTGGACTCATCAGGATCTTCCCTCGGATCCTTCCCCGCCTGTTCAGAAACGGTGGTCCCCTCCCAAAGACACCTCCTTTTTGGAGTTTGTGCAGGATATGGCTCGAGCCCTGGTGATCTCCACACAGTCCGAGGACGAGCCCAATGTGGAGGAACTCGATATTTTACAATACGAGGCCCCACCATGAGAATCCCTCCTGATCCCAGTTCCTTCCATCCTATCTCGGCTGCTCCTTTGTATGTGGAAGACACCTACATCTATCCCCATTGTCAGCAAGCACCTGGACACCATGTACAGGGTCCAGCGGGGACCCGGCTTCCAGAAGGCCCAGCTCCCCCATACCTCGATGGTGGTTGAGTCCGCCATGCGGAGGCAGAAGAGTCTGAAGACCCATTCTTCGGTCCTTCTGGGTAGTGTGGTGTAGAAGGTCCCTCTGATCCCTTAGAGAGAGGAAAATTGGAAGAGTTAGCTTCAGTAGCTGACAGAAAACAAAAGCACATGGCTCATGGTTTCCAGGGAAACCACAAGCAGAGTGAGTCACAGGAAAGGAAAACACATCCCTGCTGCAGTTTAGCTCCACAGTCACGAGTTGAGGCAGAACACCTGCTGGGAGGAGGGGTCAGGTTAAGCCCTAGAAGGCAGAGATATAAAGAATGCTCATTAGAGAGAAAGTTAGAACAGCCGGGCGAACAAGATGGAGAACAGCCACGGGAACGGAGAGAAAGACCAAAGCCAGAACAGGAGTTAAGCTCAGGAGCAGAGGAACTGCTTGGGACTGAGGACCCAGAGGAGCTGATGGTAATAGAAGATTCTCTGAGGTTTAATTCAGAGAGGGAAACCAGCAAGAGAAACAATTGGAGAACCAGTGCCAAGAAGCCAGGTAGAAACAGCCCAGGTTTGGTGCCGTGTCTGAAAGGCAGCCAAAGGGAAAGATTACCAAGAAGGCTGACTTGGGAGCACTCACAAACTCCTAGGTTTGGATCTCTAGCTGACCCTGAAGTGCAGAGAGAATCTCCTGTGAGCAAGCCAAAAGGTAGGCGGAGAGATTGGTTTAAAGACCAAACTGTTTTTAAGAAGTGGTCTTATGTTAGCCCAGAAGGGTGGGGCTCTCCTCATAGTAAATGCTGTGGTAATTCTCAACCGTATCTAGCAGAAGGCTGCAGAGAAAAGTGTAGAGCTGAGGAACTGGGTGTGTGCTTGGAAACACCGTGTAGCCAGTTTCAAACATTCCCAGCTGATAACCATTATGAAGCAATGGAGACAGAACCAGCTGTAGAATACATGCCAGTGGAAGAAATGGACTGTACATTATCTGTTTCTGATAATATAATACCTGTGTGCCAATACTAAGCTGTTCAGAGAGCTGCAGGAGGCAGCTGGAAGAAAATCACAAAAGATTTGAGCAGAGAAATGCTTGTTTAAGTTGGATTACTGTGAAACGTATGTGATGCTGATATAAGAAGCTATTTTTGTGCAATTCTTATATTATTTCCTGCCAGAAGATGTATGGCAATTTGTTCTTCATTTCCTGTATGTAAAGCCGCCCGGAGGGGAATTAAAATCCTGTTTATTTGCCTGAAACCATTCGTGCTCAACTACTCTCTTTTATTTGGATAGTAAATACTACAACTCCCAGGAGGCAGTGCTTTCCACAAGCTCTGTTCTACTATCTAAAGAAGGGATCAGGCCGCTTAACTCTGCATGCCCAGGCTGTGGGGTACTAGCGTGTTACAGTAGGGACTTCTGTGCCCTCGATGCTCTCAGGCATAAGGCCTACCAAGACTCCATGCTGTCATGACGCATTCAGGCTTACCAGCTATACCTCGCGAAGGAACTCAGGGGTTTTCATGCGGGTCTTGATGGCAATTACCTCCGTCATTTCAAGTCCCTCCTAAAGTCAATAAGGGACTGTTCAAAGTACCTTTCTCATGCTGCATACGACAGCTTCAAGTCCTCCGCTCAGGTAGCAGCTGCTGGCATCGTGGCCAGGCAGGAGGCCTGGCTGCAATCCTCTGTTCTCAAGCAATGGGTCCAGGAGAAAGCTGCTAGATGTCCCATGCCTGGGCAAGCAATTGTTTGGCAAGCCGATGGAGGTCTGAGCAACTTTTCGTCTCCTACGACCCTGCCTGCATGGGGCTTGCAGTCACTAAGCAAACTCTTTACATCTGGGTGGCAGACTGCATTGCCTTTGCTCATGCTCAGGTCGGGCTACCACTTGGCCACCAAGTCACGGCGCATGGTGTTCATGCAAGAGTGGCCCACTTGTGCTCTGTGCCACTGGTGGACATCTGCTGAGCCACCTCCTAGTCCTCACCTAATATCTTTGCGACACACTACTGGCTGGAGAGGGGGCCCTGTCCGGATTGTACCTTCTGCCAGACCGTACTCTGTAATTTGTTCAGGGTTTAAGCAACTCCTGCTCTTTGACCCTTCGTCATGATATTCTGGGGACCCGGGGTGGTCCTGCTGTCGTCAGTTACCAGTGGCTGCTCATGGTTTGCCGTGGTGCTTTTCTACAGGTCCTCGGTAGCCTGTAGATGGGGATTCCCATATGTAGGGACTGACCTCCTGCTTGTTCCTGGAGAAAGTATAGTTACTCACCTGAAAAAGGTGTTCTCCAGGGATAGCAGGAATCAGTCCTCACAACCCTCCCACCTCCCCTTGGAGTTGCCCAATGTTCTTGTTTTTTTGTTTGTTTGGTTTTTTTTCTTTTTATGCCTGAGCTCTGTCTTCTTACTGAGCAAGATGGCACCTTTGGGCTGGAAAGGGACCACATATGCATGGTGGCATTCCCAAAGGCTTTCTTTGAAAGCTGGGGAAATGCTCCGTGCAGGTTACATCAGTGCCGTCATCTATATGTGAGAACTGATTCCAGCTGTCCCTGGAGAATATCTGCTACAGGTGAGTAACTATGCTTTCCTTATATGCTCCTTCCTCCCCTTTAAGGGACTCATTATGCCTTACAGTAGAACACACATCATGCACCACACTTATGCATCAAACCCGGGGCGGCCCAAGGGGGGTGCGGGGCCATGTGCGGAGACTCGGTGCGGGGCCTCATTTGCATAAGTGGCCTTATTTGCATAAATATTTGCATAATGTTACCATACACTAACTTTTAGTAAACATGTCTCTTAATGAGTGTATGGATAAAGAAAGACTAAAAGATTTCTACATTACTATAATCCAGTGCCAACCGCCAGGCACATTAGGAACTACTACAAACGCTGCCCATTTAGAACCCATAGCAAACCCGCCGTACCCTGACAGCATTACCAGGACTCACAAAGCACCATACCCTACCTATCAAAAGGCAACACTGCAAATATTAAACCAATACATTTCAGAGAATACTGGGGAAAGAGAACAAGTGGCAATGTCAAATAGGAATTACATAAATAGAATACCTCAGCTCAGTTACACATGCAGAACATAGACCATCACCAAACAAGGAATCACAATTTAGAAACAGGAAGGCAATAATTAAACTGGGAACCCCAAAAGCCAAACTTGGAATGTACAACACCACTGTAGAAATAAAACTATAAATTAATTTCCTCTTGTACCAAACAAAGCGCAGACGTTAATGATGCACATTTCCCAGAGCTTTCATATTCCAGTTAATAAATTCAAAATAAAGAGATATCTTTCTACCTTTTGTGCATTTTTTTCAGTTGCAATTGCTCCAGCCACTTTCTTCTGGTTTCTTCATATTTTCTGCTGTCCATCTGTTCTTTCTTCTCTCTTCTAGTTTTTTTTTTTCCATTCTCTCTCTCTACATCTGCTTTAACATACTAATCTTTCTCCTTTTGCTCTTTCCTCATTCCTATTTCATCCACACAAATTTTACCCCTCCATCCTCAATCCCCACTTACTCTCCCAATACCCGGCCAATTGTAGATTTTTCATCCCTCCCACAAAATATATTTTTCCCCTCTCCATTTTACTCTCCCAGCCCCATCCCATTCTAATCCTTCCTCAACATCAGCTCCCTTCTAGTTCCAGTCTCATCCAGCATCCATTCCCTTCTAGTCCCTGCATCAGCCCATTTCCAGTCCTAGCCCCCCATCAACCCATTTCCAGTCCTAGCTCCCCCATCCATTTTCAGTCTGAGTCCCTTCATCAGCTCATTTCCAATCCTAGCCCCCATCAGCCCATTTCTAGTCATTTCCTAGCCCCACCATCAGCCAATGTCAAATCCTAGCTCCCCTCCACTCAGCCCAATTCCAGTCCAAGCCCCCCATGAGCCTACTTCCAGTTCTAGCCCCTCCATGAGTCCATTTCAATTCAAGCCCCCACCACAGCCCATTTCCAATCTTAGCTCCCCCCAACAGCCCATTTCCAGTCCTATCCTAGCTGCTCCATCAGCCCATTTTCAGTCCTAGCTCCCTTCCCTCACAGCCCATTTCCATTCCAAGCTCTCTCCCCATCAGCTATTTGCAGTTCAAGCCTCCCCTTCCACTCAGCCCATTTCCAGTCATAGCAACCCCCCAACCCATTACCAGTCCTAGCCCCCCATCCACCCACTTCCAGTCCTAACCCCATCACCCCATTTTCAGTTTAAGCCCCCCTATAACCCATTACCAGTCCTAACCCCCCATCAGCCCACTTCCATTCTTAACCCCATCAGTCCATTTCCAGTCAGCCCCCCATAGCTCATTGCCAGTCCTAACCCCCCCCCATCAGCCCAAAGCCCATTACCAGTCCTAACCCCTCCCCATCAGCCCATTTCCTGTCCTAGCCCCCCATAGCCCATTATCAGTCCTAACCCCCCCATAGCCCATTAGCAGTCCTAACCCCCCATCACCTCATTTCCAGAGAGCCCCCATCAGCCCACAGCCCACCAGTCTTAACCCCCCCATAGCCCATTACCAGTCCTAACCCCCCCCCCAACAGCCCATTACCAGTCCTAGCCCCCCCCATAGCCCATTATCAGTCCTAACTCCCCATAGCACATTACCAGTCCTAATCGCCCCATCCCCCCCTTGCCAATCTTAACCCCCCCCCACCAGTCTTAACCCCCCCGCCAGTCTTAACCCCCCCAGCCCATTGCCAGTCTTAAACTCCCCCCCATGCCACTATTATCCCCCCCCTGCCCGACTTAACACCACCCCCAGCCCATTGCCAGTCTTAAACTCCCCCCCCCTTGCCATTCTTAAAACCCCCCCAGCCCATTGCCAGTCTTAAACTCCCCCCCCCCCCGCCGCCGCCGCCGCTTATGGCAAAATTTTAAAAAAAAAACTGGCTCTGGCTGCTGCTGCTACCACCGCGGCAGCGGCAGAATGGAGTGTCCCGCGGGGCCTCCTCTCGTTGAGCCCCTCTGCAAAGGCTTTCAGATTCGCGAAGGGAGAAAGTCTCCCTCGCGTCTCTGTTAAGCCCGCAGGGGCTAATGGGAAATTTCCCATCAGCTCCTCGCGTCTAAAGGGGCAGATGGGAAATTTCCCATTAGCCCCTGCGGGCTTAACAGAGACGCGAGGGAGACTTTCTCCCTTCGCGAATCTGAAAGCCTTTGCAGAGGGGCTGGACGAGAAGAGGAGGCCCCGCGGGACACTCCATTCTGCCGCTGCCGCGGTGGTAGCGGCAGCGGCAGCAGCCAGCGCCAGTTTTTTTTTTTTAAAGTAATTTAAAAAAAAGCAGAATGTTCTTTGCGCGGGGCCCCCTGAAACGTGGGGCCCTGTGCAAAAAACATTCTTGCTCAATGGACGGGCCGGCCCTGCATCAAACATACTACTATGATATCTTTAAAACTTTGCTGAGCTGGTAGTCATTTATTGAACTTAGCAGCAGGTTTAAACCAATCCAAAGTCTGAGGTTCTGCCCTTTGGGCTTGCTCTAGCTTCTGTATCTGAACCTGGGAACCTGACTTGCCAATTTTTAGCATCGAATGTGTCATTAACAAACTTGGCCAAGTTTTTAGTGCTCACTTTCTTTGATTTCTGCCAATTTGACAGCCACTTTTGTAACTTGGATCTATCTTCCTTCCTTCCTTCTCCTCCTCCAGTTCCTTAACTAGATCCAGTCTCCACTGCACCTTTAACTGCAGTTTCTCCTGGGTGATTTTGCAGCAAGATCTCTAACCTCTCCCCTTCCTTTGATTACTTGGCCTTGCTGACTAAGCATTTCACCTAATTTGATCTGCAGCTCATCAGCCCTGTCTTCCGATGCAACTCTAGCCTGCTCCCCCTCATTGAGCTTTATGTGATTTTCTCTTAGTCTGCCCTCTGTTTTCTCCTGAGCCTTTTCAGTGACCCTCTTTCCCTGGGTGAGCAACAATACTTTGGTGTCTAGCTCATTACACCTGTTTTCCAGGACCTGCTTCTCTCTTTTAAGATCTTCTGCTAAGCCTTTGGTTTGTGCAAGTTGTTTCAACAGGTCTGTCCAACTCCTGCAGTTGTATCTTAATCCCTCTAACTCCTTCCAGTGCTTTGTTGGCCTCTCTCAGAACCAATTTGTAAGAGTTCATCTTGGACAAAAATTGTAAAATGGACAGAAAGTCGTATGAAATGGTGATCTGACCATGGCACTAGCCAATTCAATATATCCAGATGCAAATCCCTTGACAATGAAGGAACAAATAATAGATAATTGATATTCCCTCTCCTATGCATGGCATCGCATGTCTGTTGTTAAAATCCCAGAGTAGTAAGAATATTATTAAGCTCCAAATTAACATCATCAACAACATATGCCTTGTAGCGCTATACAAATGATTAGTAGTATCAAAATGTAAGTTAAAATCTCCCATTAACACTATTGTGCCATAATTAGAAGATAATGTTAAAAAACGGTCCACAAAGGGATCAGCATCCTACAGGATTTTATGCAGAGGTATAAAAAACAAGCAACATACTAACAGGCCATATTGCAGACGTAGAGCAGCAGAACATTCTGTTTGAAAAGTTCCTAAGATCATAATATTAGACATAGCCTGTTAAATGCTAGATACTGCCCCCCCCCCCCCACACACCTTCTTTCATCACATTATGTATGACATAATTTGTTTGGGGGAGGAGGGGGAGAGGCATAATTGATTGAAAATAAAATAATCAGTCGAGGATAATAAAAGTTTCAGTGAGCCCCAAAACCTCTAAATAGTATTCTAATATCAAATCATTCAAAAGCTGAATTTTGTTCAGGTGGAATGACAATTAATAAAAGCAACTTTCAGAACAGTAGTTGCCACAGGTGCATTAAAACTATTATTTTTTTCCATTCTGAGCAGTTAGTCTTCTAACATTTCTGTAACTCATAGGGGCTAAGTTCCCATATTTACCTTAAGAACATAAGAACATAAGAAATGCCATACTGGGTCAGACCGAGGTCCATCAAGCCCAGTATCCTGTTTCCAACAGTGGCCAATCTAGGTCATACGTACCTAGCAGTTTCCCCAAAGACACAGGTTCTGCAGTGCTTGTACTAGGCCAAGCATTGATATCCTGGGTCCCTTTTTAATAGTGGTTTATGGACCTTTCCTCCAGGAACTTGTCCAAACCTTTTTTAAACCCAGCTATACTAACAGCCCTTACTACATCCTCCGGTAACAGATTCCAGAGTTTGATTACACGTTGAGAGAAGAAATATTTTCTCCTATTTGTCTTAAATAGTTTACCCTGTAGCTTCATTACATGCCCCCTAGTCCTTCTATATTCTGATAGCGTAAACAATTTATCCACGTTTATCCGTTCCACTCCATTCATTAATTTATACACCTCTATCATATCTCCCCTCAGCCGCCTCTTTTCTAGGTTAAAGAGCCCTAACCTTTTTAGCCTCTCTTCATAGGAGTAGCCTTCCATCCCCTTCACCAATTTGGTGGCTCTTCTCTGTACTTTTTCTAATAACTCTATGTCCTTTTTAAGATACGGTGACCAGAATTGCACACAATATTCAAGGTGCGGTCGTACCATGGAGCGATACAGAGGCATTATAATATCCTTTGTTTTATTCTCCATCCCTTTCCTTATGATACCTAGCATTCTATTTGCTTTCTTGGCCGCCGCTGCACACTGGGCGGAGGGTTTTAACATGTTATCCACGATGACTCCTAAATCTTTTTCCTGGGTGGTGGTTTCTAATGTGGAGCCTTGCATCTTGTAACTATAGTGTGGGTTGTTCTTTCCTAGGTGCATAACTTTGCACTTGTCCACATTAAATTTCATCTGCCATTTGGATGCCCAGTCTTCCAATTTATCCAGATCCTCCTGCAGTTTTCCACAATCCTCTTGGGTTTTAACAACTTTAAACAGTTTTGTGTCATCTGCAAATTTGATTACCTCACTAGTTATTCCCTTTTCCAGGTCATTTATGAATATGTCAAAAAGTAGCGGACCCAGTACAGATCCCTGGGGTACTCCACTATTCACCTTTTTCCATTGGGAATATTGGCCATTTAGCCCTACCCTCTGCTTTCTATCTTTTAACCAGTTCCCGATCCACAATAGTACACTGCCTCCTATCCCATGACTTTTTAGCTTCGCCAAAAGTCTCTGATGGGGGACCTTGTCAAAAGCTTTCTGAAAGTCCAGATACACTATATCAACCGACTCACCTTTGTCTACCTGTTTATGCACACCTTCAAAAAAACAGATCAGATTAGTAAGACAAGATCTTCCTTGTCTAAAGCCATGTTGGCTGTCTCCCATTAGGCCATGACTATCTACATGCTGTGTAATTTTGTTCTTTATGATGGCTTCTACCATTTTCCCTGGTACTGACGTCAGGCTCACCGGTCTGTAATTTCCCGGGTCACCCCTGGAACCCTTTTTAAAAATTGGTGTTACGTTGGCGACCCTCCAATCTTCAGGTATTACAGATGATTTTAATGAAAGTTCACAGATTACCAATAACAGGTCTGCAATCTCATATTTCAGTTCTTTCAACACTCTGGGATGTATACCATCCGGTCCAGGTGATTTGCTACTATTCAGTTTATCAAATAGTTGTAATATATCTTCCCGGTGTAGCGATATTTCTCTCAATTCCTCTGCAGTATCACCTTTAAATACCACTTCAGTCTTGGGTAACACCCCTACATCTTCCTCAGTAAAGACCGAAGCAAAGAATTCATTCAGTCTCTCTGCTATAGCCTTGTCTCCTCTTACTGCCCCTTTTACCCCTCTATCATCTAACGGTCCAATTGACTCTCTCACAGGCCTTTTGCTACGAATGTACTTGAAAAAGTCTTTATTTCGTGTTTTTGCTTCCGTAGCAAGTTTCTTCTCAAATTCCGCTTTGCCTGCCTTATCAATGCTTTGCATTTAACTTGCCAGTGCTTGTGCTGTTTCCAGTTTTCATCATTTGGCTCTTTTTTCCATTTTCTGAAGGTTGCTCTTTTGGCAGCAACAGCCTCTCTGACCTCACCTTTAAACCATGCTGGCAGTTTTTTGGACTTTCTTCCACTTTTCTTAATGTGTGGAATACAGCTGGTCTGGGCTTCGAGGATAGTATTTTTAAATAACACCCAAGCTTGCTGTAAGTCTTTAACCTTTGGAACCGCTCCTTTTAGTTTTTTCCGAACTATATTCCTCATTCTATCATAGTCACCCTTTTGAAAGTTAAAAGGTAGTACTGTGGATTCCTTTACTATCTGTCCTCCACTGATTAAATCAAACATGATCATACTATGATCACTATTGCCAAGTGGTCCCAACACCCTTATTTCTTGCACCAGATCTGGCGTTCCACTAAGGACTAGGTCCAGTATGGCTTCCCCTCTGGTCGGTTGATGAACCAGCTGCTCCAAGAAGCAGTCATTTATTTCATCTAGAAACTTTATCTCTTTAGCTTGTCCTGCTGTGACACTGTCCCAGTCGATACCGGGGTAATTGAAATCACCCATTATTACTACTCTGTTGTGGCTTTTGTTAGCTTCCTTGATTTCTTTGAGCATTTCATCATCCATTTGTTCATTCTGGCCAGGTGGTCGATAGTATACTCCCACTGCCATCAGTGGGAGTAACCCATGATAACCCATGATAATAGGAATTATACACTCCCCTTCATCCTACCTAGAAGAAAATCCATTCCTGCCATGCAAAGGGGCATGCTCCTTTAGTGCCCCCTTGGGTGGTATGCTGCAGATCCTCCAGCATTTTTATGATTTTTGCCAACCAGGAAGTGATGTAACCTGCCAGGACAGAGCTTATTGCCCTCAAGTGCAGTATTCAAAAATTGATGAAGACAGCAGCCATTACAGTCCCAAATATTGCCTCAAGGCTAGGAGCATGTAAATCAGTAGATCCTCCACTGTTTTTATGATTTTCTCCAAACAAATTGACATCACCTGCCAGGATGGAGCTTAGTGCCCCATGGGACTAAAGTGTACTGTGTGAAAATTGATGAAATTTCTCTCCTGACCTTTCTTCATATTGCCCAAAGCAGCCCTTTCCATAGGGACAATCTCTTTTAAAGCATTCAGGCTCCTCACAAACATAGCACACATAGGGGCTTGTTTACAAAGCCACGGTGGTGGTTTCCGATCGTTATTGGAGCCGCGGCCCCATTGATTTCAATGGGGCTGCGGCTCCGATAATGATCGGAAACCGCGACCGTGGCTTCGTAAAGAAGCCCCATAATCTCTCTTGTCACCTTTCTGCCTCTGGGCTCTGCCTTCCTTTCTCCTACCCTCAGAGGAATAACCTTCTCTAGACTCCCTTTTAAAGTTATGGGATTTATACAAACTCCTTTACTTGTGTATCTTCACCCCATTCCCTTCTCTCAAGTTACTGAATTGCAGGAAGTATTGTCTCCTATGGTTCCCCTCCTCACGAAAATAGTGAGTCTAGATACCCTTATGATAGGTTGACATCCTCTACCATGGAATTTGCTCCCTGTTTAATTAGTCCGTCTCTATCAGGTTACAGGGTTAGGATATCTAACATGTGGACCACTGAGTTTCCCCCCAGGTTCCACTCACCTATACAGAAGGTCCCTGATATCTGAGCCGGAGCCCTTGGGAAAATATCTAGGTCGATATCTGAAACTTCTCAGTTTCTTCCCGTAAGACCCTCTGGTGTCCCCCATCCTGTCCTAGAGTAGCTGCTTTTACTGACAATCTGGAGAGGGGCAGCAGCAGTGGTAATAAGTGCAGGGGCTGGAGCAGGGGTGGCACTGGGAATGAGGTTTGCCTAGGGTGTCTCGTATCTTTGCACCGGCCCTGCGAGGGGGTCATGATTTTTATCACCGTGGCTTAAAGACGCTTCTTTTTCTTTCCCTGTTGCTCAACAGTCAGTTAATGTGCTTTGTAATCCCTTCATTAGAACATCATTCGCTAATTAGGAATAAAAATATGATTTTCTCAGGGATAACACACATTTTATAGCACAGGCCTTGACAATTTTTTTTTTAATCTAGCAGCCAGTCTAAAATTCTTGGAGCGAGCTGCCGAAACCTAGGTCACAATTTCGTACCCCCCCCCCCCCCCGAAAAAGTGTATTGCAGTTACTTTTTTAGATTTCAGGGCCTGATTTATTAAGGCTGCTTTTCCATTTTCCATGGGGAAAAAGCTTAATAAATCAGGCTCTTAATGGGCCACTGCACAGTGCCAGCAAAATGCAGCAACCCCACTCCTCCCCCTTCCCCCACCACTCCCACTAACCCATTAAGCTTCATCCGTCTGTGTGTGTGCGCTGTGGAGGTGGGTGTGCCAGTGTGTGTCATGGTGCCCTTTACTTCCCATGCATTCATCCCTTCTCTCCTCACTCCAACCCCTCTCCTGCTGTCCCTCCCCCACGTCTAGACTCTCCCCTTCAATCTCCCACCTTGCATTTGTCCCCTGCCCTCCATTTCCTCCCCCACCATTCACAAACATTAAGCCCCAGGCTCCAGGTCTGATTTTTTTTTTTGTTGTCATGGTGACCTGTTGCCTGAAGTTTTTCAAGCCCTGATATAGCATATGGCTCTATTACAGCTAAAGCTAAGTAAGAAGATGTCCAGTTTTAAAGTAAGGTAAATACTCTGTCGTCTGGTGATCTCTAGTACCCTTAGGATTGATCGTGTACTGGTCTGTAATTTTTGGCTGCGATCCTTTTAGCAGTTGTTTTTTTAAGTACTCATTGGGTAGGATATTGTGAGTTGCATGACAATTTAATTAACTTGATATAAAAAAAATTTCAATCATATTTTTGTATGAGTACTGAATATATGTAGTGTGGTTTACTAGTTTTTATGTTAATGTTTGTTGTTGCTTTAAGGCTGATTTTGCATGAGTAGGAAAAGAGACCTCCATCTCAGGCTGTGCACAATTTCCTGAGTTCTTTTCAAATGCAGAGCCTTTTCTAAAATATATGTAAAAAACGCAAGAAGATTCACGTAGTGTTTGACATATGTGCAGCGTGAACAGCCATTTAAAAAAGAATGCATTTCAAAAAAAGCAGCATCACTTTGGGATTTAAATATGTACATGCCAATTTTACAGCCTTCATATGTAAGTGCCAGTACTTACTTAAGTCTCAGATTTTACAAACTTGACAGCCAGGAAGAGGTTATTAACGCGCCTCTCCATGTCATGCCATTGATCCAATTGGACCAGCTGGAGGAAATGATATAGAGTTTATTGTGAGGGTGTCCTATAATGTGGGATTTTAGAAGGACTGTCAAGAATCTGGGTTATCCAGAGAGCAACATCCAAAAATGTGGAGTGTGGCAGCAGTGAAGGGAGGCGTGTATAAGTGTCTTCTGAAATCGCTCCATCTCTGCCCTAAAAAATGAATGTCTCAGTAGTTGGTTCCAGCAACAGGCCTACACAGATAGCAAAGCTGGGTATGCACACAGGTGTAGGCCATTTCATAAATGTAGATGTTCCCAGAATTGCACGCCCACAGAACCGGACACTTGGCATCCCAGCCAGGGTATTTCATAAGGGTGGTGGGGAGTTGACTATGTTATGAGACTAGCACTTCCTTACTGGCCATTTCAGATAATCAAATGTACGGCGCAGGCAGGGCCTGTGATAGGGTTTCTAGCGCATCCTGTAACCTATAAATCGGCGCCCCTCCCTCATTATTATTAATGTTGGTTGCACCCTACCCTCCTTTTTCCCAAAACAGCTTTGTGAACTCTTTTCAAACGATATTAGTATTTCTCCTTCAAATCCAGTGTTGTAAAAAAATTGCAGCAAAATTGCAAATGCATAACCAAAATAAAAATACTTAGCAGTATATACTTAGCGTCATACAAACAGGCTGTGATAGTCCAAAATAAAAAATAAAATCTGATTCTGGTCATCTCACTAACAGCAACATAACATTCTTCAGTGTCAGGTTTATTGTGAACTAATATAAAACACTGAAAAAGTCACTGAAAATCTACAAAGTCAAATCTACCATACCATACCATACCATCATACACTTCCAAACTCATACAATAAGGGGCCTACCCCCCAAAAAAGCATCACTACAAATACTGCAATGGGCTCCAAAACCTCCATACACCTATTTGAAAAGCTGTACAAGTCAAATTACTACAGTGTAGATCCCTATGTACAAACTCCTGGCCTTGGTCACGCTTTCAGAACACAGACCCTCACCAAGTACAGAATAAGTGACCACAACCTACAGTAAAAATAAAAATATTAGACAAAAATTAAAATGAAACCCCAAGAAGCAAGATTCCGCATGCCTTGCCACACCAGATAAGAGATGCAGTTCCCCATACTGTTTGAAATATAATGATAGTGCAAAGTCCAATTACTAAATTGAAATTAAAATTATTTTTTCTACCTTTGTTGTCTGATGATTTTTGATCATGCTGATCCTGATCTGAGGTTTCTGCCATTTCTTGTCTCCTCTTTTGCTTTCTTCATTTTCTTCCATCAGTCTTTTTCCAGTCCCAGTTACCCTCCCCAGTATCAGACCCCTTTACAGTCTGCCCTCCCAGTACCTTCCAGTGTCAACCCCCTTGATTCCCAGCATCGCCACTGGTGTCTATTCCCTTTTAGTCCCCCTCCTTCTCCATCATCTAGCACCTTCTAGTCCAAATACTGTCCCAGGTATTAGCAACCTTCCAGTCCCAGTGCCCCCTCCCATCTCAGTTCCCTTTCAGTCACCCTCTCCTCTGTCCATCTGCCTTCCAGTGTCAGCTCCCTTCAAGCCCCTACCTTCCCTCAAGCCTCCTCTTTTCCACTTCCTTCCAAACCCCCATGTGAGCTCCCTTCTAGCCCCCAACTTCCATCCTGTCAGTTATATTCCAACCCCCCTCCTATTACTCAGCTACCTTTCAGCCCCATCCCCAAGTGTCTGCTCCCTTTCAGCCCCCCTGTGTTTGTCCCTTCCAGCTCCCCCGTGTTTGTCCCTTCCAGCTCCCCCCGTGTCTGCTCCCTTGTAGCCCCCCATGTCTGCTCCCTTTCAGCCCCCATGTCTGCTCCCTTGTAGCTCCCATGTCTGCTCCCTTTTAGCCCCACTCTCGTGTCTCCTCCCTTCTAGCTCCCCAGTATCTGCTCCCTTTTAGTCGCCCCCTTGTCTGCTCCCTTTTAGCTCCCTCCCCATAACTGCTCCCTTCCAGCTCCCCCCGTGTCTGCTCCCTTCCAGCCCCCGTGTCTGCTCCATTCCAGCTCCCCCCACTCCCCATATCTGCTCCGATTTGTCCTTCAAAAAAGAAAGCAGCCGCGGGAACATTTCTCTATTCCCGCAGCTCTGCTAACTTTTAAACTGCTGGGTCGCAGAGTTTTTAAAGACAAGAGTAAGAGTTGTATCCATGAAATGGGAACCTTTTTTGCACTTTGTAGTCAGGAGCAGGTGTAGGGATGGATGCCTCAGCAGCCAGGGCAGACGTGCTTGTGCCATTCTGAAATCGCACCACAGTGTGCATCTCCCTTGTTCTTCCCAAGCCACATTTACACCATGCCCCCTACTACATGCACATTTTCATACCGGGGATGTCTATACAGTTGTAGTAAACATTATTGGCACCCTTGCATTTTATGTATGTTGAGAAATAACTGGAAATATTCAAAGGTATACAACAACAAAAAAAAATGTTTATGCAACTTAGATGTAGTAATTTCTGAAACAAAAGAAAAACAAAATTACCTGGCCAGGATTAATGGCACCCTTCATTAATATTTGGTTGCACAACCCTTTGCAGTGATGACAGCCTCCAAACCTTTCTGGTAGCCATCTATAAGTTTTGTACATCTGTCTGCTGGTAGTTTCTCCTACTCTTCAACTGCGATTTGTTCCAGATCACGAATGTTTCAAGGATTCCTTTTACCAATGACAGATTTCAACTCTTTCCAAAGGTTCTCGATTGGACCTTGATCAGGACTCATTGCTGGACAGTTTAAAATAGTCCATTTTTTCCTTTTTAACCATTCTTTTGTACTTGTGGATGTATGTTTTTTGTCATTGTCCTGCTGGAAGACCCATGACCTTTGACCCAAACCTAGCTTTCTGACACTAGATAGCACATTTGCTCCAAAATACCTTGGTAGTCCTCTGACTTCATGATTCCTTTAATACATTCCAGGCCCCCAGTTCCTGAGGTAGCAAAATGGTCCCACAACATTATGGAACCTCCACTATATTTAACTGTAGGAAGGGTGTTTTTTTCCTTATAAGCTTCATTTCTTTGCCTGTAAATGTATTGCTGGTTTGCATTGCCAAAGAGCTCAAGTTTGGTTTCATCTGGCCACAGAACATTTTCTCAGAAGGATTGTAGTTTCTCAAGATGGGTTTGAGCAAATATCAGGCATGCCTTTTTATGTCTGTCTTTGAGCAGTAGGGTCCTCCTTGGCCTTCACCCCTAAAATCCTTCTTTGTTTAGTTTATGGCCTATGGTGTGGGTTAAAACCATTACTCCAGGTTGCTCCAGGACAGCCTTAAGCTCTCTGGATGTTGTATGTGGTGTTTTTCCAACAGTTCGCACTAACCTTCGAAGATGACTTGGATTAATTTTCCTCTTCCCATCACGTCCTGGGAGGTTCTTGACAGTTCCATGAACAGAAAACTTCTTAATAACATTGTGAACCATAGACACAGGAATCTCAAGGATTTTGGAGATGGCCTTATACCCTTTGAAGTTTGATGTTTGGTGATAATGGCTTTTCTGAAGTCTGAAGAAGCTTTCTTGTCTTCACCATTGTGAAAATAGAACAGAGAGTGAATATGGCCATTTTAAACATTAGAGCCATCATTCGTTAGTTGATTCAAGTCATGTGAATACTGAAAATTGATCACAGGCGCATCTAATTTTGCTGCAATAGGAATGTGGTTCTTCTGTTCAAACTGATTTGAATTGTTTATAAGGGTGCTGATAATTATGTCCTAAATTGAAACCCTAATTAAGCCCCTAGAAATCACCCATATATATTCCTCAATCAAGATGATTTCATAGCATAAATCATTTACTTTCTTAACAAGCAAACTGGTGTAACCTAATATGTGTGCCAATTTTAACACCACATACTGTTTCAAGCTGAGTAGTTTCTTAGCTCTTTTTCAGGCAAATGAACCTCGTCGTATATCCGGTTCCGGTTTTTATCCCTTAGTTAATCACCTGACATCAGATAAACAATTGACCACTATGAACAGCAAACTCTTCAAAACAGTTAATTCAAATAGAAAAACTCTATAACTGTAGTGACCACTAATCAATTTCCGCATTCAAACCTTTAAGGGCCATCGTTTGTAATTTGAAAATCCAGCGTTCTTTGTGCTGCAATCTGGAAAGACGATCACCTCCCCTCAGATTATGGGGAACCTGATCGATCACAGCCATTTCAAATCTTCAAACCGATGCTTCAGTTGCGAACAGTGTGAAACCATTGGACCAGAGAATTTATACAGGATCGATGATTTATGGTATGAAGTCATCTTGATTAAGGAATAATCATGTCCTGGCAATGTCACAGTTTTTATACTATTTCCTACTATTTCCTTTTTTAATTGGTCTTGTTTTATTTGATTCTTTTATGTGTCAGATGTATGTGCATATATAGTCCAAAACTATTTCACTGGTCACTGTTTTTTAGGAGATATTGGACGTTAAGGGGTTGAACTGCAAGGGTGCCAATAATGTTAATCACAACCGTATATCCGGTATTCTAAAATGGCTCCAGGGATGTCTTTATCATTTGCCCATCCGAATGCCCATTTTCAGGCATCCAAATCACGAACAGGGTTTCTAAAATGACCCCTATAGCATCCAAAATCAGAAGCCATTTAATGAGGAAAAAAGTAACATTCTCTGTGGACAAGCAGATATAAGTTCTCAAGTATGGGGGACGTCCCTGACAGAGCTCTGTGTGGTAATGCTCCTAGCTTCTATTGGAAACTTTTCGAAGGCTTCTTCCTGCCTGCCACCATGGCACCATATTAAATCAGTCTTTCATTTTTGGCAGAACCCCACAGACACGTTCCAGACATCCTCTACTTGGTAAACTCCTTTTTTCCCCTAACAGGGTTTTTTTGCCTTCAGGGTTTCAACCTAGTCGCCTGCCATTGCGGTTCTCTCCTCCCTTTAGTTTTTTCCATCCAATCATGTGTTTTTTATTTCCTGCCACAGCATTTTGGCCTTCCCCGGTGCCCTCTGTCTCTGTTTGACTTCATCGTGGCTATTTTTCTGGGCAACATATCCCAGAAATGCGCCAGCAGATTTAAGAAGTGTTCCAAGTGTAGTAGGACCATATCTGCCACTGATACCCAAAATAGGCGCCTACAATGCCTGCTACCCGATCATCAGCTTTCTTCTTGTAATTTGTGTTTGCAAATGACAAAAAGAGGACGTGAAGGTCATAAGAAGCAGCGCAAATCACTTTTTAGCCCTTAGAAGTTCGATCCATCGCCTTTGGCATCGATGGCATTGGTCTTTATGGCTTCCAAGGCTGCATCAGATGCTGACAGTGCATCGACATTAAGGAGCTCTTCAGCTTAATTGGAGCCAAACACCCATAGTGCCCCAGAGTATCAGCCATTGATTGATCTCCACCCAAAGACAAGGAAGATTTGGCCTCGTCTTCTTCGACGTTGAGGGTGATCACACTAACATCAGGTGAAGACTCTGCATTGGCGTCAAAGCCCGTCTAGGCATGGCATCAAGAACAATGGGGGTCTGCGTGAGTGCCCTTGAAGGTGCCCCAAAGGGAGGGGAGCTCATTCTCCAGGATATCAGAGGGGCACTGACAGTCTACTGACAACCGAGACCCAGCTGCAGATATTTCTGTACAGATACCGGGTACATCGGTCAAATTTGCTCAGGTCCCGCAGCCTTTGGAATGAAGAAGCACCTTCTGCAAGTGCTCAAGAAACACATTGTGGTGCTGCTAGCAATGCAGCATGTTGGGGCATTGACATTGGCTACATCCACATTGGCTGCTTTGCTGCCATTCCTAGAGGTGCAAGCACTGCCTGCGGGAGAGGTATCAACATCGGGACATCAAAGGACACAGACACCAGTGCCTGCCTGGCCGCTATCCCTCTCTAGTGTCCCGTAGTCTGATGTGCCCTCAAAATCTAGAAGGGCTGATACCCCCCCCCCCCCTTTCTAGATTTTGAGGGCACATCAGACAGATTCCTATGTTTTTTTTGAGCCCTCACAATTGCTGGACTTCATTAATGCCCGTCATTAAGGGGTAATGGGTGTCTTCCCATCTTCTGCTGTTTGAGTATGGGTTTCTAGCTGCTTTTCACACCTCTATTTCCTATTGGAATTTGGGTTTAAATTTTGTTTTTCCTTTTTCCTCTTGGTATCCTCCTATTGAGGGCTAGAGTGAGTGAGTTGTGTACTTGATATAATTTCCTCATTTGTTATTGCCGGGACTATTTAGTCTGTAATATTGTTTGCTTGTACCCTTCTCAATTTCCGTTTCAAGATGTATTCTTGAATGTATGTATAAACTAATAAATATAAAATTTAAAAAAAAAACAAAAATCTAGAAGGGCATCAGTGCATCATTGCTCCTGATGGAGCTTCCCAATTCCCTCGAAGCAGGAGGGAGATACAGGCAGAGACTCAGAAGCACTTTAACGTCCTCTCTGAGGATTTGTCAGAGGGCAGGTCTTCTGAGCTCCCATTGGACTCATCTCCACTTCATGAGTGGCACAAGTCCCCTCCAAAGGACATGACCTTCCAAGAGCTTGTGAGGGATATGGCCATGGCCATGGCCATTCCATTTTCATTGGAGACTAAGGATGAGCCCAAGACCGAAGAGTTGGAGATCCTCCAGTACTCCTCATCCCCTAAGGAGGCAGTAACAGTGCCCGTGCACCACATCCTCCAGAGATTGCAGATGATAATGTGGGAGAATCCACTCACTGTACCTCTGGTGAGTAGAAGGCTTGACTCTATATACAGAGTTCAAAAGGTTCCCAGATTCGAGAAGCCTCAGCTTCCACACCATTCCTCGGTGGTCAAATCCACTCTAAAGAGGATCAAGAGTACCAAGACTCATTCCTTGGCACTCCCAGGGAAGGAGGCTTGAACTTTGGACTCTTTAGGGAGACTGTGTTTTCAGAGTTCCATGCTCGTCACCCACGTGGTCTCTTACCAGTTGAACATGGCCATGTTCTTGAGAACATCATGTGTAACCTAGCTGACCTAGCCCAGTTTATGCCTCCAGAGAAGATGGAGCAATATCGATCTCCAGGAACAAGCAGGAATGAGTCTTCACATATGGGTACGTCGGTACCGACGGAGTCTGTGCAGGAACGCTCCCCAGCGTCCAATCAGAACGCTTTTGGGAGCATCCCACCATGCCTGCGTGCTGCCTTTCCACCTTTCCCAACTGCCTCTCCTCAGTTTTTGTTTTTCTGCGGAGCCGGCAGGACGTACTCCTGTCACCGCAGAAAATTCTTCCTTTATTTTTGTTTTTTCTTGTGGTCGCGTCTGCCTTCCCTCGACGCACTGGTACCGCCGGTGTTTTCTTTTTCATTTCTCCTACAAAATTTTTCTTTGGTAGGGAATTTTTCCCTGTATAGTGCCTGATGGTTTTTTCGGCCTACTAGGCCTCTCCACTTTCCTTCATGGGAACGCGAGCCACTATCCCTAAAACATGTTTCAACTGTGGCGGTACCAAGTTAGTTTTAGACACCCATAACTGGTGCCTTCCATATTTGGGTCCTGACCACTATCCACTGGGAGTGTCCCTCCTGCAGTAGTATTTCCAGAAGAAGTCTTCAGCATCGAGCTCAACTCAATACGCGGTTCCCGTCAGATCTGAGGGTACCAGCTACAACTTCTTTCTCACAGGATCAGGTAAACCAACAAAAGTCTGTAAAGACTAGCCAGTCCTCGGGTGGTAGATCTCATGTTCAATATCGAGATGCCTCTGGCTTTGCCCCCGAGGACATTTTGGCTTTAAAACCCCGGCGGGAGTCTTCGGCCTCCAAAGCATTAACAGGGTTTCAGGTTGTTCCCGGGGTTTTTACCTCTGCGAACATACCTGAGCCATGCTCGGTGGTGGTATCCGCTTTGAGCGGTGCTGGTACCCCGGCATCGGCAATGGTGTTGGATGAAATACTCCATACTGATGATCGCAGTCTAGCGCTCTCGGTATCTTTGGTGCCACTAGAGTCACTGCAGACTGATCTTCCAGCATCGGTATCGATCCCGGTACCGATTCTGGCATCCACTTCGGTACCCTCCAGGTCTGTTTCGATAGATTCGCTGCTTTCGATGCCGAGTCTAGAATCGATCTCTAGCCTGGACGATTGGGTACCGACTCATCTCGGTATCGACCTCGGACGGTGCCGAAGACATTGTTCTGGAGATCAAAGTCTACCGCTCTCGGTACCTTTGGTACCGTTAGTCACCTCAGACTGATCTTCCGGTGTCGGTACCGGCTCCGATACCACTGCCAGTACCATTTTCTACGTTCGCATCGGTACAGGTGCCTTCCATGCTTACTTCCACAAGCTCGCTTCCTTCGGTACCGAGTTTGGAGTCCATCCCTGGCATGGATAGTTTTTCACCGATTCGTCGCAGCACCGACCTCGAGCGGTACCGCTGACTATCCTTTCAGGACAATTCAATGCTCCACCCTGTTGGGTCTGGTACTCCAATGGATCAATCCATTAGTGCCAACACTAGATCTTCAACAGATCTAACCTTTACTCATCATGATAGAGGATCCCCTTCTGGGGAAATTTCTTTTCAAGCATTCTTGCTTGATATGGCAAGGTTACTTGCCATTTCTATACCTGATCAAGATCCTGCATCAGGGGATTCAGAGCTTCTGCACATCCCTGAGAACACAAAGGAGGTCATCATGTTTCCTTTGCATCAAGTCTTACAGGATCTTTTACTTAGAATGTGGGAAACTCCTTTAAAGGTATCTCCACCTTCAAGGGCCACTGACTCTCTGTACAAGGTGCCCCTTCTCCAGATTTTCAAAAGACTCAACTTCCACATCTTTCTATTGTTGTGGAATCAGCAATGAGGCGTGTTAAAAGTGCTAAAAAGCACTCTTCTTATCCGCCAAGTCGTGAGTCTAGAACTTTAGATGCCTTTGGACGTAAAACCTTCCAGGCATCCATGTTTTCAACACAAATTCTCTCATATATTTTCTATATGGGACTATCTCTTGAAGAGGTCACAAACAGTTTGCTGTTTTTGACTCCTTTTCTTCAAGATCACAAAAGAGCAGACTACTCTTTACTGATTACTCATGTTCAAAATATCTCTAGGTTTCTTACTCGTGCTACCCTGCACTGTTTGAGTCTGTTAGCAAAACGTCTGCTATAGCCTTAGGGGCACGACGCATAGCCTGGCTCCAAGATTCCAACTTGGACAAATGGGTACAAGAAAGCCTTGGAAATACTCCTCGTACTGGGGAGAATCTCTTTAACAAAGAGACTTTATGCCAAGTTGCTCAGTTAACCACTGGCACTGTTGCTTTCAAAGGATTGTCTACACCTTCCTCTATCCCAGGTGCTAGGAAATCTTCTACCAAACTTTATTCCCCCAGGGGGAAAAAGTTTTATTCATTCTCTGCCCATCATGCAGCTGTTTCCAAACAAGGGAAACATCATACCAGGCTAAAGAAACCACAACCTCAACCGTCTCAGCAAACCCAGCAGCCGCAGGGTTGCTGATAGACTCTTCACCTAATCCTGTTTTGAGGTTTAGAACCTGTAGTTTGCTTCTTCCCATCACAAGCATCTACATCGGTTCCATCCTAAATTTAAAGAGACATCCTGACTTTTAGCTCATAGAGCTTCTTAACATGATTATGCTTTACAGATAGTAAAGTTACTCCTCTTCCTCCGGAGTAGACAGAGGAGTAACAGCTGTCAATAAGGGTGCTATGCCTTTACCTTTGACATTTTCTCCTGTAACAGCATGTCTCATTTTACCTTTTCAAAGATTTACTCCATCGTAAGGTTTTTTTTTTTTCAACTCTGTCCTTCTTACTAAGACCTTTTGGTCTGTAAGAGTGATACCACTTCTCTGAAGGCTTATCCCTAAGTAGGGTTGCCAACTTTTTCACCGAGAAAAACCCGACACCTGTGGCTCGCCATGCTCCACCCATTCTCCTCCCCCAGTTCCGCCCCTGCCCCGCCCCCAGCCCCACCCACAAAAATTACCGAGGATTCACTCACCCCCCCCCTCAGTGCTGGTTCACTCACCCCCCTCCCCTCAGTGCTGGTTCACTCACTCGCCCCCCCCCTCCCTGCTGGTTCACTCACTCACCCCCTCCCCTGCTGGTTCACTCACACCACCCCTCCCCTCCCCTCCCTGCTGGTTCACTTACCCACCCCCGTGTCACTCACTCACCCCCCCCCTTGCTGGTTCACTCACACCATCACCCCCCCTCCCCTGCTGGTTCACTCACACCAACCCCGCTCCCCTGCTGGTTCACACCAACCCCCCTCCCATGCTGATTCACTCACACACCCCCCCCCCTGCCCTGCTGGTTCACTCACACCACCCCCCCTTCCACTGCTGGTTCACTCACCCACCCCCCTGTCACTCACTCACCCCCTCCTGCTGGGTCACTCACACCAACCCCCCCTCCCTCCTGCTGGTTTAATCATACCATCACCCCCCCCCCCTTGCGGGTTCACTCACACCCCTGCCCTGCCCTGCACAAGCCGCTGCTTCTGCGTTGTACAGAGCAGCGGGTGCCAAACACTTACATTGTAAAGTGAAGAAACTGTGGGAGAAGCCCGCCGGTCATCGCAGAGCCCGAGGAAGTGATGTCATGGGGGCGGGCTCCTCACGGGTTGTCTTTCCTTTTCAAATTAACTTTAGCTGCAATAAAGTTAATTTGAAAGGAAAGACAGCCTGTGAGGAACCCGCCCCCATGACATCACTTCCTTGGGCTCTGCGATGACCGGAGGGCTTCTCACACAGTTTCTTTACTTTTCAAAGTAAGTGTAGTGCAGCCGCTGCTCTGTACAAAGCAGAAGCAGCGGCTGCACTATTATGGGGAATCGCGTTCGCATTCGCGCCGCGGACTTCGGAAGGAAAGCCGTTTTTTTGCTCTGGCCGCTCCCAATCTTGCGGCCAGAGCAAAAAACCGGCTTTTCAACGGCCGGTTTGACATCTGTGCCGGCAGCCGGCCTGGCCATGGAAAAGCCGGCCAGGCTGGCTGAAAACCGTCCGGTTGGCAACCCTATCCCTAAGCCCCTCAGTTTTCTTTCAGAGTTGTCTCCCCCTTGCATTCTTGTTTTGTGGCAGCTTCTAAGACAATGACGGAGTCTTACCACTCCTACTTATGTCTGTAGGTATTTTTCCAATCTTGGGACCTAAGATTTGCTCTGCTGCCCTAACAATAGTTAGAAGTGCAGGGGCTCTTAGTGGTTAAACCACTAACTTGCTGACCAAGCAACCAGGGCTTGATCTCCAATAACAATCTTTTCTGGCCTTAGTACTAAGTCCCAGACAGGCTAAGAACCTTTTCTGGTTATTGTTGCAGACACATCAGCATACCTTCTATCCTTAGCCTTCCCCAATCTTTGGGCTTTGGCGGAGTAGTTCAGGTTACATACTGGCTCTTAAACAGCCAGTTTTTTCTTCTAATCAACCTGCAACATGCTCTCTGCATCTCTACAGAGCAGTTCTGCACTATGGGCCCTTGCTAGAGAGCAAATAATTCCAGATGGTTAGGAAGGGCTTTACCTAGTCATGACTACTGGGTTCTTCCCTACCCTTACCATTTCCATTAAAGTTTCCTTCTTCAATTATTTATTTATTTATTTAGCTGTATTTATATCCCGCTTTTCACCGGGTCAAAGCGGTCAGTTGGGAGATACATTTAACATGAGGGGATATGACACACATATGCTAATACTTACAGGGAACATGGGCAATGGAGGGTTAAGTGGCTTGCCCAAGACCACAAGGAGTGCTTATAGGACTAGAAATCCCAGTCCCTCCGGCCTGAGATTGCTGTCCCCAGGTGGGACTTGAACCTCCAGCCCTCCGACCTGAAGTACCTTGTCCTAACCACAAGCCACTCCTCCCTCTCATAGGGACATAGGCCTTTAATTAAGTTAAGACCTAAAGAATTATCCAATCCCCTGGGTGGGTTCACACTTCCAGTGGACCCCTTCTCCAGGGATGGCTTTCTTTTAGTAACAGCCAGTCCTTGTCTTGTTTTTTCCTTCCACCCTCAATTCTTCATGGGGAAATTCATATTGAGCGCGAGAATGCACCATACTCATTTTGCCCTCATAGAAGAGTAAATATGGTATTTCATTTCATTGCATCTTTTTCTCCAGCTGCCATGCTGGAGTTATGGAAGGATTCAGACTTCCTGTCTGCATACTAAAAACATCCTTTGCATTTTTCATGGAGGCCTCCATTCCTGGTTAGTCAAGGGCTAGAGTTCTTAGAGGACTCAAGATTTCTTGTCAGTGAGAGCACTCCCTTAGCTCTCTCGCTCATAACCAGGGAGAATAGATTCTCTAAACATCTTCTCAAGCAGGTTTTTTCCTTCTTGTTATTAGATGAATCTTTCTCTCTCCACATATCCCTATGTGGGAACATAGCTATATATATATATTATATACTTTTCTCTATCTGTCTGCCTAGATTCATATATATATATATATGGAGTGGAGGAGTGGCCTAGTGGTTGGGGCAAGGTACCTCAGACCAGAAGGTCAGGGGTTCAAATCCCACTAGAGGACAGCAACCTTGGGCTGGAAGGACTGGGGTTTCTAGTCCCACAGGTGCTCCTTGTGGTCTTGGGCAAGCCACTTTACCCTCCATAGCCCATGTTCCCTGTAAAATAGTTATCTCCAAGTTATAATGCCCTGTTCAATGTAATTTCAGTTTGTTCAATGTAAACCACCTTGATATCATGAAAGGCAGTATATAAGAAATGTTAAATAAAATAAAAATAAATGAATATATATATATATGTTTCCTTACAGCCCCAACAGATAGTCACTATCCCTTTCAATGCTGCTCCAGCATGCTTAGGGTTCTTAATAAACAACCACTTCCCTGTGGTAGTTAAAGGGTTTTTGTACCATGACCTTCAGTTTAGGTACATTTGAAGACCTCCATATATCCTCTTTTTTCCTAAATGACTTCAATTAGGAGTGACATTCTGAATCTTCAGAAAATAGGAGGCTACAATGCCTCATACTTCTGTCCTTCTTTATTATCGGATATAGGGATCTTCAAGGCCCCTCTTTTCCTATAAGAACTATGTCTCTTTAAGAGCAAAAGAGCTTGGGGCTTATCTAATAGGGACTTCTGCGTTTCTTGCAAAAGTCCTGCCTCATTGAACTACCCCAATTTCCACTGGGTTTTTCTTCTCGCCCTAAAGGTTCTGACCTCAACCTGTCTTTTGCACGGTTTATTCACCTCTGCTTACATTGAGGTACTCCTTGGGGATATTCTGCTGGTTCATATTATCAAATCCATATGAATCTCCATAAACATTTTACAATACCATCAGGTGAGGTCCATATTGGTGTATTGCACTTCAATATTTACTACTAAATATCACCTGCACAGGGACTCCTATCTAGGCGTCCTGTTTGTTCCAGCTGATCCACAGCACATCTTTTTTAGTTCAACTCCTACCCTCCATCCCCAGGATGCCTGAGGTTCTGTCGAATAGCATGGCTTTCTCAGATTCGCAACATGCTGGGACTCCTCCAGGCATCTTAGCTTGGGAGTCCCCATATGTGAAGACTCATTCCTGCATGTTCCTGGAGATAGCACAGTTACTTACCTGTAACTGGTGATCTCTGGGAACAGCAGGAATAAGTCTTCACAACCCACCCACCTCCCCTAGGAGTTGTATCTCTCTATCTCTATCTTTCCCCTCTTTCTCTCTCTTTGTCTCAGCTTTAAAACTTAACTGAGGAGAGGCAGTTGGGAAAGGCGGGAAGGCAGCATGCAGGCATGTTGAGATGCTCCCAAAAGCGTTCTGATTGGACGCTGGGGAGCGTTCCCGCGCAGACTCCATCGATACCAATGTACCCATATGTGAAGACTTATTCCTGCTGTTCCCAGAGATCACCTGTTACAGGTAAGTAACTGTGCTTTCCCTGGTGGCCCATAGCAAGGACTGCTCTAAGTTCATGGTATGAACTACCTATGATACCTTTGAAACAGCATTTAGAAATGCTGCCAGTGGCATTGGCATTCAGAGACTCACTTGGCTCCAGTCATCGGACCTAAAGCAATCCATGCAGAACAAGCTGGCGGACATCCTGTGCTGGGGAGAGGATCTCTTCAGCAAGCAGGTCAATGAGAAAGCTGGGTTCATAGAAAAGAAGCATATCACTCTCACTCAACTCTCCAGGCGTATGTCTGAGCAGACCTCCTATCAGAGGAGGTATCAGTGTGGGGACCAGAAATAGACCTACTACTCTTGTAGGCTTAGGTATTTCTCTGGACCCCGGGCCATAGCTTCCCAGCCCAAACAGGCCCCTCACCAGTAACAGTGCTGGGAGAAACCTCATAAGGCCAACCCGGCTCCTCAGTCAAAACTGGGAGTGGGCTTTTCCTTCAGAGCATAGCCACCCTTTCAGTTACCACCATAGAAAACCCTCCGGATGGGGGAAGGCATTCTTTTTCCACAAAGGTGGCCCCTTCATAATCTCAGACTCATGAGTTTTACAGATAGTCCAAAGTGGTTACAAACTACATTTATTGCAACTACCATCAACCCTCTGCATCAGGAACTGCTTTTGAGAGAAATCATTGCCCTTCTATTAGATCTCACGATTGTGCTCATGCCATCAGAGAAAAGAGGTCAAGAGTTTTTTTCCAAGTACTTCCTGATGTCCAAAAAAATAGGGGGATACTGCTCCATCCTAGACCTCAGAGATCTGAGCTCAGACTTGGTAAGAGAAAAGTTCAGGATGATTTCTCTAGGCACCCTGCTTCCATACCTTCAGAAAGGAGATTGACTATGCTCCTTGGATCTAAAAGATGCATACACCCATATACCGATACTGTACACCATGCTCACAGGAAGTATCTCAGATTCATCCTGGGAGGACAACACGTCCAGCACAGAGTGTTGCCTTATGGCCTAGCCTCAGCACCCCACATTTTCACGAAATGCCTTGGGGTAGTAGTGGCCTGCCTCTGGATGCTGACGGTGTTTGTTTTCCTGTATCTGGACAATTGGCTGATCAAGAGTACTACTCCAGAAGGAGTTCAGAAATCAACATGGTTGACCATTCTGGTGTTGGAACTACTAGAAGTTGTGATAAATTACCCCAAGTTCTGCCTTCAGCTCCCCAACAGTTGGAATCCATAGGAGCCCTGCTTGACATGACTCAAGCAAGAGCTATTCTTCTGCATGACTGATTGCACAAGTTGACAGCACTGATGTGGGAGTCTCAACTGAGTCAGAAGGTGACACCTCACAAGATGTTGACTGTACTAGGCCACATAGCCTCTGCAGTGCATGTCACACCCTTGGCATGCCTCCAGATGAGGCAGGCTCAATGGACTCTGAGGACTCAGTGGATCCAGGCCACAAGTCACCTCAGGAATCGCCTGTTGGTCACTGCCCCTTATTTAGTAATTACTTTGATAGACAGTCCACCACAATTTGTTCAAAGGTCTTCCTTTCCAAATCACTCAACCTCAAAAAGTTCTGATGACAGATGCATCCAAGCTGGGGTGGGAGCTCATCTCGATGGGCTGCACACCCAAAACAATTGGTCCATCCAAGAAAGTTCTCACCAGATAAATTTCTTGGAGTTAAGAGCCATAGCAAATGCTCTAAAGGCTTTCTGAGATTGACTGTGCAACCAAATTGTTCTAATTCAGACCAACAATCAGGTCACCATGTTCTACATAAAAACGTAGGGTGGACCAAACTCATACAGCCTATGTTGGAAAGCAGTTCACCATCGCACATGGGATGGATCTGAGAGCCACGTACCTGCCAGGTGAACAAAACTTTCTGGCAGACAGACTGAGTGAAGTCCTCCAACCACACAAGTGGACACTGGATAGAGAGGCAGAGTCTCACAACTTTCGGTAGTGGGGCACCCCCTCAGATCTGTTCGCAACCCCGCACAATGCCCAGGTGGATCGGTTCTGCTCCAGGGTAGGATCACATGGCAAACTAGCATCAGATGATTTCCTCCTACATTGGGGGAGGGTCTTCTGTATGCATATCCTCCAATACCTCTCATTCCGAAGACCCTCCTGAAACTCAGAACAGATGGGGCACGATGATTCTCATTGTTCCCTACTGGCCCAGACAGCCATGGTTTCCCATCCTGCTACAACTTTCCAGTCGGGAGCCACTCCAGCTCAGCCATGCACCATATCTGATATCGCAGGATGATGGGACAATGTTGCACCCCAATATTCTGTCCTTGGCCTTCACAGTGTGAATGTTGAGAGGCTAGTGTTGTTGAAGTTTAATCTTCCAGATGGGGTGACATAAAACCATAAGATATGCCATACTGAGTCAGACCAAGGACCATCAAGTCCAGTATCCTGTTTCCAACAGTGGCCAATCTGTCACAAGTACCTAGCAGTTTCCCCAAAAGACACAGGTTTCACAATGCTTGTAATGGGGCAAGCAGTGGATTTCCTGGGTCCCCTTTAATAATGGTTTATGAACCTTTCCTCCAGGAACTTGTCCAAACTGTTTTTAAACCCAGCTAGATGAACAGCTTTTACTACATCCTCCAGTAACAAATTCCAGAGTTTGATTACACGTTGAGTGAAAAATATTTTCTCTATGAAAAAATAATCTTTCTAGCCTCTCAGAAGGCCTCGTCGAGAAAGTCTTACTCTTGCAAATGGAAGAGATTTGCTGTCTGGTGTGAGGGTCAGATCCATTCATCTATTCCACACAACAGAGGGAAGAGAATTCCATAGGGTGGGGGCGACAATCCAAAAGGTAGAGGAGTGCACCATAGATGAGCAGACACAGCAGAAGCTGGGAACCTCAAGAAGATATTGAGAAGTGGAACAAAGAGTGCAGTGGGGGATATATGGAGATAGGAGTTGCGACAGAAAGGCAAGGTTGCTGGAGTGAAAAATATGGTACGTCAATATAAGAAGTTTATATTTGATACGAAAAGCAACCAAGAGACAGTGTGCAGGGATGAGGAGGGGAATGACATGATCAAACTTACGGGAACTGTATATGAGTTTGATGGCTGTATTCTGAACCAACTGAAAGTGATGTAATTGATACTGAGGGAGACTGTAGAAAAGAGAATGGGCATAGTCAAGGGGGGTGATGATAAGCGAGTGAATGAGCAGGTGGATCAAGAAGCTTATGGATAGAACAAATTTGACATAAAATGAAGAAACAACGCTGGGCAATAGAAGAGATGTGATGGGAAAAGAAGAGCTGAGAGTCAAAGGTCACACTGAGTATTTTTATTGTGTCCTGGAAGGGAAGCAGAGTACCATGGACAGAAAGAGGAGTCGAAAGAGAGAGGGGGGAGCAAGGTTGGTAAAGAGAAGACAAGGGGTTTTGGAAGTGTTGAGTTTACGTCCATGACCAGTGAGCCTAACCACAATGATATTGACTTTAGGAGATATCAGGGAAGTGATAGATGCAGAGTTGGCAGGGAACTGGAAAAGGAGCTGGATGTCATCAGCTTAGATAAAGAATGTGATGTCTAGGGACTTCATCAGAAAAGCCAAGGGGGCTAGGAAAACAATGAAAAAAATAGGGCCAAAGGCAGAACCCCGTGGAACACCACAGTGAAGGGTGTGAGGAGCTGAGAGCAGAGAAGACCAAGAAACCCAATATGAGCAATCAAGCAAGTACAA
Organism: Ichthyophis bannanicus; assembly: GCA_033557465.1. Classification (NCBI taxonomy): domain Eukaryota; kingdom Metazoa; phylum Chordata; class Amphibia; order Gymnophiona; family Ichthyophiidae; genus Ichthyophis; species Ichthyophis bannanicus. The sequence continues at coordinate 600,044,682 of CM066035.1, read as the reverse complement.
GCGGAACCAACCCAGGGCAGAGCCCGTGACACCAATCGAGAAGAGCCAAGAAAGAAGATGAGAGTAGTCAACCAGGTCAAAGGCAGCAGTGAGGTCAAGAGAGACAAGTAAGACTTGGAGATGGGAATCCAGTGCAGTGTGGAGATTGTCAATGATAGCCAGAAAAGAGTGTTTGATGGACAGATGGGTATGAAAACCTATTTGGGCTGAATGGAGGATGCCAGAATGAAGGAGGAAATCCTGCTTTTGCTGAGCAACCAATCACTCAGCAATTTTAGAGAGGAAGGGTAGAAGTGAGATGACCTGTAATTGAGAGGGTCAGAGGGATCAGTGGCAGTCGGTTTGAAGATGGGGAGAACAATAGCTTCTTTCCAGGAGGAAGGAAAGGTGCCGGAGAAGAAAGACAAAGCAATGATGGAGGGTATCTTAGAGAGAAAGGAATTGCCGACTAGTTTAAATAACTGTGATTACATTGTGTCAGATGGGTCAGTGGTAGAGTGAGATGAGGCAATGGCAAGAAACAGCTCATTGTAGGTAGGGGCATTGAGGGTAGAAAGACTAGTAGTAGTGGAGGAAGAAAGAGGGTTGGGGAGAAAATGAAGGGCAGGGCAGGGCATGGAGGACTAAATTATGAGGATCTTCTGATGAAAAGCTGAGGCTAAGACTTGTGGGTGCAGGTACAAAGCAGTGGAAGGGGTGAGGAGGGGGGTCAGCTAGACAGCTCTGCAAATGCAACAGGTGCGAAGAAGTCATGTCCTTGTGCACAGGGGCAGAATAGTATGAATTTTTAGCATGGGCAACAGTAGTGTGAATTAGGAGGAAGCGGACTGGAAGAAGGGAAGGAGTGCAGGTGACCTGGATTTTCACCAGCAGTGTTCAAGCAGTCAAACTTGGCGCTTAAGAAGACAAAGTCCAGGATGATACCAAATTAGGGTGTTGAAGTACCTCATTGTTGGAGCAGTGCAATTTGAAATCAGGAGGAAAAGGGGGGCAGTGAGCCACCAAGGAATCTGGAGAATAATTACAGAGATTACGGTGTTGAGGAAGCACCAGGGGTGAGGAAGGACACCAAACTGCTTGAGTATCTCCTACACCTCTCTGAGTTTGGACTCAAGTACAACTCTGTCAGAGTCCACCTCCGTGCAATTGGAGCTGTGGAAGGAAACTCCATCTTGGTACAGCCTATTAGTTATTCACTTCATGTGGGGGCTGCTCCTCCCGTGGTGTTTTGGGACCTCAATGTTTTTCTTGCACAGCTCATGAAAGTTTCCTTTGAGCCACTGAATTCCTGTCCTCTGAAGTTCTTGGCCTGGAAGGTATTATTGATAGTGGTAGTCATGTCAGCACGCAGAGTTAGCAAGCTTCAGGCCATGGTAGTTCATCCACCTTATACCAAATTCCAGCACAATAGAGTGATCCTCCATACTCATCCTAAATTCCTGTTAAAGATGGTACCGGATTTCCACTTTAATCAGTCAATTGTTCTTCCAACAATTTTCCCAAGGCCTCATGCCCACAAAGAGGAAGCTGTGTTGCACATGTTGAACTGCAAGTGAGCCTTAGCCTTCTAATTGGAGCGGACAAAAGCCCATGGAAAATCCATCCAACTTTTTGTTTCTGTTGTCCCCAGCAAGCTAGGGACTGCTGTTTCCAAACACACTCTTTCAATTTGGCTAGCAGACTGCATCCCTTTCGCTTATACCGAGGCAGGCCTGAGCCTTGATGGTAATGTCACAGTTCACAATGTCAGAGCTACAGCTGTATCGGTGGCTAATTTGCGCTCGGTCTCCATGGAAGAGATCTGCAGGGCTGCAATGTGGTCTTCAGTCCACACGTTCACATCTCATTACTGCCTAGATGGCAATTCCTGATGCAATAGCAACTTCAGCCAATCTGTACTCCTGAATCTGTTTGGGGATTAGAATCCAACTCCACCCCCTAGGTCCATTCTATTCTGTCCAGGCTGCCAAAAAAAAAAGGATAAGAGAGACCATCACTCATGTTGTGCATAGTTGGTTGTTGAGTTGTTTAGCCTCGCGCCATTTTGCAGTTGAGTTTGCTTCTGTTGGGCTTCTCAGTGGTTTCTTTGGTTTTCGATAGCCTGTAGCTTGGGAGTCCCATATGTGAGGATTCATTCCTGCTTGTCCATGGAGAAAAGGTAGTTACTCACCTGAAGCAGGTGTTCTCTGTGGACAGCAGGATTTAGTCCTCACAACCCTCCCACCTCCCCGAGGAGTTGTCTTCTGCTACAGCTATGTTATCAGACTGATCTAAGATGGTGCCACAGACTCACATTTGACTATATACCAGTGACAGGGACATGCCTATAGTTTCTTTGTGTTGTTGCATTAATAAGTGTGGCTAATGTGCATTCAGAGAGAGATGGTTTTATTCAGGGTATATCTCCCAATGGTTTAGTTAGGCATAATCATTCTATGATGGGAATTAACCCATGGTCACAAGGAGTGTCAGTGGGAATCAAACCCTTGATCTACTGGGTACTAAGCAGTTGTTCTAACCACTAGCCTACTTCTCCAAAAAAAAATAGATATAAAAGGTTACCAGCAATGCAAGCCTTTGAGTCAGTCCTGACTCCTGGGTTTTCTTGGCAGTGTGACCAGAAGTAGATTGCCAGGCCTTTCTTCTGAGGCAATGGAGGGTTAAGTGACTTGCCCAAGGCCACAAGGAGTGCTAGTAGGAATTGAACCCTGGTTGCTTGGTTACCAAGCCAGTGTTCTAACAACTAGGCTACTCCTCCACTACCAGATGTTCCCTATATTAGAGCTGTGTCCCAGGTTTCCAACTTCCTGTCTGATTCCAGCAATGGAGCAGAAGAGGAAGAAAAATAATTTATTTTCAGTTTAATGATTTGAATACCTTTGTTTTTAGAATTTACATACATTGTGGTAGGCTATGGCCTATATAATAGCCTGTACATGTATGAGCCTGCAAGCTAGGCCGGAGTCCCCACCCCCACTGCTAGAAATAGTAGTGCTGAGAAAGACCAAAGTCAGTGAAGGCTGAGGATCTGCCTTAAACCGCTCTAAACTGTTTTTGATAAGTTTGTATTAATCCTTTATTCCATGCTTTTATGCTGATGCAGTGACCTTGTAGCAGGAATGTATTATGTCTAGAAACTGAGCCTGTGTTAGCATAGTCTGAGAAGGGGGAAGAGGGCCCAGTGAGGGGGTCCCCGATTGGATAGGTGCAGGGGGCGTTCCTGAATGCCCTATTCCACTTTCGGGCCGACATATGCTTGCTAAGCTTCAGGCACAGATATCCTTTGCTGAAAGGGGAGAAATGCAAATGACTATGAACCCAAAGCCTGCTGGATTGATGGTGCTAACTGTTCACCGAGAAGAAAAGTAGCGGTTCTATAGTGCATCTCCAATCAAGCCAGCTAGTTCCTGTATACCCACCAACCTTATAGCCCCACCTGGAGTATGGGCAGAAGATGATCCACCTGGCCTAGTGAAAAACATAGCCCCTGTCATTGTCACCCTCAAGCCAGGAGCGGAACTAGTGCATGTGAAGCAGAATCCTCTTCCTCGACCAGCTATTGAAGGTATCCACTGTCATCTGATGCAACTGCAGTATGGACTTCTCAAGGAGTGCCCCCCCCCCCTTCTCCCAGTTAAGTAAACCTGGGACAGGGGATTACTGCCCAGTACAAGATCTAAGGCGGGTAAAGGATGCAGTTGAGACTATACACCCAGTGGTACCAAATCCTTATACTCTCTTGGGACTGATCCCCGCTGAGGCTACTCATTTTACCGTCCTGGACCTGAAAGATGCCTTTTTCTGTGTACGCCTAGCCCCCACCAGTCAACATTTGTTTGCTTTTGAATGGCAAGACCCCACAACAGGAAGGCGGGGCCAACTCACCTGGACTAGATTACTTCAAGGATTCAAGAATTCACCTACTTTCTTCAGTGCTATTTTAAATCAAGATCTTTCAAGCTACTATGTGAACCCAGGAGAAAGGGTTCTTCTCCAGTATGTGGACAACTTGCTCATAGCCACCAACTCAGAAAGTGAATGTCTATAAGCCACCAGTGAACTCATGCACCTTTTAGTGAAGCTGGATACACAGTCTCAAGAGCCAAAGCGCGACTATGTCAAACAAGTTAAATATCTGGGATTCCAGTTGTCCAGCGGAATTAGACGCCTGGGACCAGAACGCAAAGAAGCTGTATGCAGTATTCCTACTCCAACCACCAGGAGGCAAGTGTGAGCCTTCTTGGGTGCCACAGGGTACTGTCGTATATGGATCCCCAATTTTGCGCTGCTAGAAAAACCCTTGTATCAAGCTATCAAAGGAATGGAAAAGTCTCCATTGGAGTGGGGACTTGCATAGGATGCAGCCTTTCGATCTTTGAAAAACCACTCTGATGTGATGTTAGCACCAACTCTGGGTCTACCAGATGTCCAGAAAACCTTTCAGTCTCTATGTTCATGAGTCACAAGGAAATGTTCTAGGAGTGTTGACTCAATCTCTTGGATCTTGGCAATGGCCAGTAGCCTATCTGTCAAAACAATTGGATGTAGTTGCAAAAGGCTGGCCCCCTTGTTTGAGAGCTGTTGCAGCTACAGCCCTCCTAGTGAGCAAAGCTGACAAGCTCACCCCGGGACAAAATCTTCAAGTTACTGTACTGCACTTTGTTCTGACCCTCATGGGACACAAAGGAAGTTTTTGGCTCACGCATTCACGGATGTTGTAGTATCCAAGTATGTTGTACAATTGATGATCAGTCAAGCTCTGAATCCTGCTGTGTTGTTACCAGTTGGTCTTGACCCCCTGATTATGACTGTTTAGAAACTATGAACACTATATTCTCAAGTCACCCTGATTCGACTGATGTTCCTTTGGAGAACCCTGAACGGACTTTCTTTGTAGATGGAAGCAGTCCTATCATCATTAATGGACATTGTTGTGCCGGATATGCGGTGGTGACCCTTGATCTGGTAGTTGAATCCACAGCTCTGGCCCCAGAAGCTGCAGCACAGAAAGCTGAACTGATAGCCCTCACTAGAGCACTAACAATAGGGAAAGTGTACACAGATTCCATGTATGCCCTTACAACCTTGCATACACATGAGGCCCTGTACAAAGAATGTGGGTTGATAACCTCAGGAAACAAGTCCATTAAGTATGATCCCGAGATATTAAGATTATCAGATGCATATTGCCTGCAGACCTCAGAACTTAGGAAAAAGTAGACTGTATGAATGGAATCCTGGAATCTCAGTAATCTAAACTTTGCCATGAAGTTTACCTGAAGTAGCCCCAGTTCTGAGTTCTTCCTATAGTCCTTCTCAGGATAGGTTTAGCCCCTACTAAGTCTTTAGGAGTTTCCCCTTTTGAGATTCTGAATAGGCGACCCCCGCCTATGGTACAAGGAACAAAAGGCGATATGTAACAGATTGGATCTGAAATTACTAGGCAAGAACTATTGGTTTTAAGTTCTGTTTTGCAGGATCATCAGCTGCCCATCAACCTCTACATCCTCTCAAGCCTGAAGTCTCGGTGTGGATCAAAGCATGGAGAAGGACACCGTTGATACCGCATTGGAAGGGACCTTATGTTGTCATCTTGATAACCCCAACAGCAGTTAAAGTTGCAGAGTTTGAACCTTGGATCCATCACAGTCGAGTAAAGCCAGCAGCCGCACCTGAACTTGGTCATTGAACTTCCGTAAATGACCCTGAAACTCCATTGCGGCTCACTTTGCAACGACAACCACTACTGTAAGAGACTAAGAATCTACACCCCTATTCCTGTCACACGTCGTGGGAGCCAGGGTGCAGTGGAAGCTGTGGGAGAAAGACTTTTGGCAGCCCTGGGGTCCCTTGGAATGACTTTTGCCGTACTCTCCCCCCTGTGCAGCCTGCAGCTACACAGCCTACTCAGACTGGAATACAGATTACTCGTCTAAGTCTTATGATGCCACCACTAGAAAGACGTCCTGGTGGCCAGGTGTAAATGCTCCTGAACAATGTTTAGCACTGGATTATTTGTTAGCAGCTGAAGGTGGAGTGTATGGAATACTTAATTTAACTAACCGCTGTTTGCAGATTGATAATGAAGGCCAAGTTGTCGAAGACATAGCCGAACAGATGCAGAAGCAAGCCTATGTGCCAGTCCGGAAATGGCGTAGACTGGAGCTTGATGGATGGTTTGATTCCATGTTTTCAGGACTGGGTGGCCTGAAAACTCTTGTGTTAGTTGTATTCTTAATATTGGCTGTGTGCTTGTTTCTCCCATGTCTCCTACCCCATTGCTTGCGCACTATAACCTCAGTTATTGATAGCACTGTGAAACGGCAGACAGCAACTGAAAGTGTTGGCTATGTGTCAATATTACCCTATATACCCCAAGATGATGCTGTTACACAAGTATAATATGTGATTTAATCCCCACCCTTTCTAAGTTGTGGGTGAGAATAATCAAAGGGGGGAATGGGGTAGACTATGGCCTATATAATAGCCTGTACATGTATGAGCCTGCAAGCTAGGCCGGAGTCCCCACCCCCACTGCTAGAAATAGTAGTGCTGAGAAAGACCAAAGTCAGTGAAGGCTGAGGATCTGCCTAAAAACGCTCTAAACTGTTTTTGATAAGTTTGTATTAATCCTTTATTCCATGCTTTTATGCTGATGCAGTGACCTTGTAGCAGGAATGTATTATGTCTAGAAACTGAGCCTGTGTTAGCATAGTCTGAGAAGGGGGAAGAGGGCCCAGTGAGGGGGTCCCCGATTGGATAGGTGCAGGGGGCGTTGGGACCAATAGATAGTCTGCCTGTATCAATCTGTGAAGCTTGTATTTAAGGAAGTTGTTCCTGTTCGCCATTGCTCAGTCCTTTGATGCTTGGGCCTTGTGCACAATAAATTGGTTTGGATCCTTGTACTGACTCCGGGTATTATTTATTGCATGCTATCAGTGCTGCCACAGCATTATCTTTATATTTTGCACAGTACAGGGATAGTGCATCACCGTTTCTATTTCTCTGTTGATTTCCCTGTTGCTTGGAAGTGATATTGTTCCTGTCATGGGATAGATGTGTGTGTGGGGACGGATGGTAATGACCTTTCCTTCACACTTTGTTGCTCAAGCCTGGAACTATAATATCCCATATACACATACTGCTGATAAGTGTGCCAGATTTGCCTGTAAAAATACTTGAACAAAAAGAGATGTGTGTATTCTGGAAATCTGTCGGTAATCTACAGGAGTGTCCTGTAATGCCTTACAGTGACTTTTCCTGTGGATTGACAAGAAAATCGGAAGCTTTTTAATGAGTTTTATGATAGACATGTCCTGAACGAAATAAAGGGGTCAATATTCAAACACCACGCTTGGCATTTTTTTAAGCGCCAGCTGCAGTGTGTAAAATTAAAACTGGATATTCAGTAACAGACTCCAGATACCTTCCAGTGTTGAATACCTGGTTATAGTGCTGACCTTGGTGTGTATCCGGATAGCGATGATACTGAGCCGCTATCCAGATAGCCACACTATGTAAAGTTAGGCCACCATTTTTTAGCCTAACGTTATGTAGTTATTTATTTGGATAGTGCCAAAGGGTTTATCTGGTTATCAGGTCCTGCTAACCGGATAAACCCTTTTGAATATTGGCCCCAAAATGTGAAACTTTGACTGAAGAATGCATTAGTCTATTCAAGAAGTGTCTTTCGTTGTGTTTTATTGTGAATAATGAGAAAGAATACACATCTGCAAAATCTGAGGGGGAGAGAAAACTATATGCATCTGTTAAATATTTCAGTGGACATACATTTCCACATGCCTTATTCCATCCTGCAAAAATACCTGAGACAAAATACCTTTTATACCCATGTTTTCCCTTTCTGCATTTACTTGAAATAAACAGCTAGAAAAGTACTTATGTGCTCTGCTTTTAAATGGCGTAAGAAAGGGCCCCCATCATTTGCAAATTGGATTATAAGTGATTTCAACAAGCAGCTCGTTAATGGAATGTTTAGTATTCATGGAGATGCTTTTTCTGAGCAAATAAATGGTAGGTATTAGCTTTTTTTTTTTTTGTCATTGGACTGACAAATACAATTGTAACTATCTTTTGAGAGCTGAATTCCAATCATCAGGTCAATACAGAAGGATTGCTATATGGAAAAAGATAGTAGCTTTGAGAATTCATCAAGGTTACCACTAGATGGTGCTTCAAGACTTCATGTTCAAATAAGCAGCACTTGAGACCATTACCTAAAAGATATAGCAACATTCACGTTGCATTTAGAGAAAACATCATGCTAACTTGTCACCACACTTATAATTTAAGATTTATGCTGAAGAGAAGGAAAAAGGAGAGATCTGCTTTTTGTCTCATCCTGAGCTGGGTATCAGAAAAAAAGTCTTAGGTACTGTATTAGTAGGTCCACTGGAGCAAATCTTTACTAGATGTGTTTTCATTCCTCTTTAAATGTGGTTCGGTAGGCCTGTGCAATGATTTAAGTAGTTTGGGAGAGCTATTGTTGTTGTTTTTTTCTTTTCTAGAGTGTGACCTCCATTTGATTATGGAATTAAAATATCCTGTTCCAAAATCACAATTTAAAGAAATACTCAAAATCATGCCTTAGGATTTAACACCAACAATTGGCATTTAAGGGTCAGCATGGTGCTTGAGTAGGTTGACTGTGATGTTATATAGGATATTTTTACTAGTTTTTTTTTTATTCTTTATTTATAAATTTAACAGAACAGCAATAACAGTTGATTTCAGGAAGAAATTAAAAACGCATCTATTCCACTGTCACTACAACCAGTAGTAAATCCCAAAGAGATAAAGGATGAAGTGAACAGTTATATGTAAAAATGTAAATATGTTTAAGTAGAATCCCTTTTGTAAAATTATGTAAATATGTCCAGGCCAATCTCGAGACCATATTCTGTGTGCTGTGATTTACCTCTGAACTATTATATATATGCCCCAACTTCTCTGTCTTGATTTTTGACAAATCCCAAAGATGTAATCAAACCGCTTCTGATTGCTGGAAGTAGCGGTATATAAGTGTTACTAAATAAATAAATAAATAACACCCCAAGCATACAGCAACACCCAACCCACCTAACCCTCCCCCCCCTTCCCGCCAACCTCCCTCCCCCCCCCCCCCTCGGCGCTCCAAGGCGCCATCATGGGGAAAACAAAAAGGAAAGGAAAGAACAGAAAAGAATTTAAGCAGGATTAGCAAGCACCACTCATATACACAAAGGGTATGAGTCCTAATACACCTCATAACAGTGTCCTATTTCCCAAAAAAACCCCACACCTTTAATATGAGACCGGCCCACAAAATTGTCCAATGCCCGCCACCTGCCTACATTAATGCCATCCTTATCTGGATAATGGATTTTACTATATAACTTCTCAAATCTGGCAGATTGACAAACAAGGTTCCACCACATGTCCATACATAACTTTCGTGAATCTTTCCAGTTTGCAAAAATGACTTTTAAAGCTAAGGCAATCATGAAATTGAACATAAAGCGATTTTCTTTGGTTAAGCCGGGTATATCAAAGGTCGATCTCAAACATACTAAACCCCAGGACAATGTGGCAGAATGCAATATAACCTGCATCCTATTCCAAACAAGCTGCCAAAATCTCTGAATGTGAAAGCAATCAAAGACCATGTGCTTAAATGTGCCAAAATCCGATAAGCAAGACCAGCATTTAGCCGATGTAGCTTTGTCCCATTTGGCTAATTTGACTGGGGTAATGTAAGCCCTATGTAAAAAGAAGAATAGAGACTGAGTAATTGCAGCTGACCTCGAGACCCTCGTGACGGAGCCCCATACAATTCTCCAAACCTTGCACGGTACAGATCTTAACACCTCCGCCTCCCAGGTTCTCTGAAGCCCAAGCAGTTGAGGCGGGTTGCAATCTCTCATTAAAGCATAAATTTTAGATGCAGCTCTCGCCTTACCTGCTATCTCCGCCAACCCTTGAACTAGACAGTTATCAGAGCACGTCACCTTAGGAGAAATGTTCGCTGCCTGTAAGCAATGGCGAAGCTGAAACCAATAAAACCGCGCAGAGTCAGGAAGAGAGTAGTCACATTGCAGAGTGCAGAAATCTTTCCAATCTGTGGGCCCTAACAACTGATCCAATGACCAGATGCCGCATACTTGCCATTTCTTCCATGAGAACATCTTGCCATTAATTTTAAGTTTAGGATTCCACCATAGAGGAAACCTCCTATATGGGGAAATATCGGGCTTCATCTGACCAGCCAACAGCAAGTAGGCCTCCTGAGTGGCAGAAACCACTTTGCCTATTCGAGATTTCTCAGGGTGTTTCGTACCCAAAAGCAACCTCAATGGACAGGGGTCAGCTATCTGCTTTTCAAGTTCTAACCACACCAGCTTGACCTCCAAATCCTCTTCACAAGCCCACAGTGCACCTTGTTTGAGGAGAAAAGCCTGATGATAAGACCAAAAATCAGGAAAATGAACTCCCCCCTTGTTCTTGGGAGCTTTCAATTTTTTAAGCACAATCCTAGGCTGCCGACCTCCCCATAGGAATCGCGAAAGGAGTTGTTCCACTTCAACATAAACCAGCGGAATCGGAAGCATTCCTAACATATAATTGATTTTGGGCATTAAGGTCATTTTTATAGCCTCCAACCTCCCCCACCAAGTAAGATATAAAGGAGACCAAGCTAACACAAACTGCTTGATGGACCGTATAAGATCGTCAACGTTCTCTTGAAAGGCCTGCTCCAAGGGGAAACCATACTTAACACCCAAATACTTAATGCTACCTGCCACCCACCGGAACGGAAATAACGCTAGTTGATCCGCTGTGACCAAACCATTCATCGGAAAGACAACAGATTTGGACCAATTTATTTTGTAGCTGGATAACCCAGAATAATAATCAACTAAATTCAAAATTGCGGGGATCGCTGCAGGTTGCGTGAATAGTAAAAGATCATCAGCATACGCTGACACTTTGACTTGCCAATCCCCCACCACAAAACCACTGATATCCTTATTTTGCTGAATGGTGAGAATTAACGACTCTAAAGCTAGATTAAAAAGCAAAGGGGAGAGGGCAACCCTGACGAGTACCCCTATGTAGCGAGAAGGAACAAGAGAGAGCCCCATTCGCACAAATCCGAGCCTTGGGATTTAAATACAAGGATCGAATCATATTAATAAATTTTTGCCCTAACCCGAACCATTCCAATATTTTGAACAAAAAAGGCCATTCCAGCCTATCAAAGGCCTTTTCAGCATCTAAAGAAACCCCGACATAAGGATCCTTTAAATATTTTGCCCTCTCCAAGAGATTACATAGAAGCCTGGCGTTATCAGACGTGGCTCTCCCCGGGATAAAGCCACATTGATCAGGGTGAATCAGCCCCCCTACTACGTTAGCAAGTCTACTCGCCAACACTGTGGCGTAAATTTTATAATCAGCGTTTAATAAAGAAATGGGCCTATAATTCACTACTTGAGTGGGGTCTCTCCCAGGCTTCTCTAAGACAACAACCGTAGCCTCCCCAAAATTGCCTACTTGTGAAGAGGAAATGCCAATAGCCTCATAGTATGTCAGTAAATAAGGGAGCAGATCATTCCGAAACACTTTATAAAATTCACCAGGGATACCATCGGGGCCCACTGCCTTGCCCGACGGCAAGTCTGCAATAGCCCTGCCAATTTCCTCACTTGAAAAAGACTTATCCATCTCACTCGCCGAGTGTGCCGGGAGGTGAGGATGATCAGGCTGTTGCAAAAAACCATCAATTACCCCAGCTTCAGCAAGACCATCAGAAGCATACAGGTTTTGATAGTAATCTGCAAAAGCTTCCAAAATCTGATCGGTACTACGCAAAGCTCCACAGGTTTGATCCACAATTACCGCTACTCTAGCTTTTTCCTGCCTTCTCTTTAGAGAGTTGGCCAGAAGTTTACCCCCTTTATTATTCTCATCATAAAACTGAGACTGCTGTTTCAATAATACATGTTCAATCTCTGAACTCAAAATCGCGTTATACTGAAACCGGAGCCTTTGCAACTGCAATATAATGCCAGCATCTGCTTGTTTAAGCAGGAGCCTCTCCCCAGCCTTAATTTGGTCCTCCAGGATCTTCAATTTGGCCTTCCTCTTTCTATACTCTTTAATAGAAAAGCTGGTGATCGCTGCTCGCAGAGAGGCCTTAAAAGCCTCCCACCATGCCCAAATCGACGTGTCCCCCACGACATTTAATTCAAAATATTCCTTAACAAATGCTCTAATTTCCTCCTGAAAAAGAGGATCAGCTAACAATGATCTGTTAAAAGACCAGGCCCGCGATTGGCTACTCCCCTCTACCCACTCTACCAGTAAGGAAATGGCAGCATGATCTGAAATATGCACGCCTAAGATTTCTGCACTCCGCACCCCAGGGACCAAACTTTTAGAAATCAGGAAGTAATCCAATCTCGACCAAGATTTATGCAGAGATGAAAAGAAAGTGAAATCCATCTCTTTAGGATGCAAAAGTCTCCAGATGTCCACCAACCCTAAGGAGTTGAGGAGGGCCTGAAGAACCACACGTGATCTGGCAACCCTCTCCACCCTGCCAGGACGTTTGTCCAGCAACGGGTCAAGAGTAACGTTATAATCCCCCCCTATTATCAGTGGCAAAGAGGAGTGTTCCTGCAATACAGCAAGTAGTTCCGTGAAAAATATAGGGTCATCCGAATTAGGACCATAAACATTAATAATTACAACCACCACTTCCCCGATCACTACCGAGACTACCACCCAGCGACCCTCCACATCTGATCGCATGTCAGTAACCTTGCAATTTAAAGATTTCTTCCCCAGTATCACCACCCCGTTCTTCTTTTGCACTGAAGGGGAAGCGCCCAATAACACAAAATGCCTATCCTCTAATTTCTTGGTCTCTTTTAAATCTAAATGGGTCTCCTGTAATAAGACCAAATCTGCCTTCTGGTGTTGGCAATATGTAAGTATTTTCTTCCTTTTTATCGGATTTTTAATTCCTTTCACGTTCAGAGAAAGCAGATGCACATCCCTACCCATATTCAAACAGAAATATGTGCGACAAGACTTGCCCCAGAAAAACTACATGTCCTCCCTTATCAGTGTTAACATACAGACACTCCCCGGAGAGCCACACAAAACCCCAAGTAACTAACCCCCCCCCCCTGCCACATGCCCCGAATTGGGTAAGCCAGCTTGGACCGAGCACGCTGTCAAGCGGACCCCCCGTACTGAGAAAAATAAAACAAAACATATATTTATTTGCCCCAGCCAGCACATAGCAATCCTTCAGGCACACCGAGCTTAAGACATCGGATAATAAAGTCTGATGATGTCACTCCTAAGCCCAGCCACTAGCCTGAGTTGGCCCCGCAGGCCGCTGGACCTTTCCAGGCAAGTCCGAGAGAATAGTTCACACGACCAATCTCAAGCCATACAGTCACTGCATCTGAAGCGCCTCTTGCTCTAGGATAAATCTCTCCAAAACCTCAGGATCATCAAAGTTCTTGGTAACATTGTTAAGCGTGACTCGAAAACGGGCAGGAGAAAATAGACCATAGCGCGCTTGGAGACGCTGAAGTCTTCCCCTGAGCACTAAGAACTGCTTCCGCTTCGCCACTGTGGGCTTACTGAGGTCTGGAAAGAAAAACATTTTGTGGCCTTCAAATTGAAGCTCCATGCAGACCCTCGCAGCATTCAAGACCTGAACTACATGCTGATACCGCAAGGCACAAAAAATTAATGTCCGTGGCAGACTTGCCTGCCGGTTTAATGTTGTTGGGATACGGTGTGCTCTTTCAATTTCAAACGGGCGAGCCAGGTTTAATTTCAACAGTTTTGGTATTACATCCTCCAGAAACGAGATAGGATCTGTGCCCTCTGCACCTTCCGGGAGTCCAACGATCCGAATATTATTCCTACGTGCCCTGTTATTCATGTCCTCCAGGGACTTTTCCAAATAGTCCACTTTTCTTATGGCCTTCCCAAACTGCGCCAATTTTTCCTCATGTGCTAAGGCCTTAAGCTCTATATTTTCCACTCTAGCGACCAGCGACACCAACTGCTCCTTGAGCTCCTTTGAGTCCGCCTGAAGTTCACAAAGACACTCACCATTGGTGTCTACCCGGGCTCAAACTGCCCTCAATTCAGTGAGGATCTCTCGAAGTCCCTCTTCATGATCACGCTGCAACGCCATCTTGAGCGGGGAAGGCGGGTCCGCTTTGGATCGCTTAACCCCGGAGGCTTGCGGGCTGGAAAACTCCAACTTCGTTTGCTTGCTGCTTGCCATCTCTGGCAGTAGATAAAGCGATTGCGACCGTCTGGCTACCCTTTAGCAAGGACTGAGGCAGGATTATAAGTTAGGTCCTCGGGAGCTCTCTGCTAGACGTCCATGCAGGTCCCTGGCTGACTCCGCCCCATTTTTACTAGTTTTTAAATGTTTGCGTTTTATTGTCTGTTTTATGCCTGATCATGCATGTTTTCTGCAATCTAACTTGATCAGTGTTTGGACTTTTATTCTGACAAATCTAGTAATTTAAGGGGCCCTGTTACTAAAAGTGTGCACTTACTGTGCACATTAGTTTTGCACCAATTATATGGTAAGTGCAACCGTCATGCACTGCCTGTCAGAGGCATGTTTAGCAAGTTCCCGTCAGTTAGTGCAAAAACCAGTACCAGAATACACAGCACAGTTAATGCGGGTGCACCTAATGACACCCATCGAGGTATTGTGTGCACTCGTGCAATTTGCCACATTGCCGCTGAGTGCACAGAAATGCCCTCACACCTTCCCTAATCCACCCACTTTCCTCCCTAACACGTGATGGCCACTTACCGAGTGTTTTAGTTGACTTTAGCTGGCATACACACCCATAAGCATTTTCAACTGTCAGTTACCACATGTTACAACGTGCGGTAACTGACCGTGGCCCTTAGTAAAAGGTCCTCTGCATTTAAAAGTAATGGAAAAATAAATCTTTGAATAAGTGATCTTGAGATCTTAATGTTTTTAATCATATTAATGATTCATTGCATTTGATTTAACCTTTTGCTGCTTTAAAATTAATTTATAAACATAATAAAGATAAAGTACTTTAAAGCTCATGCTTTGAGCAGAGATACTTTTTAAATATGTAGAAATAAAATGAGAATAAAATGGCAACAACCCAGAAATATAATATATATTTCATATTGCAGGGTTCAGCAAATCCCAGGCACCAGGTCACCATTGTTCCTAGAACTTGCACCCTGGCACCCAGGATTTCAAAGCCCTGAAAGTCTCTTTCACAGCCCAGTGCTAGATCAGCTCTCTCTGCAAGGAGTTTGAGCCATGAGTTGGATTAAGTTTAGGCTGATCTCACTATTTCAAGTCTTGCAAGACTTCAAACCTCGAGGTCAGCTTGACTTCCTTCAGTTTGCAGCTCAAGTTCCTTCTAGGGATCCGCGCGCAGTGAGCAGGAAGCACGGCCTTGTTGGTGCAGCAATGCGGCAGGAATGGTGAAAGACACCAGGTGATGGTTGCAGGGAGGGGCCATGAGAGAGAGACACACACACTGGGTGATGGCTGGGGCAGGCATCAGAGAGAGATTGGACGATGATAGGGAGGGGGGGGGGGGGCTATGAGAGAGAGAGACTGGGTGGGCAGTGTGCAGGGGCTGTGAGAGATTGTTTTTGCTTCACATATTACCAGGCCATGGCCGTGGAAGCTGCCTCAAGTGTAGCTATAAAGGCTCACCAAATATGCTGCTGACAATGCACTCATTGGGATTGGTGGGAGAAGGAGGAGGAGAGGGGTCGCTGACTTTTGTTGGCACAGTGTAATGGCACATTAAGGTCCTGATTTATTGATCTTTCTTTTCTCATACAAAATGGGAAAACATTAAATCAGACCCTTAAAAAAGGAGTTGTGATACACTTTTTTTTTGAGGGGTGGGTGGCACTGAGACCGAGGTCTTGGCAGCTAGCTGCTATTGTCAAGGCCTGTCATATTGTGTATGTATGTATGTACAGTATGTATGTAATATATACACACACACACACACACACACACACATATAAAATCAAAAACTAGGTTCTGCTTCTGTAAGTTCTGTAAGGAGGTGGGATGGAAAATTCACAATAGGCATAAATCACAACTAGCATAATCACATATAAAGTAAAATAGCAGATTTTTAGACATTATCAGAATAGCTGGTCCTCTGTGTCTTATACTGACAATCTTCTGTTAATCAGTGTTGAAACTTTTTTTCTGATTTCATTTGCTCATTTATTTAATTTATGAATGTTAAAAAGAGAAGTGTATTGGTATGCCACCCTGCAATAGCTAAGATATGAATACAATATAGGCGGGTGTTCGTGGAATTTAGCAGGATAAAGCCAAGCCTTCTTTCTTAATTTTCATATTTGAAAAAGAGGAAAGTAGAAAAACTTACAGAAAAAAAGCCAGTCACTGTAAAATCTTACAAACTGCATTTAGTTGGTTCTGTTTATGTTCCAATATCCTGGGGCCAATGTATTAAACTAATGAGCCATTCTGTGTGAAATTTAGCTACACATGCAGCTGAACATGCCCTTACTGTATCTGACAGACTGAGCCCATAACGTGTATTCCAATGTAGCACTAGGGGGTCAGTTGCCACCATTTTGGAAAGGGCCTCACTGGGTCAAGAGCACATGGGGATCGCTCCTGCCTCCTTGTGGAGAGAACAATTTTGGAGTGTGTCGGGGCTTGCGAGGGAATGGGATCCTCAAGACCACAGTGTTTTTTTGTAACAGGGCGGAGCTTGGCTGTGGGCCACAATTTTTGCATACTTCTGGCTTCAGAGCATGGTTGGGAGGGAAGATATTGGGACCATAATCCCTTCCCTGGAGGCCTCTTTTTCAGGGCCAGTGACCCTTTAAATAACTGCTGCCACTGTATAAAATCTTGCCCTTCTCCTTTAAAAAAAATAAGTATACCTTACTGAAGTATTCTTTTTTTGTGAAAACCAGAATGTGAAGCCTTTTTTTGCTTATTAATGAGCTGCTTTATTTAATTGCATCTTAATGAGCCTTTGTATGCATTGAATCACAGTGACTCATTAACATGAAATTTACATAAAGTTTATTCAACTACTCTCCCCCCCCCCCTCCCCAATATATGTGGGCTTGAATGCCTTGCTTTATTTTCAAGTTAAATACTTTAAAACTGCAGATGAGCCTATGCAATAAAACTCAAGCAAACCCAATTTTAGTACAGTCTCTCAAAAAAATTAGCTAGCACTTAAAGCCACTTAACGAGTGATAAAAATGAATAAAGCATTGCTCTTCCTGTAAGATGTGCACCTCTGTGCCGTGATGCTCTGTGTTGACCATTTCTGTTCATTTACTGCTTGCTTTTTTAGAGAAGTATTGACTAAACACATTAGCTTTTCATCTGGGTTTCAATGTGCACTAAAGTAATTACTTGGAGCCGGGTAAAAATTGATAGCATGCATTAAAACCTGTGTTAAGTTACTTAGGTGACTTTTCAGACAAATACATCAAGGGGGCAGGAGGCAGAGACCAAAGGCTGCCTATGCTAGAACTTGGGGGCCTGTCTCCTAAAAGTTATTTCCCATTTTGTGCCTATGGGGAAAATGCTTAGCCTCTTAGTGTAGTTAAGTGCTTCCGTGGCAACAATCACAATGTTAACGCACATTAATGTGGTCTCTGTTTCTCCCCACTGCCAGTCACATTCCCTTTTACATAAACATTACAGCAGGCAGAGTGCCATCCTTAAGACATCCTAAAAATGGACAAAAATATATATTGATAGCAAATTCTTAGGGCAGCTTACTAAATAGGTCTCTTAGGGGCTTGTTTACAAAGCCGCAGTAGCGGTTCGCGATCGTTATCGGAGCCCGGCCCCATGGAGCCGCGGCTCCGATAACGATCGCGAACTGCTACTGCGGCTTTGTAAACAAGCCCCTTAGTTTGTTTAGGGTAGGGACCTTTTACTAAAGGGTGTCAAGCACTTAGTGCATGAATGAGTACACGGATAGCACACTGCTGTGTTGCTGCCACACCGACTTGGCACTTGGCATGCACTAAGTCTCACGCCTATGGGAATGGGCTGCACCTTGCAGTTAGCACACGCTAACCTACTGTGTGTTAACTGTCATTTCTGCAGACAGAACAACACAAAAAAACATGAAAAAGGGGGACAGCCCCTACCAATAAAGGTCCATGACAAAAAGGAAACAAGAAAGGGTAATTTAAAAAGCCACAGAATGGATAAATAGCCACAGGGTAAATTTATTCAGCCCAACCTGGCCGTGTTTTAGCATGGTCTGCCTACGTCAGGGACAATAATTGCAATCCGAACACGGCCATGTCGGGCTGAATAAATTTACCCTGTGGTTATTTAACAGTTCTGTGGCTTTTTAAATTGCCCTTTCTGCAGATAGTGCAGATGCCTTAGTACCACCTCATGAAGAAGCAGTAAATGTGTTTGTGTTGGCAATGCACTTAGGCCGTGACAAAGGTTTTTCATCTGTGGTAACTGCATGATGCAGATGCTGGGAATACTCCAGGCAGTTAACACAGAGGCTTTATCTTACTGTGAGCAACATCAGTACAGGGGGCACGCTGGGTCATCCAAATGCCCTGATTCAGCAACCGCAGGAACATATAGCTCCCGTGATTGCAGAATCGGGTTTACAATGGCCCCATCTATCTTTTTGGCCGTCCGGATGGCCCGGACATGCCCCGCTCTGAATTGGCCTCTTAGTCTTGGAAATCTCCCACTGAAATACTTGAAAGCTGGTTTTGTTTTGTCCATGACCTTGACAAAATTTTCATTAGACCCAGCTTAATGTGTAAGTATGGTAACAAAATCTTCCTTGATTCAACAAGTGGTGGATGCTGCATACTTTTCTTTTTAGGCTCCAATGACTAATGGAGTGGTCAATCTCTTTTTATGTAGTGGGAATCCTTCACACAACTATCCCAGTCACAGAGAAACAGCAGTACTTTGTGTATCCAGTCTGCAGACCGAGCAATAGAGCAACAACTTTCAAATCACCACAACGCTGCCATTGATGTTGGTCATAGTTTACATTTCTCAATAGCTGTTTTATATTGTCATAAGTTTTTTTTAATTTGGACTGCGTGGCCAACTGGAAACTAAGGCAAAACATTGCCATTATGCAGCAAGACAGTTTTAAGACATCTTCTATGAATCGCTGAACAGTCTCCACTCATCTGGATGATGAATGATGTCGAGGGCTGCCATCAGATCATCAATGTTGTTGCAAGCTACAAGATCAGCTTCCATGAAGAAGAATGTAACAAGATCCTTTTGACGTTCATGGAACATGGAAACCCTAACATCACCTGACAAGAGATTTTACTGCTGCAATCTGGAGCCCAACGGCTCTGTCTTACTCTTAATTCCAAATCCCTGACAAGGTCATTCAGTTCACCTTGTGATATTAGGTGTGGTTCAGAGGAGAAAGATGGGAGAAAATGTCATGTGACATTGAAGGCTTGGGGTCAGAAGTTTCATCCACTTCTTGCTCATCTGACTTAAATGAGAATCATTCTGGAACATCAGAAACCAGCAGTCCTTCTCTGTGGGGTACTGGGCGTATAGCTGATGGAATGTTTGGATACTGCACAGTCCACTTATACTTCTTCGACAAACCTTTCCCAACAGGAGGCACCATGCAGAAGTAACAATTCTGATATGATCTGTTGATTCTCTCCAAATCAGTGGCACTGCAAAAGGCATGGATTTCCTTTTGCTATTCAACTACTGGTAAGAATTTGTTGCACAAGTGTTGCAGCATATGTATGGAGCCTAGTTCTTATCCTGATCTCCAATTTTGCAGCCAAAGTAAATGTGGTAGGCTTATTTAATCAAAGTAGTTTACTACATTTTTGTGATGCAAAAGTCACTTCACCATAAACGTGGCAAATGTTATCTGCGTTGTTCAAACAATTATGACGCATCTCTCACTCTGGCTAAACGGAAAAAAACAAACATTGAGAAAATTGGTCTATAGCCAAAATACTGCTGGCATGTCGTTCATTTAAAAAATGTTGTGCAATTTGTTCTGCAGAGTGATGTAATTAATCTGAGTTAGGGTTGCATCATCTATAACTTCTAGGAATAGCATAATGCAATTCAGATCATATATGATGCAAGAGCACCTTCAAATTGCATCATTCATTAATTGTTTTGCCTGAAAAGCAAGTATTGTCCAAACAAAAACATAGATGCATCACAAATCCAGTAGAAAATGTATATGTATTTTAGTAATTTATGGTTTAAATTGAGATCCCTTCCCCTTATAACTTGCACATCCTTAGCACTTCTGAAGTTGAGGTCGTATGCACTGACCCAATAGTGTAAATTGGAAACTAGAGACAATAACAATTTTAAGCATCATTTTTATTCCCCACGACCCAGACTTAGTAAAAGTGAGACTAAATTTATTTTGGAAGCATTTTGGCTGTAGAATGGTGATCTGGCTTAGCACATTTTCGCCACTTAGCAAGACTGATAACCAGCTGTTGTTGTTAAGTGCCATCAAGTCGGTGTCAGCTCCCGGTAACCCTTTGGATAGTTGACCTAAACTTTGTCCGGTTTTCAGCAAAGCGGCTCATTGTTGATAGAGTGGTATCCATAGATGCTGTAATTCTATTGATCCATCTCATTGCCGGCCTTCCTCTTTTAGGGTGACCTTCTACCTTGCCAAGCATTTTCTCCAATGATCTCTCACGTTGCATGATGTATCCAAAGTATGAAGGTCAAAGTCTTGTCATCTGAGCTTCTAAGGAAAGCTTAGGTTTGATCTCCTGTAATACTGACTGGTTTGTTCTTCGGGCAGTCCATGATATACACTGTATTAGTCACCAGTGCCATAATTCAAAGGCATCAAGTTTCTTCCTGCCTGTCTTTTTCACTGTCCAACTTTCATACCCTTATGACATTATTGAAAATAACATAGCCTGGACAAGTCAAATCTTTGTATGGAGTGGAGGAGTGGCCTAGTGGTTGGGGCAAGGTACTTCAGGCCAGAAGGTCAGGGGTTCAAATCACACTAGAGGACAGCAACCTTGGGCTGGAAGAACTGGGGTTTCTAGTCCCACAGGTGCTCTTTGTGGTCTTGGGCAAGCCACTTAACCCTCCATAGCCCATGTTCCCTGTAAAAATAGTTACCTCCAAGTTATAATGCCCTGTTCAATGTAATTTCAGTTTGTTCAATGTAAACCACACTGATGCAGAATAGCATGGTATATAAGAGAATGTAAATAAATAAATGGAGATAGACACCTCTGCTCTTGAGAATCTTGTCCAGGTCCTTCATAGCCATTCTTCCAAGAGCAATATGTCATTGGATTTCTTGACTCCTAGTCTTTTCTTTATTGATTGTTGACCAAGTAAGTTAAAGTTGGCAACTATTTCAATTTCTTCTCCATCAATGATGAACTTATTGATTTTGCCAGTTGTCAGGATCTTTATCTTCTTAACATTAAGGTGCAGACCCATTTTAAGACTGCATTCCTTGATCTTGAAAAGCAAATATTTCAGATCATCTTCGCTTTCAGCCAGTAATATGGCATCATCAGCATAGCGAAGGCTTCACCAATCTTCACACCTCAGTTGTCTTCATATAGTCCTACTTTTCTGATGATTTGTTCTGCATATAAATTAAGGAGTTAGGGGGAAAATATGCAGCCTTGTACACCATTGCTGGTTTTAAACTATTCAGTTTCTTCTAGTTCCATTCAAACTGTTGCTTCTTGATCAATGTAAAGGTTGTGCAAGAGAACTATCAGCTGTTCTGCTTTATCCATGCTTCTTAAAATGGCTCAGAGTTTCTCATGGTTTACACAGTCAAAGGCCTTGCTGTAGTCAATAAACACATATGGATATCCTTTTAGTATTCTTTTCATCTCACATCTGCAATGATGTCTCTCGTTCCTTGTCCTTTCCTGAACCCTGCTTGCACTACAGGCAGTTCTCATTCCAGGTATGGTTGTAGTCTGTACTGAATGATCTTGAGTAGAATCTTGCTGGCATGTAGGATCAGAGCAATTGTGTGATAATTTCCACATTCAGACAGGTCACCTTTCTTCAGTACTGGGATAAACACAGATCTTTTCCAGTTAGTTGGCCATGAATTTCTCTTCCAAATTTCCTGGCAAAGGCTCATAAGTATGTTAACAGCTTCATCCAATTGCTGTAATAATTCAGTGGGAATGCCATCAATGCACGGTGTTTTGTTCTTTCATAAGGCTTTCAATGCTGCTTCGACTTCTTCTTTAATCACCAATGGTTCCTGATCATAAGGTACAGGTTGAAACTGCTGGTGGTCCTCTTGATCTTTATGGTATAATGACTGTATATTCTTTCCACCTTTTCTTGATCTTCTCAGAATCATTCAATATGGATCTTTGAGCATCTTGTAGCATTCCAATTTGAGGGTGGAATGTTTTAGAAAAGCCGATCTTCTTCTTCTTCTAATAGTTTCTGATTCTATTTCCTTGCTTGTGTCATTGTAGTACTTCTCCTTGTCTTGCTGCACGTTGGAAATCTTTGTTGAGTTCTGCAATTGCCTCTCTTTCTCCTCTGACTTTAGCTTCTCTGCATTTCCAGATAATTTTCAGAGTTTCTTCAGTCATCCATTTAGAACATTTTTGCTTTTTCACCTTAGGAAGAGATTTCTCGCTTTCTTATAATACAACCTTCTTGTTGTCACCCCATAACTTTTCTGGAACTCTGTCATTTGTATCTAAAGCAGCAAATTGATTTTTCAGGCATTCTTTAAATTCCGGTGGTATATTCTCAGGGTCATATTTTGCTACATTCATGAATGGCTTGCTCTTTTCCACAGTCAGCTCCAGGTTTTGTCTTTGTTGATGTTATCTAGCTTTTCTATCATTGTCTTCCACAGATGTAGTCAACTTGATTTCTATACAATCCATTGGATGAAGTCTATGTGTACAGTCTGTGCTTATGTTGCTGGAAGAAGGTGTTTGAGATGAATAGATCATTGGTCTTGCAGAATTCTATCAGTCTTTCTCCACCTTCGTTTTTGTTGCCAAGTCCATATTTTCCAACTGCTTTGCCTTCTTCTTTGTTGCCAACTTTGGCGTTCCATTCACCCATGGCTATTAGAATATCTTGTTTGCATGTTCTGTCAATTTCAGCTTGTACTTGTTCATAAAACTCATCAATGTCTTCCTCTTCTGCAGCTGTTGTTGGGGCATATACCTGAATTATAGTTGTGTCGATGGCTTTCCTCATAGATGAATGGAAATTGGGAAGAAAGGCCTGGCAAATCTACTTCTGTATCTTGCCATGAAAACCCAATGATAGTCACAAAACAAATTGCACTATAGTGCTGGAAGATGAGACTCCCAGGTTAGAAGGCAATGAAATAACTATTGGGGATGAGCTGAAGACTTCTCAGAGTAAAGCCAGCATTTATGATGTGGTTGGATCTGCTGATGTAGTTCCACTTGAAATGAGAGTCAGACGTTGCAAAGATGTCTTACATACTGGGATATGGAATGTACAAAGCATGAACCAAGGGAAGTTGGAGGTGGTCAAGAATGAAATGGAACATGTACAATTCGATCTGTCTGGTGTCAATGAATAATAACAGGCTACAGTGTTTTAAATATGCCCTTCTGCTGTTTTTGAAAATTAAAAACCCTGTATTATACATATAATGCCACACATATAATACCTTATCTATCTGAAATTATAGAGACTGAAAAGGGCCTACTCTATGTATAAATTATACCTCTAAATACCAATATTCAGCCACTATACACATGGAGAGCTATTTCATTAACAGGGATCTTAGGTTAAGTGGATTGGTAGGTGCCTATTTTAAGTCTATATTGTAACTATGAGTAGGTGCATACTTGTCTTTGTAAAATACTAGCATATATCCTGTACAAATCGCAACTACATTCCAGGTGCTGGCATTATGCCTACTCAAGAACAAGTGTCAATGCCTGCACCTAAGTTATGGAATTTCATAATCTGCATGCATAATTAGACTCTGCCAATACTCCACCCAGACCATGCCACCAGCAATGCCTACAGTAAAGTTATGGAGGTGAATGCCATCATACATACTGTTATGTCTGGTGTCATTTTATAAGAAGGGGGTAGAAGGTAATCACTTCCGCAGTAGAAAAAACAATCAAACAGTGAAAAATTGAAAGAATGCCATGGATCCAAAAAGACCTTTATTATTGAAGAAGCCTGACTTGGCCAAGTTTCAGCTATATTAGCCTTCTTCAGGGGTCTAAAAACATAACAAACATATAACATAAATACAAAAACCATAAAATATAATAGATAACAAACAAAAATAAAAATAAAAACACATAAGGAAGCACATACATTATAAAAGAGGAGTTGTTTTTTTAAAAAAACATACCAGACTGATAAATATCTGCAACAAGTAGAAAGCATTTTAAGAGGACAATTAATGCACGTTAAACTTAAAAGTCATAAATAACAGTTAACAACAAATAATATATAGAGAATAAAATGTCATGATGACAATCATAAGTATGTTTCATAGGATAATTAAAAACAAATAGATAAAAGAAAATATCAACAGTGAGAAATGAAGTGTGATCTACATAGAGATTACTGTAATTATTAATATGAATATAAACATTTGAGAGTTCATAAGTAAAGTCTACCACATCTTATTGTTGCAATGTAAAGTGTATGCATAAATAAAAATACTATATATAAAAAAATTATATAGAAACGAATCCCATAATGAAAGTTGTGTAATACATTTGTTAATATGTTGGGAAAGTACATTCTTATGCAGCAAAGCCAAAGCATTCTACAATCAAAGAATATATTGCTATATTTTTAAAACAAAACTAATACAGCCAGCTAAAATATCATGTGTAAAACCAAAATATGGATAATGCATATAAGAATTGGCAGTCAGAAATAGCCAAGAAAAAAACAAGCATACTTAATGAGTGGAAATGATAGATCAGAGTGCTAAATCGGAAGCTTTTATTTGTGTGAATTCATTGTTCTCGCCACTATGCCAGGAAGAGAAAAGCTCAATAAAATAAGGGTAAACTAATGCAAAATAAGTACCATATGAAAGGAAGGGAAAATACTTCCTGCTAAGGGTAAACCATATACTCTGTCTGCAGCCGAATTGAAAGATGTCATCCAAACGCTATGCTTTTGAAAGATGACTTCACTTTTCCTGCCCTGGGAATCAAGCCACTCCCCACGGAAAATTTGACAGGCACTGAGAGAGCACAAGGGCATAGATAAACTAAACAGATAGGATTACAATATGTTAACCTTCGGAAATATACCAAACTCATTACATGTGTAAAAAAGGAATGATTATATAATAAGAAGCACAAAAGTGTATAAAAACAAGGATAAAATTATACGGCAGGAGAAGCAATCGACCATTTGATAATAGTATAAAATAATCCATAAATAATCAAAAGGTGATAAAAATCAATAAATAATGACATAAAAAAATAAAAATATGCATACAATAAAAAAAGGGGGAAAGGGAAAAGAGGAGAAGGGGGAGGGGAGAAAAGGAAAGGGAAGGAAGGAGAGGAAGTGAAGGAGGGAGAAGGGGTGTGGCTGATGGGGAGGGGAAGGGAAGGGAAAGGAAAAGGGGAAGGAGAGGGAGAGGGAGGGGAGGGTGGGGAAAGAGGGGGAGGGGAAAATAGAGGGAAAGGGGTAAACAGAAGGGAAAGGAGAAGGAAAAAGAGATAAAAAGGGAAAAAAGGAGAATTGGACAGGGAAGGGAGTGGGAACAAGAGAGGAAGGTATTAGGGAAGAAGGGAAGGGGAAAGAGGAAGAGGGGGAAACAGAGAAGGAAGGAAAAGAAGGAAACAAAGGAAGGGAAAGGATAAATGGGGAGAAGGAAAAGGGAAGTGGGATGAGGAGGAGGGAGGGAAAGGACCAGAAGGACAGAAAAAAGAGAATTAAAAATGATGAAACTTAAAAAAAACCCTGAAAATCCTCCTCTTGATTAAGTCCCTTTTATAATGTATATGTTCTTCCTTATGTGTTTTTATTTATTTATTTTTTTGTTACCTATTATATTTTATGTTTTTTTGTATTTATATTATATGTTTCTGTTATGTTTTTAGACCCCTAATGAAGGCTAAAATAACTGAAACTTGACAAAGTAGGACTTCTTCATCAATAAAGGTCTTTTTTGAATCCAAGGTCGCGTTCCACTCCTTTGCTCTTTGATTGGTCATTTTATAAAAGCCATTTTAAGTGCATATATTGCCATATACTTACTGAAATGATTTCATAAAATTTCCCCCATAGTCCATACATCTCATCAGGCCACCCAAAAAGCAGGTATAAATGGGGTGGCATGGCATATCACATAGGGGCTTGTTTACAAAGCCACGGTAGCGGTTTCCGATCATTATCGGAGCTGCGATAACGATCGGAAACCGCTACCGCGGCTTTGTAAACAAGCCCCATAGACTATGAAGGTTATTTTCAAAGCACTCCTGGATATAAGTAGCAACGTCTAAACATGTAGATCACCTAGACGTGCAAATAGTGATTTTAGAAAGCTACTATTTACATGTGCTGATCCACATCTTGTCTAGATTTCAAGGGGAGCATGGTTAGGGCATAGAGAGGAAGTAATTTGGGCGGGCCAAAAATATTGATGTGTATTCTCCATTTTACAAGGGGAATGCAAGTCAATGAAAAAATTCTAAACATCAGCATTTATTTACACCTTCTCCCAAGTCAGTTTATGTACCTTCTTGAAGGGAAAGTGTAAACGCCCCCTGATCATCCCCTCCTAACATTCTCCCTGACATCTGATCCCCCTTCTGACATCTAATCCCTTTCCCCAATACCAATTATCTCAACCAACACCCCCAACATCCAGATCCTCCCCCAGTACAGACCCCTGAATTCTATAATCCTTGATGTGACTCCCTCTCAGCAGATTTCCCATCTATCAACCCCACCGATGCCCCTCCTTCAGCTCTTAGTAAGGATCCTGGTGGTCGGCGGGAGTAAGAACAATCCACAGTTGCTCCTGCTCTTGCGAATTCTGGTTCAAAATGGTACCAAATAAGGTGGTGAAACACCCAAAACTGTTGCAATCATGAACTGGATGACTTCCAAAACAATCAATGTTCAATCCACTTCAATAATATATAAATGTAAAAACCTCAGAAGGCAGAATGTATAGTGTCAAGTTAACGCATAACATCACTTTGTCTCTTCAAAGTCACTTCAAACATTGGTCTAAATATCAATTTTTATGTTTATAATGAGTTTTTACAGTTTTTTTCAATTGCACATATAATCACTTTTGAAAAAGTCAACTGAATACCTATCCTAAGTGAGCATTTACCTGGATCAAGGCTCAATCAATTTCAATAAGATATTTAAATATAAATGTAGTGACCTCAGAAGGAGAGATCTATCTGAATTCAGATAAGAACTCAAGTGACCTTTTGAAAGTGACTTTATATGCGATTGAAAAAAAGAATTTGTATGGACTTAAAAATCTCAGGCCGGAGGGACTAGGATTTCTAGTCCTATAGACACTCCTTGTGGTCTTGGGCAAGCCACTTAACCCTCCATTGCCCATGTTCCCTGTAAGTATTAGCGTATGTGTCTCATATCCCCTCGTGTTAAATGTATCCCCCAATTGACCGCTTTGACCCGGTGAAGAGCGGGATATAAATACAGCTAAATAAAATAAATAAAATAAAATAAATAAATAAAATAAAAATGGATATTTGACCAAAGATAGAAGTGACTTTGGGAAGATAAAGTAATGTTAAGCATTAACTTGGCACCACACAGCCCTCCTTCTGAAGTCATTATATTTGTATTTAAATATCTTAATGAAGTTAATTGAGTCTTGATTAACTTTGAAGTCATCTAGTTTGCTATAGTGGCAGTTTGGGGCATTTCATTACATTTATAGTGTTCTTTTCCTACACTGCTATGGAGGTTTTGTAGTTTGTGGTTCCCATAAATACAGTGGCAAGACACTGAAGTGCTAACTAAAATTGACCTTTATAGGGGTAATTTTTAAGAAGGCACCAACAATTCGTGTAAATAGTATTTTAATCATTTACATGTGTAGCCAGCCTGTCATAAAATATCAACTAGCATAAAATTATAACGCAGGTTGTTTGCATCCTGCATACTGTTACTGCGGGCGTGAACATGGACTGAGTTTGGGCGTGGCATGGGTGGTGTAAGTGAGTATGGCATGTTGTTTTCTAGAATATTATAATTTATGCACACACTTGCAAAATACAGGCACGGGCATTTAACCCGGCTCTAGGGCCGGTGTAAGGGATGGCACCTTAATTTAAGGTGCGTTCTCTGCTCCCTACTGTGGTATTTTATGAAGTCAAGTACATGTGTGCTTGACTTTATAAAATAGACATAACAATCGGATGTGAAAATGCACGTTAATGACACGTGACTATAAAATTGCCCTCCATGTGTATATGGATAAGACCTTTATTTGGCAGGTTGATTCTAGTGGTAAAAACGCAAAATTACAGTTAGGGTCAAGTTGCTGTTTTGAACCTAGAGCCCCCATGAGCAGGAGCAAATGGGAATTGCTCTTGCTTGCCTCTAGACTACCAGGAACCCTGATAAGAGCCAGGATGTGGAACTGGAGGAGTAGGCGGGGGGGGGGTGTCTGCCAGAGGGATCATGTTGGGAGATTGGTGTCAGGGTGAATTGATGTCAGGAAAGTGTCAGAGAGGGAGATTGATTTGGGGCGGGGGGGGGGGGGTTCCCTTACTCTTGGGGTATTGTTGGGTGGGATTGGTGATGTCCAGGGAGGAGTTTGGAAGGATGCTGGGCTTGGTCTTTGTACCTGCCCCTTCAAGAAGGCATTTACGTGTGTCTTGAAGCAGATGTACAGTAGATGCCATTGTGCAGAATGTTTTTAATCTGTCTGTCTTTCCCTTGTAAAATGGGAAATACATGTCAATATTGCAGGTTTACTTTAACTACACCTCCTTGCAGTTTCTGAGTGTAGGCAATCTACACACTTACATGTGGGGATGCGTCTAAAATAAGGGCCTTAATCTATTAGAGATGTTCATGGATTTTCAGAATTTTTCCCAGTTGATGTGTGTTTTTTGATTCATTTGACACATGTATTTTTATGTATATACTGTATGCATGCTAGAATGTTCTTACAGATGCAAGTTGATTATATGCATGTTAATTCATAAGTAAACATGTTTAAATGACTTGTGCACACTTAGGGGTATGTTTACTAAACCACGGTAGTGGACTTCATGCAATATCAGAGCCACAGCCCCATTGAAATCATTGATATTGCATGGAGTCCGCTACCACGGTTTAATAAACATACCCCTTAATCTTTTTAGGTGCCCAGTGAGCTGAATGCGTGCTCAAGAATACACATCCCTAGCTCAGACATATCAAATTATTCTCTCAATGTCCTGACAAAAATCGACCTCTACATGTAATCCGCATAATGTATGGCACAGAGTTCCAGGTGAATCCTTTTGAATGCTGGAGATATGATTGATTTCTAATTACTGGTAAAGTGCAACAGTCAATACCTCTTTAAAGAAGCCTTTTTATGTAATAGCTTGAAAAACAATTTAGAATTATATTTTTACAATTTAACAATTCTATTTTCTAAAAACATTAAGCTTGTTTAGCAGCAAACACCTATACAATAGTATTTCCTCTTGCCTGCAGCTTTGGTCAACTGTCAACTCAGGTATTTCTCTTGTTTCAGACCCATGAGGATTGTCACCTAACATATTCTTGTTAGAGAAAAACAATAAATATGTACATTCCACTTGAGGGAGGTTTCCCTAACAGAATAATAACATTTGTTCGCCTGCTGTATCAGCCTGGGTTGTGAACGTCAGGCCTGTTTGAGAAGTTTAATTGGTACATTCAACATTTCAGAACTTTTAAAAAATATTTTTTCTCCACAAGTTACAGTTTGCTTTGATCATGCTGGTTGTTTTCATACATTTACTGCCCTCTATTATGATTTCATTGCCTAGCAGCAGAGAATAAATATAATCTATAAAATATGCATGGAAAACATAATAAAATTTAACTTTTGTGTAAAACTTATCATTCATGAATATAATCTTTATGAAAATAAACAATTTTCAAACATTTTGGGAGGAAAGAAGGTGTAAAAGGATTTCCATTATTTTTAAAGGGTGTTTTATCCTATAATTTTAGCTGTATAAGTGAAAGGGCACGGGCAGGGTCCCGGCGCCCGTGCGTAACCGGGTGCCCGGCCCAGCGCGGGACCCTGCACACGGCCTTGGGGTGCGCGGGGGGGTGGGGGGTGATGGCGCGTCAGCAGGGGAGCTTGTGCGGGGTTTAAAATGATTGGCTCCGTGGGGCTAGGGGAGCGAGCGGAGCCAATCAGAGGCTAAGGTGCCGCATGCTGTGGCCGGAGCAAAGGGGTGCAGTGCACATGCGGTGTGGCTGGAGCTCGAGCAGCCCACCCTCCCACCCTTGAGGGATATGTGGGGGGGGGCAGAGTTGGGGTGTCGCAGCGGGGGGGGGGGGGGACAAGGAGCAGGATCCCGGAGGTTTCCGGGGTCCGGAGTCTTAGGCGACTTGGGGCGAGGGCGGGGTGCCCTCGACCCGGACAACCCCTGGAAGACTTTTGCTAGTAATATGGCGAAGTCGGATAGGGGTGGGAGGAACTTTACCAGTCGGGTGACCATGGCTTGAGCGGAGGCCGCGGTTGCTTTGCTAATTGCATGGCTGGTGACATGTGGCTCCGCTGGGGGGGGGGGGATTTTGGGCTTGTTCATTATTATTATTGTTATGTTCAAGAGTTGTTTTAAATAAAGCTGCGACCAGTGTTTTTCCAAAAATTGGTGTCGGTGAATTTTTTGGGTTGGGATGAAAGGGATGGAAGGATGGAGGGGTGAACGGGGATGAAGGGTGAGCGCGGGTCCGGCTACCCGGTTACAATTTACCGGACTTTCCAAATTTCTACAGTGCAAATGTATTTTGGTAGGGGCTTAAACAATTTCCTCCTGAATTTGACGTCCGCATATTTTGTTTTAAAGAACAATTTTCATATTCTTTGAAGAGACAGACCTAGCATCCATCCATCTTCTCAGCAGCAAGGAGCCATTTTGTTTTACAGCAGAGGGAAATTTGCTGACACATGTAAAAAGCTTGCTTCTACTGCAGGGCAAAAGATGGATACATACAGCTACTATGGAGTGGCCATTTACTGGCAAGGTACGTTTTAGTTTCTATCATTTCACTGCCTCTAGAAACGATAATAGTGCTCTTTTTCATTCAATATATTTTCTGTGGAAAGAGCCAAATATTAGTGATTTAGTTCGACTATTTTAAGAGAAAGAGTGGGCATTGACTCAGAACTTCAGTAGTGGTGCAAGCAGTAATTAATTGTGGCCAAAACATAGAAAAAGAAGCAGATGCACCGCTTAGGAGTCAGCCACTAAACATTAACTTCTGACACATCGTGTCTATAACATTTCCCTTTCTTCCTTAGCCGTCAATCAAAATCCTTTTGTGTGGTAAGAAAACTCTATGGATGGTATAAACTTAATCTAGAATGACATCAGTTTGTAATGCTTTTCGCACTTACTAGATTCTGGGAAATATTTTAGTAAAATAAAACATGAGCATCAACAATTTTACTAGTCTGGCACCTCTGGATGGGGCTTATCTGATTTATGCATATATCTTTGAGTCCCAGCTTCTAAACTTCTTCTAGTTCGTGGTGGTGGCACCGGTTCGTATGGCATGTTAGGCATATTTTCTTCTGTTAAAGTCCCAAATCTTGGTTTTGGTAGCAGTGAGGGCCTAAATCCAACAGTCATTTCATTTTGATTCATTGCACGTCGTTGACATAGAGGGTTTGATAACTCCCTGTCTTCAATGTCCTCTTCAAGTTCATTTCTCCATTCTATGCTGTTTGGCTGCTCTCTTAATATTGCTCCTGCTCTTGGTCTTAAATTGAGTGCGGTGGTTGGGAAATCCAGCTCTGAGTCACTGTCACCCACTATAGTCAAGAAGCAAAAAAACAAAGTGAAGTGAAGTTTCCTGAACAGTGATAATGCAGCAGTGGCCTGGAAAACCTATAAAGCATTGCAAATTTGCAAAGTTGTCCATCCTTGTAAGCTATCACATAAACTACTAGACATCAATTTTCATTTTATAACAAAAAAGTACTACATTGCCAATATTTGCAGGTATGTAAATAAATTAGCAGCCTAGTTGTATGAGGATGAACAGAGAGCAGCACACAAAGACATTTTCAGGTACATAAGATTAAAAAAGCCAGAATAATCTCCAATTAGGTAAAATGGTGCTTTTCTCACTATCTCCAAGGACCCTTTGACAAGATTATTCATAATTTGCAATTCATAGAGCATATGTTTTTAATTACAGAATGGAATCTTTCTGTGTTTCTTGCTCTAGATTCTTTAAAGACTTTTCTTGTGCCAGAAATTCTGTCAAACTATATTTAAGGGTCATGTTTACTAAACCATGTTAGGCTTTTGCAGCTAATGCGCCACAAAAGTGCAAATAGCACCACATTAGATGCAAAAGCTGTGTGGTTATCTGGGCACACAGCCTTTCCCCAGCAAATAATGCATTGAATATGCACAGTAAGACTGGAAAAAGCAACAAAAGTTATCTGTAGGATATGAAGGAACAAAAGAACAGATACCAAGACTGGCAGTTATTTCAGGTTTTGAAACCCCATTTATTGTCCCCTACGCATTTCAGCCACCCGGCCTTTTCAGGGGGATATATTGAGGAAGCAAACCTCAAAAGAACAAAGCAAACATAATTAAGCAAAATAAAATTCAAAATAATAATACCAGAAATGATTAAATTTGATAAACATCCAATATATAAAATCATAAATCTTAACATTACAATTAAAAACTGCACCGCTAACATCTATAATGACTGAATAAATAATCATAAAAATTAAAAACCATAAAAACATATGCTAAAACATGCTAAATGACAGAAATGAGATGAGGAGCACATAGATAAAACATGAATATATCTACCGATACCTTTTCTGTAAAAGCCTTCTGTCAAATAAAAGGCATTTGTCACTGAAATGAATAATAAAGATAACTAATAAACATCAAGTAAATTAATCAATAAATACCATATAAAATGATAAATAAATAAAAGCCATACATTAAATAGTGTCACCAACCTCCCCCTGGTGGCCGGTGGCTGAACGGGGAGGTTGGGCATATAGTTAATTTTATAGGCCAGGTGCAGCCTGGTCTATGTAGTCCTGCTCCTGGTGCAAATAAGTCATGTAAGCCAAAGTGGAGGGAGAATAAGGCTTTTATTTCCCTTTTCACAAAAAGATTTGTTGGGCTACAAAAATTAAAGAAAGTCCTTTTCAGGCATAAACCAAACTCAAGGTACAAAGTAAACTGTTATAATCTTCACAGTTGTGGAAAGGAATTTAACCAAGGATTCTTTCAACATTGGACTAAATTACATGTCTGAACATTCTTCTTTCATTCAGCACAAATATGAAAACTTCTTAAGATAATATCTGTAAGGCTCACAGTTCCTGCAATGATTCCAAACTACCCACAACGCACATGGAACAATCCATCAATTCCTCCTGAGATAAAGGAATAGGGTCTATAAGCTCCACTTGCATTGGTTCTAAATCACTATTATCATCTTCTGAGCCGGGGCCTTCTCTGGCTGTTATCACTGGCCAGTCCCTATTTCTGTTCCCTTGTTTTCCATACAGTTGTTCTAAGGTTCTTAAATTAGAATGGCCTGTTTTATAGCCCCTATATCTTGGCTGGTGAAACTTTGGCCTGCTTTCTCTTCCTTTAAACTGGGCATCTGTTTTATAAGGGCTTCTAGCAGCTAAGCCTTTCTTCATGAATAAAGAATCATCATACCTTGGTTTCCTGTAATAGGCATAGCTGGAAGTGTCCTTCTCAGGTATTTCCCTTAGGACCCAGTCTCTCTGGCAATCTTTCTCTTGAAAGCTTCTGGTACCTTTCAATCTGGTCTCTGGGCTTTCTGGCAAGCGTAGGCCTCTCTCCAAGCCTGGCTTCCTGCTTCTTAGCTCTTTACCTCTGGAGTTTCTGGCTACCACGACTTCCACAGGACTGACTCTCCTCCGTCTGTCATTCTCCCTGGGGCCTTCTGGTTCTCTTCCAGTTCCTGCAGCAGTGCCACTAGTCCTGGTTCCACTGCTCTGTTTCTCAGCAGTGCTCTGCTCTCCGGTGCTGCTCTGCCTTCTGGTGCCGCTCTGCTTTCTGGTGCCGCTCTGCTTTCTGGTGCTGCTCTGCTCACCAGTGCTGCTCTCCTCTCCGGTGCTGCTCTGCTTTCTGTTTCCAGCCACTTGCTTATAAAGGTCTTCTGCCTTTGAGCTTCCCGGGCTAGTTCTCAGGTGCTGCTGATTAGCTAGGTGTGTCCACTCAGCCTCTGTAAGTGCACGCCTGCTCCCTCTAGCTGTTTTGCTAGACAATTGCATTCTCTGCACCTCATTTGTTTTGGGACAGACACATTCATTAGCTCCTGCTCTATGACAATAGTCAATAAAGATAATAAAACAATAAATACCATATAAAGTAATTAATAAATAGTGTGCATTAAAAGATTAAATACATTATGTACACATAGAAAAAATCTTTAAAAATATCATAAATCATTGCATACAATTTTGCCTTTTAAAAACACACCATATATGGTTCTATTACCAATATTTTGACCTCATAATCTTAAATGCTTAGAAATGATGAGAGTGAACTCTATGATAGGTGTGTGCAATCTTTGCTTATAAACTGCAGAAAAACTTTTTTACTTCAGGGGAAGAACCTCCTGAGCTTCATTTAAGCTGCAAGGGTTACACAAGTGTCAGAAAATTCAAAATGACAAAAGGAGGAACACTATTTCAACTTTTAACTTCAAGGGAATACCATTCTGAGTACTATTCAAATTGCAACATTGTCATGCCAATTACCTTAAACTCAAAATAACGGAAAGAAGAGGACTGTCTTGTCGTGATGCCAAAGAATATTAAATTGTAAATACAAGAATATGAAACCATATGACAAAACTAAGTATATGTCCATCAGTAAGACCCAGTGATTGACCCAAAAAGATTTTGGCAGGGATGACTTATCTTCCATGGCGCGATTAAAAACGGACCACGTCATTTATTTCTATCTGCAAAACACAGAAGTGTGCATAATAATGATAAAGGATGAATAAATTACATGTAGATGTAAAAACCTACTAAAAGATTTATTCTAAAAAATGGGTTTAACTACATAACATAAATAGTTTTATGCACCAAAAATGAGAAACTGAGCCGATGCATCTATGACGATGATCTAGGTTAAGGGGTCATCTTGTGTTAAAACCATGTAAAATTAATATTATTCTCAAGTACATGTTATTGCACACAAATGTCATTAGAGCTGGAAAAATGTATTGCACTATATGGGCAAGGTGATTAAAAATGTTCATATATGTGCTTTCTCTGCAATATGATGCCGCTAATCAAGAGCAGCTGTTTGTAAATGCTCCCTCCCCCTGCTAAATGGATCGCGAGGGAAGAACTTTTAAACTATCACTGCGGGGGCGTGCACAGTAGCAGGAGAGCAGAAGCCATCAAGAGCAGCTGTTTGTAAATGTTCCCTCCCCCTGCTAAGTGGATCGTGAGGGAAGAACTTTTAAACTGTCACTGCGGGGGCATGTCCGTGCCTTGCGGGCCCATGCCTGAGGGCCTCGCCAGAGGGCCCTTTGGCATGGCCCTTAGGCGTTGGACCGTGCGAGGCAAAAGAAACATCTGCTCCTTGCTATATAGTTGGTAACTCTGTTTGAAGGTATGACTATGTTAGTTAATTGTATTGTATGTATGTATTGTCATTCCCTGTGCTATGTAGTCTCACTTCCAACCACTTTGATGTAATGATAAGGTGGTGCATGTCCTCCCTGCCTTTGTTTGACCTTTGTAGTATGTTGTGAACCGCTTTGATTGAAGGAAAAGGCAGTATACAAAACATGTCAAATAAATAAATAAATAATACATTTGAAGTAGAAAACCATCAAAGCAAAATGTTGCTCAATACCATACGGAAAAACGTAACAAAATAAATAATAGATATAGTGAATTTTATCAATCCTCTCTAAGATTATAAAAATACATCGTGTAAGCATATTTCATTCGGTCAACAAAAAAAGAGGGGAGACCTGTCTTACCGTAATCCGTAGTAACGTGTGCACAGCAATAGTAAAACCCGAATGAATGAGTTGTGAGTTTTTAAGGGCATTTTCCCGCCGGACAGAGGTAAAAGGTCAAATCCTAAAAAATTATTGTTGTGCAATAAAAAAGTGTTAAAGGACAAGCTAACTTTAAGATGTAGAGGGAATGTATTTAAAATAGTAAATGTATAATTTTGTGCTCAGTATAAACAATTAATTAAGGGAAGGAGAGAAAGAAAGAGGGGGGAGGGAGAGGAGAGGGGAGGGAGGGGGAGGGGGGGAAGGGAAACAGGAGGGAGGGGGAGAGAGAGGAAGAAAGAGAGAGGGAGGGGGAAGGAAGGGGAGGAGGGAAGAGGGAAGGGGTGAGGGGAGAGGGGAAGGGGAAGGAAGGGGGTAGGCAGAGGGGAGAGAAAGGAGAAGGGGAAGAGGGGGAAGAAGGAGAAAAGGGGAGGAAAGAAGGGAAAAGAGAGAGAGAGAAAAAAAGAAAGAAAAGGGAAAGGGAGGGGAAGGGAAGGGAAGGGAAGGGGGAGGGGGAGAGAAAGAAGGGGGAAGGAGAGGGGAGAAGAGGGAAGGGGAGGGGGAAGAGAAGGAAGAGGGAGGGAGGGGAAGGGGAGAGGGGGAGGGGGTGTGGGGGTGGGTGGGGGAGGGGGAGGGAGGGGAAGGAGGGAGGAAAGGGGAAAGGGGGAAGGGGAGGGAGGGGAGAGGAGGAGGAAAGGGGGAAAGGAGGGGAAGGGAAGGGAAAAAAAACAAACAGTCATAATTATCTCTTTACAGATATAGTTTAAACTGCAATAGGGGCAAATAAATGTATATAGAACTTTATAGAACAACTGATAAATCTCTCTCTTGATTTAAGCCCTGAGGATGTAATGTACGTAGTTCATATATCAAATGCTGTTCCATGCACAAAAGGATATTACCAAGGAAGCGAAGGTCTGTGACCGAATGATTTGCCTCAATACAATGTTGTACTAGGGGTTTGTCTATAGCTTTTCTCCAAATACAGCTTTTGTGCTCAATGATTCTTGTTTTTATTCTTCTTTCAGTTTTTCCAATATATAGCACAAATAACAAGGACATACTATAAAATAAACAACATTGGTTGTTTCACAATTAGAAAAATTAGAAAGGTTTATTTTGTATGAAGTAATGGGATGTATGAATTCTTTTTTTGTAACCAATGCATTTTCACATACTGCACACTTTCCACATTTGAAGTGACCATATGCTTTAGGGGTAAAGCGAGGTTTACTAAGAGCTGATGGTACTAAGATGTCACGTAGATAGGAATTTCTTTTATAAGCCACTAGTAATCTTGTGTCTTTCAAAAAAGATGATGAGTCCAAAATGTACCACGCATCACATAAAATATGGGTGATATTTCTTGAATATTCAGAAAATGTAAGTGTACATACTATGTTGTTAGTTTCTTCCAGATTACGACCCTTCAAAAGCAATGTCCTATCAGAGGAATGAGCACGATTTAATACTTTTTTAACACATTTTGACGGGTATCCTCGATCTAAGAACCTGTTGCTCATATCTTTAGCATGAATCTCAAAATCATCATTAGTAGTACAAAGTCTACGGACTCTCAAAAACTGACTTGTGGGTAAATTCTCTTTTAAAGAATGGCTGTGAAAACTGCTGAAGTGAAGAAGGGAATTTCTGTTAGTAGGTTTCCTATAAAGTGTGGTTATGAAGTTATCCGGTGTATTTTTTTATCAAAATATCGAGGTATGATATCTGTTCTAGATTGCAGGTAAATTCAAACTGTAAATGTGGATCAAGGGAGTTAAGCCAATCTATAAATTCAAGTGGATGGTCATACTTTCCTTCCCAAATGAAAAATATATCGTTGATATATCGTTTCCACATATGTACTTGATTCTGAAATGGATAAGAGGTAAAAAACAACTTTTTCAAAATTTGAGACATAAATCGAAGGCCACGGGGCCCATATCCCCAGGGACCAGAGTAACCGGGGGGCAGTCGGTTGTGGTTCCCCAGTGTGGAGAAGGGCGTCGGGGAGCCTCGTGCACGCCGCGGCATGATTTGAATTGATTGGCCCTGCGGCGTGAAGGAACGCCGTGGGAACCAATGGGGAACACGGAAGCCGGCAGGAACAGGAAGCGGGGAGGTTGGGCTGGGGCGGCGGCAGTCAGCAGCAAGCAGCGCGAGGAGCTGGATTGCTGCGGGCTCGTTTCGCATGTGGCTGACACCGTTTTGTGTGGTTTTGTCTCCTTTGTCTTCTTTTTATTACAGGAGCCGAGCTGTCGTGGCTAGAGGAGGCTGCTGCCAGAAAAAAGAAGGCAAGGAGTGGCGTGTGGTACGGTTGGCGGGCACGTGGTCCTGGATCAGGCAAGGAAGAGTGTGTTGGGGCTAAGCATTTTATGAAATAAAAATAAAAGAAAGAAAAGGGGGGAAGCTAGACAAGCAGGTACTTTGTGTTTGTGAACCTTCAGTTTGTGCCATGCCGTCTCGCAGGGGAAGGGGGGGGGTCGGGCAGGGGGGGTTGGTAGGGTAAATGCTGCAGGGGGGCTGCAAGACTCTACCGATCACCAGGATCTTGAGGGTTTGCTAGGCAGGGGGTGGAAGGGGAGCTAACACCAGAAGTAGGGGGTTGCAAGGAAGGTTGAAGGGCATAGGGGGCAGGGCTCTAAAGTAGGGCATGATCGGATCTCCACAAGAGGGGAAGGATCTCAAAGTGAGCTGGTCTCCCCACTTGGGTTACCCGAGCGAGGACGGTGCGGTGCTGGGGACCGTGGCTGTCAGTCCAGAGGTTCTCGGGGGCGCCCAGGTATAAGGCAAGCGACCAGGCTGAGGGCTGCGGGAGGGTTACAGGATGGGTCACTGGACATGTCTGATTTGTGGGGGTGGTGAGCGGCAATCAACAGGGACAATGGGTGGCGACTGCTCCTCAGGAGAGAGGGGGGCCGGGGGCGTGGGGGGCAGGGAGTCAGGAGAGTGGGGATGGGGTGCAAGGGGCATGGGGGGTTGGTCAGTACCGCAAGGGGGTAATTATGTGACATATGGTCCAGAGGCTTGGGAGCATTGAAGAGAAGGTGGTCAGGGTTCATCACATGCTGACTGGGTAGGGGCGTGGCAACCGTCTTGGCCTTCCTTGTCCCCCCCCCCCCTGTTTTTCCTTGTTTTCTGCCCCCAGGTATTTCAGACTTGACAGAATCAGAACCCAGAAGGGCAAGGAGTGCTTGGCCCAGCGGGGGTCAGGAGTATGGAAGCAGGAGAGGTGGACAGATGGAGGACCGCGGAGGAGGCTCGGGAAGGAGTGGAAGGATTGCGGCAACCTGCAGAGGTGGCTACGGATCGGGCGCCGTCTACAAGTCTGTCATTGCCAAGAGATGAGGCAACAGGCAACAGGTGTTGGCATGGGAGGGGTTGAGAAGAGGGGTGCTCAAGAAGGGATGGGTAGGAAGGCACGCAGAAAGCGAAAATATTCCGGCAGGTGGCGCAGCAGCTCAAGTTCATCCACACCATCTTCAGAAGGCATTATGTCTTCGGGTGGGGATAGTGATGATCGGCCACGGGGCAGTAATGCCGACTTAGGAGCCCAGTCGAGCGGGTTACTTCCGGCCCTGGCATCCTTTTCGTAGTTATGGGAGGGAGTGCCGAAAATGTTGCGGCGGAAGATAAGGAAAAGGCGCTATATCGATATATTCCATTTAATGGAAGGTCGGCAGCGGTTTGGGGAAAGTAAGAAAAAGAGGAAAGAGGATGAGAATGCGGGAAGGATTAAGAAGGTGTCGCGGAATGTAGTGAATTGGGCAAGGGCCTTCTTGAGATTGGCCAGTATTTGGGGGCATAAACATCCTTCCCACTACAGGATGCTGCTTGCCTATGTTGACTCTATATTGGAGGCGGCGCAGACTCACAAGGGTTGGGCATCGCTGAACTATGATGAGAAGTTCAGGGATAAGATGGAGGAGAGCAAATCCTTGTCTTGGGGCACTCAGGACATTAATTTATGGCTGACGCAGATGTCGGCCAGGGCGGGAGCCAGGGGGATGGGGGGGACAAGAGGTGTAGGATCGAATGTCGTAGGTGTGGGTCAGTCCTTTCATACAGGAGGGGGGGGGGGACCGCAGCAGAGAGCAGTGGGGACTGGATTTGGAGACATTTGTTGGAGATACAACAAGTCCTCTTGCCCATTCCCGGATTGTAAGTTCCGGCACGTCTGTTCCTTATGTAGCGAAACGCCGTCAAATGCGTTAAGCGGGGCCCCCTCACGGCTGGTGGGCAGGCCCTCAAGCAGTAATCAGGCGGTGAACCTGGCTTTGATGCCCATACGGATCGAAGCTTTAAGGCCTTGGCTGCGGCAATATCCGAGGTGACGGGACAGGGATGTGCTGGAGTCGGGTTTTCTTTATGGTTTTGTTATACCAGTTAGGGGTAAAGTAGGGGTGACAAGGGCCAGGAACTCCCATTCAGTTAGACGCTTTGTGAACGTGGTAAGAGAAAAGTTGCGGTTCAAGCTCGAGCTGGGAAGGATTGAGGGCCCGTTTGATGAAGCCCCTTTTGTTGAATTTTGTGGTCTCCCTGCTCACAGTCATTCCCAAGAAAGAGCCGGGGAAGTTTTGGTTGATCCACAACTTATCTTCCCAACTTGGGGCTTCGGTAAACGATCATATTCCTAGGGAAGCCTGTGCGGTGCGCTATGTGTCTTTTGATGCAGCCGTGGGTTTGGTGCGGAAGTGTGGTCAGGGGGGTTTGCTGGCTAAGGTAGATATTGAATCAGCTTTCAGATTGTTACCGGTGCACCCAGCAGCCTTTCCGCTGTTAGGTTTTACATTCCAAGGGAAGTGTTATTTCGATAAGTGCATGCCCATGGGATGCTCCGTGTCGTGCACTTATTTTGAGAACTTTAGTTCATTTATGCATTGGGCTCTGGTTAAGAGAGTGGGTTGTTCGAATGTGGTGCACTATTTAGATGACTTTTTATTTGTTGGCGAGGCGCAGTCCGGCAGATGCAAGGCACTTTTGGATGGTTTTGTCGAATTGGCAGGAGGGTGGGAAGTGCCATTGGCTGTTTATAAGACGGAGGGTCCATCGACTACGCTCACCTTTTTGGGTGTGGAATTGGACATGGTAGAGATGGTGGCTTGCCTTCCAGTGGAGAAAGTGGTTAAGCTACGGGTATTAGTGGCTAATGTAGTGGTGTCCAAGAAACTAACTTTGCGGGAGATGCAAGCAGTGATAGGCTCGTTGAATTTTGCGTGCAGGGTTATCCCCATGGGGCACGTGTTTTTACGCTGGATAGCGGCCGCCACTGCGGGGGTTATGAAGCTGCATCATCGTATTCGAGTGACGAAAAGTATCAGGGAAGATTTAGCAGTATGGGATGTATTCTTGAGGGACTTCAATGGAACGGTGGTGATGCGGAGACTGAGATGTCCAGTAGGGATCTACAGCTCTTTACAGACGCGGCGGGGGGAAGGGGGTGGGATTAGGTATTTACTTCGGTGGGTTCTGGTGCGCTGGCAATTGGCCGCGGGAGTGGCGGGAGGCGGGTTTAACCAACAACATTGCGTTTTTGGAGCTTTTTCCCTTGCTAGTGGTCTTGGAGCTTTGGCCGGGCAGACTGCGTAATCGGAAAGTGGTTTGGTGGTGTGATAATGCAGCAGTAGTAAGTATCATTAATAATTATGTGCCGTGATGCACACAGGTAGTGGCATTGATGAGAGAAGTGGTGCTGGCATGCCTGCGTATCAATGTTTATGTGAAAGCCAGACATATTCCAGGGTGCACTAACAGGATTGCTGATGCTCTTTCCCGTTTCCAGTGGGAATGGTTCCGCACGTTGGCACCAGAGGCAGACGTCAAGGGAGCGAAGGTCCCGGAGCGATTGTGGCAGGTTGGCCTGCCAAAATGCTAAGCCTGCTCTGGAGCTCGTATCAAGGGCGACGTGGGCGGCGTATCTGCGAGGATGCAACAGAGTCGTTGCCTTCCTAGTAGAACATGGATGGAAGACAGGGGGTGTGTCCGATCAGCTAATGGGGTAATACGTGGGGTATGCAAAGGCTGCTGGGGCGTCTCGAGCAACGTGCGTACAAATGTGGCTGTTTTTACCTTTTTTGCTAGAGCAGTGGGCTGGGAGGTTCCAGGAGGGGGATTTTTGACTCGCAGGCTGTTGCAGGGTTGGGAATGGTCCCAGCCAAC
Organism: Ichthyophis bannanicus; assembly: GCA_033557465.1. Classification (NCBI taxonomy): domain Eukaryota; kingdom Metazoa; phylum Chordata; class Amphibia; order Gymnophiona; family Ichthyophiidae; genus Ichthyophis; species Ichthyophis bannanicus. The sequence continues at coordinate 600,002,192 of CM066035.1, read as the reverse complement.
CCCTAGGGATAGCAGGCAACCTATTACGCATGAGTTGTTATCCAGACTGTTGGCGGCATTATCAGAAGTAGCAAAATCACCTTTTGAAGCAACTCTGTTTCGGGCGGTTTTCACTGTGACATTCTTCGGGGCCTTCCGGGTCGGTGAATTGGTATCTGATTCCAGCAGGTCCATGACAGGGGCGGGGCTGCGGTGCAAGCATGTGCAGATGACAGAAGGGCGGCTCTGCATATGGTTGGCACGCGCCAAAATGGATCAGAAAGGAAAAGGATGTTGGGTAATCCTGAAGGCAATAAGAGGTACATCAACATGCCCAGTCGAGGCCATGCAGGCGTATTTAGGACTGCGACCATTGTCGCGAGGGCTGCTCTTCCTACATGCAGATTCCAGCCTGTTGACACGGTTTCAGTTTTCAGCTGTGCTGCGCATGGCTTTACAGAGGGTGGGTGAGGATCCTCTTAGGTTTGCCCCGCATTCATTCCGAATTGGTGCAGCAACTAGTGCCGCAGCGGCTGGACTACGGGATCGGGAGATTCAACGCTTTGGCAGATGGCGTTCACGGGCTTTTCAAGAATATGTGCATCTGTGAATGTTAATGAAAGTGACTGGGTCAGCGGCTGTTTATTTTCTTCACAGATTTGGAGCAGTCCCCTCTTCGTTGCTGGCTCATGGTTCACTCCTTTGTTTATTGGGCGGGCCAGCGAGCGGCTTTGGACACCATGGAGGTGACTGTTCTATGGCTGGGCGAACGGGGTCTTCGGTGGCCCCAGCTGTTGCCTTTGCTTCGGCACCTCGGGCATGAAAAAGGCGCACCAGCAATGCTATTGCTGCATCTGGGTGGCAATGATTTAAGCTCCTGGACCTGCAAACAGTTAATTTGAGCAGTCAAGAAGGATGTGGCTGTTGTGTTTGAAATGTTTATGAACGTTATTATCCTGTGGTCAGACATTATTCCAAGGCCTGCTTGCTGGGCGCAACGGAGGTGGTTAAGAGGGCTGACAAAGATAAATAGGCAGATATGCTGATGGGTGTGCGATCAGGGGGGGGTATCAAATCATGCACCCATTGGCCGAAATTGCATGTGCCGGCTTATTTAGGCAGGACGGGGTGCATTTATCCCCGGTAGGCATGGATCTGCTCCTGAATGACTGGCAGGAGGCGTTGGAATATGCGCTCGCCCAGGAGGGTCACCGGTCGCAGCTTGTTAGGGGGGCGGCACGTGGACTGGAGGTTACCCGTGCCGGTGGCGGGAACCCAGAGGTGCCCAGAGTCCGGAGCCGGAGGCGATACTTGGGCGGGGGAGTGGGGCCCCTGACCCGGTCAGCCCCTGTTGGGCTTTTGCTAATCATATGGCGAAGCCGGAGGAAAGGTGCGGGTAGTTAAAATAGCAGTGGGCCTGTCCACGGCGGTTGCGAAGTTTAGGCTCACCTTGCTAATCATATGGCTGGTGAGGCAGTGATCCGCTAGATTGATGTTTATGGTTGTATTGAACATAAGAACATAAGAACATAAGATATGCCATACTGGGTCAGACCAAAGTCCATCAAGCTCAGTATCCTGTTTCCAACAGTGGCCAATCTAGGTCATACGTACCTAGAGGTTTCCCCAAAAGACACACGTTCCACAATGCTTGTACTGGGTCAATTGTACTGGGTAGTTAAAATAGCTGTGGATCTATCCGCGATGGTTGCGGAGTTTAGGCTCACCTTGCTAATCACATGGCTGGTGAGGCAGTGATCCGCTAGATTGATGTTTATGGTTGTATTGAATGTTATTGTTAAAGGCTGAATAAAGTTGCGACCGGTTTGAATTCCCAACGGCATGGTATGTTTATTGTACAAGGGATGCGGAGAATGTTGGAGAATGGGAGGGGTGGGGGGGAACGGGGAGGAGCAACGGTCCGTCTTACCTTGGTTGAGGTTAGCAACATCAGGTGCCATGGAAGATCACATTCAATACAGTTAACCTATATTATATTCCCTACATATACATTCAACCAAACATTAAAGGAAATAAAGCTACCCTATTAGACTAATTTTTGTCGGAACATTCGCCATGAAGGTGAAGGAAAACATCTTCCTGTAGCTATTTATTCCTTTTTATTCTTTATATAGGGACACAACCCTAAAACATTTCCACTAAGGGATAAAACCCTCAGTTGAAATCTACCAGTAAAAGACGTTAATCTATCCAATGAATTCACTTAGCTGTTTAGAGGTTCCTTCCTATTCTGGGGAACAGCCAAGCCTCAATGGTTGTTTTTCACGATTTCAACCTTCTCCGGTTTTTAAAATAAGATGTCCACTCTTAATTCGTCAGTTCAAAAAACTAATGCCATGGCACGCTGTAGCGTCGTAACGCATCTCCCATGCTGTTTATCACATCTTGACAGCTTCACTTGAAGCGCAACCACATATAGTAACCCAATGTTGTGTTTCAGATCGTAGAAACACCTGACCCTTCTTCAAACCTTGTTGCATCTATCAAGACCAGAACCTGACTTCCAGTTATATTCTCTGCTTTAATCATGTGACCGGTTAGTGTCCAATAGGAATTTACATAACGGGACAAATATTTTAAAAGTCTCTCCTTGTTTTTTCAGAGCATACTCCACCAATCCAATGATGAATTTAAACCATGAGGTGTTATCAAATTTAAAGTGTAAGTGTAGGGAGCTGGCATCCTTTGAAATCACCCTATGTGCTATGATTGGGGCGATTTCATTGGTTGGCTTGGTGGGAGGGGCCAGCGGAGCCTGCTGGGAACCACGGCGAGTGGTTCTCGTGCAGTTCAGCAGGCAGCCGCAGCAAGTCCCTCCCGCCCTCCCTGTATTTGTGCTAGTACAAGGGGCATGGGGGGTTGGTTGCCTCTGCCCCGGGAATGAAATTCTAAGTGGTCTCGTGCTGGATAAGGACGATCCTTCGAAGAATGAGGATTTTCTAAGGTCAAGAAATCCTTCTTATGTTTGTTCCCTCCTCCCTTCCACAGATTGTCCATGGAAAAATCCTACTTCTGTTTTTGTTGTTGGTAAGGTGGGGGATAAGAGGAAAAGAGGGGGGCTGATGGATCAGGGGGGTCAAGATGATCACTTCGACTTCTTTTTCTAGTGTGTTCAAGGCTTCCTAAATTAGAGGGATATCAGGATCTGTTGTTATTATATCTATCTGATTTTGGATCATACTTTTGTTTCCTAGAAACACTTCTAGAAGAAGTAGTTTCATTGGTCCAAAAATATACATTACCAGTTTTATAGTCCTTCTCAACTCTTAAATTTTTTAAGTTTTCTTTTATTATTTTCTTATATTCCAAAACATTTTTATCATAATCACTTTTAGATTTCTCAAAACTTCTATCTGATTCTTTGAGCATAGACAACTTAGATTCTACCTCAACACACAAGCTGTCCGCTTTATGACGTGATGTATTAATGAGTAGGATCATGAGATCCAATAAGCATTTATTTAATATTTTGATCCAATCGGCCATAAAGTCATTATCGTCTCGATACATCCCAGGAGCTTTATGGATCCGTAGGCCCCTAGGGATGATTTTATGGCGGCAGTTTTCTAGCAACGATGAGGCATGCATCTCTTATTTTACAAGTCTCTAAGTGGACCGCACAGTCACTCCCCATATGTCTTCTCTTCTATTGCAGATATCATCTTGATTAAAGAAATGGTCCTCAGGTAACATGTCTTGTAAATCTTTTTCATTATAACTAAGGACCTCCTTCCATGGAGAGAACATGGCTAAAAACAAAGTAAGACTGGAAAAAGCAACCAAAGTATCTGTAGGATATGAAGGAACAAAAGAACAGATACCAAGACTGGCAGTGATTTCAGGTTTTGAAACCCCTTTTATTTTCCCCTACACATTTCAGCCACACCCTCCCCCTCCTCCCCCTTCCCCTTCTCCCCCTTTCCTTCCCCCCCTTCTTTCTCTCCCCCTCCCCTTCCCCTCCCTTTTCTATCTTTTTCTCTCTCTCTCTCTTTTCCCTACGTCCCTCCCCTTTTTTCCTTCTTCCCCCCTCCTCCTTTCTCACCCCTCCCCCTTCCCCTTCCCTTCCCCCTTCCCCCTCTCCCCTCCCCTCCCCCTTCCCTCCCCTCCCCTCCTCCCCCCTATTCCTCCCCCCTTCCTCCCCTTCCCTCCTCCCCTTTCTTCCTCTCTCTCCCCTCTCCCTCCCATTCCCTTACCCCTCCTCCCTTTCCCCCTCCCCCTCTCCCCCAATTTCTTTCTCTCCTTCCCTGAATTAATTGTTTATGCTGAGCACAAAATTATACATTTAGTATTTTAAATACATTCTCTCTACATCTTAAAGTTAGCTTGTCCTTTAACACTTTTTTATTGCAAAATAATCATTTTTTAGGATTTGACCTTTTACCTCTATTCGGCTGGAAAACGCTGTTAAAAATGCACAACTCATTCATTCAGGTTTTACTATTGCTGTGTACACATTAGTACAGACTGCGGTAAAACAGGTCTCCCCCTCCTTTTTGTTGACCGAATGAAATATGCTTACACGATGTATTTTTATAATCTTAGAGAGGATTGATACAATTCACTGCAATCTATTATTTATTTTGCTACATTTTTCCATATGGTATTGAACAACATTTTGCATTGATGCTTTTTTAATTCAAATGTATTACGGCATCATATTGCAGAGAAAGTACATACATGAACATTTTTAATCACCTTGCCCATATAGTACGGTACTTTTTTCCAGCTCTAATGACATTTGTGTGCAATAACCTGCACTTTACTTGAGAATAATATTAATTTTACATGGTTTTAACACAAGATGACCCCTTAATCTAGATCGTTGTCATAGACGCATCGGCTCAGTTTCTCATTTTTGGTGCATAAAACTATTTTTTACGTGGTTAAACTCATTTTTTAGAATAAATCTTTTAGTAGGTTTTTATCTACGTGTAATTTATTCATCTTTTATCATTATTATGCACACTTTCGTGTTTAGCCGATAGAAATAAATGACATGGTCAGTTTTTAATCGCGCCATGGAAGAAGATAAGTCATCCCTGCCAAAATCTTTTTGGGTCAATCACTGGGTTTTACTGATAGATATATACTAAGTTTTGTCATATGGTTCCATATCCTTGTATTTACAATTTAATATTCTTTGGCATCACGACAAGACAGTCCTCTTTTTTCCATTATTTTGAGTTTAATGTAATTGGCATGAGAATGTTGCAGTTTGAATAGTACTCAGAATGGTATTCCCTTGAAGTTAAAAGTTGAAATAGTGTTCCTCCTTATGTCATTTTGAATTTTCTGATACTTGTGTAACCCTTGCAGCTTAAATGAAGATCAGGAGGCTCTTCCCCCAAAGTAAAAAAGGTTTTCTGCAGTTTATAAGCAAGGTTTACACACACCTATCATGGAGTTCACTCTCATCATTTCTAAGCATTTAAAATTATGAGGTCAAAATATTGGTAATAGAACCATATATGGTGTGCTTTTAAAAGGCAACATTTTATGCAATGATTTATGGTATTTTTAGATTGTTTTCTATGTGTACATAATGTATTTAATCTTTTAATGCATACTATTTATTAATTACTTTATATGGTATTTATTGTTTTATTATCTCTATTGACTAGTTTATGTGTTTTATTTATTTATCATTTTATATGGTATTTATTGATTCATTTACTTGATGTTTATTAGTTATCTTTATTATTGATTTCAGTGACAAATGCCTTTTATTTGACAGAAGGCTTTTACAGAAAAGGTATCGGTAGATATATTCATGTTTTATATATGTCCTCCTCATCTCATTTCTGTCTGTGTGTTTTACATTGATTTTTAGCATGTTTTAGCATATGTTGTTTTTATTGTTTTTAATTTTTATGATTATTTAGTCAATCATTATAGATGTTAGCGGTGCAGTTTTTAATCGTAATCTTAAGATTTATGATTTTATATATTGGAGGTTTATCAATTTTAATCATTTCTGGTATTATTATTTTGAATTTTATTTTGCTTAATTATGTTTGCTTTGTTCTTTTGAGGTTTGCTTCCTCAGTATATCCCCCTGAAGAAGGCCGGGTGGCCAAAACACGTAGGGGACAATAAAAGGGGTTTCAAAACCTGAAATCACTGCCAGTCTTGGTATCTGTACTTTTGTTCCTTGAATATGCACAGGACATGGTTGGGCAGCATCATGGATGCAGCTAACGCTGCCCATCGAGGTGGCATTAGCTGCACCTGCAGTTTGTGAAAATTTGATGGTTACCACATGCTGTTGAGGCCCATATTTACTGTGCACTGCAGACTTGTCTACTCTCCACCCTAATCCTGCCCACTCCTGCAAATAACATGCCTTCTGCAAATAGCACAGAAATTGGCTGCGTTATCTGCAGTTGTCCCATGTTAACTGCTGCTTCAGCCAGATAGCATGCGCTGTTGCATTAGCAGATAACACAGTTTACTAAATATGCCCCTAGGTTTCTTAGACATGGCTTCATATAATTTATGAATGGGATCACTATTTGAACAGCCATGATCTGGAGAAGGATTGTTACATTTCTCAGATAGCATAATAATATCTGAGAATTTCACACAGGGATTCGGGATTATAAATCCATGAATTCAACAAGGAAAACATTTCAACAAGGTTTCCAGGACACTCTTCCCAGAACTTACAGGGCTGGGGACATGGCACAAGAATAAGTCTCTAGAGTAGAAGTGAATAGATTCACAAGTCAAAAAATCCAGCAAGGTTTCTCCATGGAGCTCAAGACCAAAAAAGAAACTTGAGCTAATTAGGAAACAAGAACTAATATTACCAGGAATACAAGACGCAGCTAAGAATAGGCTGGCTAAAGCCATCCCCCAGGAGACATCATAGTTCCTCTGAGAAGACCAATACATTCCAAACCAAGAAGTACAGGTCTGAGGCGAATCCATGACAAGCACTAACAAATCTGAAGAAAAAATCCCTCAAGTTTTAAGGATTTATATTTGCCTGGAAAACTGGTAACATTTCAGCCTTTGGGTTTTTTTTGGTTTTTTTTTTTTTTGGGGGGGGGGGGCGCAGTCACAGCCACTTCTTAATTAACAAACATACCCCTAAGTAAAAATTTATACAAATAAAATGAAAAAAAAAACCCTATAAATGAACAGGAAATTAAACTTTTTATTGCCTAGCAGAAACTTCAGTCTTAATATTTCTTGGGAATAGTAAATTGGTTCTGAGATTATTTTCATTTCAAGATTAGGTCTTTAAATAAACTGTTGATATTGTTAAGATCCCTCACTTGGTTTGCAGCTTGTCGGGCTGTGAGGGCTTGTGCACATCAGTGATGCTGAGGGCTAAGCTATCGGTAGTTTAACTACTGGCAGGGTCTCCCAAGAGGGACAGGTCTCAGCTGAGGTGCCAAACCAAGACAAACCACCCATCTTGGCAGCAGCAGAATGGGACAGTGTTGGTGGCGGAGGATCACATTTCTGTGACAATGGCAACAACACTAAACTTAAACTGTGTAAAGAAAAGGCCTGGCAATCTACTTCTGTATCTTGCCATGAAAACCCAATGGATAGTTACAACAAAACAAACTGCACTATAGTGCTGGAAGATGAGACCCCCAGGTTGGAAGGCACTCGATTAGCTACTGGGGAGGAGCTGAAGACTTTGCAGAGTAAAGCCAGCATTTATGATGTGGTTGGATCAAGCCCTCGGGACGTCTGGCTCCTGATGTAGCTGCATATGAAATGAGAGTCAGAAACTGTAAAGATGTCCTACATATTGGGAATGGAATGTACGAAGCATGAACCAAGGGAAATTGGAGGTGGTCAAGAATGAAATGGAACGTGTACAACTTCATCTGTTGAGTGTCAGTGAACTGAAATGGACTGGCATCAGGCACTTTTCATCAGATGATCACCTAGTCTACTATGATGGAAATGAAAGACAAAGAAGAAATGGTGTTGCATTTATAATAAAGAAGAAACTTGCAAGAACTGTAATGAAATCGGGACGTCTGGCTCCTGATGTAGCTGCATATGAAATGAGAGTCAGAAACTGTAAAGATGTCCTACATATTGGGAATGGAATGTACGAAGCATGAACCAAGGGAAATTGGAGGTGGTCAAGAATGAAATGGAACGTGTACAACTTCATCTGTTGAGTGTCAGTGAACTGAAATGGACAGGCATCAGGCACTTTTCATCAGATGATCACTTAGTCTACTATGATGGAAATGAAAGACAAAGAAGAAATGGTGTTGCATTTATAATAAAGAAGAAACTTGCAAGAACTGTAATGAAATACAATGCAGTCAGTGAACGCTTAATCTCAGTTCGTCTACGAGGAATGCCTATCAACACAACTATAATTTAAGTATATGCCCCAAAAACAGCTGCAGAAGAGGATGAAATTGATGAGTTCTATGAACAAGTACTAGCTGAAATTGACAGAACATGCAAACAGGATATCCTGAAGGTTGGAAAATATGGACTTAGCAACAGAAATGAAGCTGGAGTAAGACTGATAGAATTCTGCAAGACCAACGATCTATTCATCTCAAACACCTTCTTCCAACAACACAAGTGGCGACTGTACACATGGACTTCACCTAATGGATTGTACAAAAATTTAATTGACTACATGATGGAAAATCTCTATAACATCAACAAATCTCTATAACATCAACAAAGACAAAACCTGGAGCAGACTGTGGCACAGATCACCAACAACTAGTATGCAAACTCAAGCTAAAGTTGAAAAAGAGCAAGCCACTCATGAATGTAGAAAAATATGACCTTGAAAATATACCACTGGAATTTAAAGACTGCCTGCAAAATCGATTTGCTGCTTTAGATACAAATGTCAGAGCTCCAGAAGAGTTATGGAATGACATCAAGAAGGTTGTATCGGAAGAAAGCGAGAGATCTCTACAAAAGATGAAAAAGCAAAAACGGCCAAAATGAATGATGAAAAAAAACCTCTGAAAATTGCCCAGAAACGCAGAGAAGCTAATGTCAGAGGAGAAAGAAAGGCAATCGGAGAACTCACCAGAGATTTCTAACATGCAGCAAGACAGGACAAGGAAAAGTACTACAATGACACAAGCAAGGAAATAGAAGCAGAAACTATTAAAGGAAGAACAAGATCAACTTTCCTAAAGCTACTCGAGTTAAAGAAACAATTCCAGCCTCAAATTGGAATGTTATAAGACCCTCAAAGTTGTATGTTGAATGATACTGAGAAGATCAAGCAAAAGTGGAAAGAATATACAGAGTATTTATATGAGAAAGATCAAGTGGACCAACAGCCATTTCAACCTGTACCTTATGATCCAGAAACATTGGTGATGAAAGCAGAAGTCAAAGCAGCATTGAAAGCCTTATCAAAGAACAAAGCACCGGGAATTGATGGAATTCCCATAGAAGTATTACAGCAATCTGATGCAGCTGTTATCATACTTACAAGGTTCTGCCAGGAAATTTGGAAGACAACATCATGGCCAACTGACTGGAAAAGGTCTGTGTTTATACCAATACTAAAAAAAGGTGATCCAATTAACTGTGGAAATTATCACACTATTGCTCTGATCCCACATGCCAGCAAGATTCTACTGAAGATTATTCAACAGAGACTACAACCATGCCTGGAACAAGAACTACCTGAAGTGCAAGCAGGGTTCAGGAAAGGGCAAGGAATGAGGAACATCATCGCTGATGTGAGATGGATCCTTGAAAAGACTAAAGAATATCAAAAGGATATCTATGTGTGCTTTATTGACTACAGCAAGGCTTTTGACTGTGTAGAAACTTTGGGCCACATTAAGAAGCATGGGTATACCAGAACACCTGATCGTTCTCTTGCACAATCTGTGTATTGATCAAGAAGCAAACAGTTCGAACGGTCTGCCTGTGGTGTTTCTGCCTCAGAGAGCATGGGCTTGCTTGAACTCTGCAAGGCCTTCTGGGAATGTAAGTCCCTTTACTCCTTGAGCACAGATGAGTTGCAGTCGAGTGGTTTCAGGCAATGACAAGAATTTATTTTCCCCTTCCCAGCGGATTAAACGCAAGTGAATAACTCAGGACAAAACATGCCATACAATTGGCTTGAGGAAATTATACATGAACTCAGGTAAGTTAGCCTTGTCAGCTTCAGGCTTTAAACGTACAGTGCTTGATACAAAACAAAACCACAACAGCTTCAATTAGCAAAGAAAATGTTCCCTTTTCTTCTGCTGCTTTTACCGTCTCTCACAGACACTGTTCAGCATAGGGAATTCACATGGTCAGCCAAAGATAATGTACAGTCCATCCAATCACCCACTATTTCATTATGGTCAGAGTCTATCTGCATTTCCTCAGCATCAGGAATAGCAGGGTGTGTCCGTAAGCTGCTATCCTGATCTTTGAAACAAACGGTTTCTCTGACCTCATGTGGTTTCTCTCTGTAACACTCTCCTGAGCAGGGTTGTAAACTACCATATATGCTGTAGTTTTTATCCAGGGAGTTTGCTACTTTCTGGTAACTATAGGGAAGTGCTTTATAGCTAGGTTCAAACTTGTATGAATTATTAAGCCTACCTTATGGCTTTGAAAGGGAAGGAACTCTCCACTCTGCAGGGTTAGACTGATTCTCAAACACAGCTGGTGTTTGCTTGCCTCTCAGCCTATTATCTTTCCCTTCAGATGTACCGGTATTCTCCTGCCAGCATGTCTCTCTCTTAGGAGCGTGTGAGCTTTGCCAAGCTTGCCTCTCAGGAAGATTCTTCTCTCTCCTGCCTTTACCAGACAACCCCCGTCCTGGGTTGCTTCCTTCTGGCCTCAGGAATATGGCTCCCTTGGTTCTCACTCCTCCTTGACTCCTTCTAGTCAGCATGCTCCTTTGCTGGCTTCCTTTCTGGTTCTCGCTTCGGTTCTGCTTCTGGCTCTGACTCTGGCTCTCGTTCTGCTTCTGCTTCCAGTTCCCCCTCTAGCTCTGCCTGGTCCAAGCTAATGACCAGTTTTTATCATTGTAACTCTCAGGGCTTAGCTGTGCCCTGCCCTGAACCAGGTGAAACTCATTACCTCCTGAGCTAGGGAATACGTCATTGCAGGGGCGTGTCTTCCTAGCTCGTGACTCTCTTTGTTTACTTTTTCTTTGCAAACACTGAGCCATGTGCTCAGACTGCCTGTCAGTTTCTGAAAGCAAATCCTCATCTTGCCCTACCTTTATAGGCTCAGAAGGGACTTCTTCATGACAATATGCAGAACAAATCATCAGAGAAGCAGGATTGTATGAAGACAACAGAGGTGTGAAGATTGGTGAAATACTCATCTACAACCTTCACTATGCTGATGATACCACATTACTGGCTAAAAGTGAAGATGATCTGAAACATTTACTTCTCACAATCAAGGAACATAGCCTTAAAATGGGCCTGCATCTTACTGTAAAGAAGACAAAGATCATGACAAATGGCAAAATCACTAAGTTCATTGTTGAAGGAGAAGAAATTGAAATTGTGGACAACGTTAACCTACTTGGATCAACTATCAATAAAGAAGCAACAAGCAGTCAAGAAATCCGACGACACATTGCTCTTGGCAGAATGGCTATGAAAGACCTAGCAAGATTCTCAAGAGCAGAGATGTCTCTCTCCATTCAAAAATTGTACTCATTCAAGCCATGGTATTTTCAATAACAAAATACGGATGCAAAAGTTGGACAGTGAAAACGATAGACAGGAAGAAAATTGATGCCTTTGAATTATGGTGCTGGCAGCGAATACGGCATATACCATGGACTGCCCGAGGAACAAACGAGTCAGCACTAGAGGAGATCAAACCTAAGCTTTCAATTATAAGCTCAGATGACAAGACTTTGACGTTCATATTTTGGACATATCATTCGAAGAGAGAGAGAGATCATTAGAGAAATACATCATGCTTGGCAAGATAGAAGGTTAACGCAAAAGTGGAAGGCCAGCAATGAGATGGATCGATACAATAACTATGGGTGCCAGTCTGTCAATAATGAGCTGCCTGACTGAAGACCGAACACAATTTAGGACAACTATCCAGAGGGTCGCCTTAAGTTGACATGGGGAGGGGTGGCCTGTACAGAGCAGCAGGTACACCTGCTCTTGCCATCTTACTGGGCAGACTAGTTGGACCATACTGTCTTTATCTGCCATCATTTACTATGTTACTATGACACCGACTTGACAGCATTTAACAACAACAACAACAACATTGTTAAGATTTGTTCTGGTAACTTTTGGAATTTATCAAACAACATTTTGGGTTACACATATAATAGCCACTCAAAAAAGGTGAAATTCTCTCTTATTTAGCAGTCTGAACCCTAGTAATAAGTTCCAATGTAGTGCTAGGAGTGAGGGGCACCATTTTGAAGAATGGTGCCACTTGGGCAGGAGCAGCTGGGGATCATTCCTAGCCTCATCGCTCAAACCATTGGGGACTTTGAAGTAAGTATACAGCGGGTTGGGTGCAAGTGGGAAGGTGACCCACGGGGGTGTTTTTTGATCAGGATTTTGGCATGCCTGGGTGAGAGGAAAAAGTCTGGGAATAGGACTGGCTCCTTGAACAACAAAACACTAGGGATACCTTGCCAGCTCATCATTTGGCATTACTGCAGCCAGGAATATGCACTGTTCACAGCCACAGTAATGCAAGTTAGAAGTTTCACCAAGATTTACTAAACCACTGGTCTCAGATGTTAGTGTTTGGTAAATGTTTGGGTAATTTTTCCTTGGTAAATTAGTAGTGAGATGTGCTATTTTGCCACATCTTTGTAAATTAGGGCCTATCAGCTAAAGTTACTAATGCACACTATCAGGCAGGCACTTGCTAATGCCATTAACATATGTTATTTTACCAAATGTTCTATTTTATGCAGTGGGACCTAGTTACTAATCATGGGTGGAATTTTAGAAGTCCTATTCGTGCTTTGGATGTCTGAAAACGGGCACAGAAATGTCCAAAGCACAGAGACATCTCCAGAGCCATTTTAGAAGCCAGTTCTGGGGACATCCATGTCTGAACAGGGCCTGGTGGAGGCGTGGTTGGGATGTTCCCAGGAACCTGGCTGTTACTGCCTGATCTCAGAAACGTCCTGCACATCCAGAGTCGCGTATGTCTTTAAGGGCTCTGTGCTATTCTGGTTCTCTTCTTATCCCTCCCATCACTCTTTCAGTGTTTGTTCTGGGGGATCTTCCTCTACTGATATCCCGCTCTCATTTGGTCTACCCCAAGGATCTGTTTTGGGTCCACTCCTTTTCTCTCTCTATACCCAGTCCCTTGGTGCACTCATCTCTTCCCATGGCTTTCAGTACCATCTTTATGCTAATGACTCCCAAATCTACCTCTTTACACCTGAAATCTTTCCTGCAATTCAGGCCAGGATATCTGCTTGCCTTTCTGACATTACTGCTTGGATGTCTCACTGCTGCTTGAAACTGAACATGGCCAAAACTGAGCTTCTTATTTTTCCACCTAAACCCCCTTGTCCCATTCCTCCTTTCTCAGTCTCTGTGGATAACTCTCTATTCCTCCCTGTCTCCTCTGCTTGCAACGTTGGAGCTGTCTTTGACTCATTTCTCTCCTTCTCCACACACATCCAACTGATAGCTAAAACCTGCCGTTTCTTTCACTACAACATCAACAAAATTTGCCCATTCCCTTCTGAACACACTACTAGGATTCTTATCCACTCCTTAGTCACCTCCCATCTAGATTATTGTAACCTACTCCTTGCTGTCTTCCTCTGAATCATCTCTCTCCCCTTCAATCTGTTCAATAGTCTGCTGCATGACTAATCTTCTGCCAGTCTCATCATGCTCATATTACCCTTCTTAAGTCACTTCATTGACTCCCTATCTGATTTGCATCCAGTTCAAACTTCTCCTGCTGACCTATAAATGTATTCACTCTGCAACTCCTCACTACCTTTCCTTTCATATCTCTCCCTGCACCCCTCCTCGGGAACTCTGCTCCTCTGGCAAATCACTTCTATCTATGTCCTTCTCTTCTAATGCTAACTCCAGACCTTGCTCTTTCACCTTGCCTCTCCTTATGCCTGAAACAAACTACCTGAGTCTGTACGCCAGACACCTTCTGTGACCCTTTTCAAATCCAGGCTGAAAAGTCATCTCTTCGCTGCCACTTTTGGTTCTTGACTCACCTGATCTCCTTTATGTTTCCTTACCATTTCCCCTAGATGTATCCCATGTCTACAGCTACTGTATTGTCTGTCTTGACTAGATTGTAAGCTCTGATGAGCAAGGACTGTCTTTTACATGTGTCTGTGCAGCGCTGCGTACATCTTTTAGTGCTATACAAATGTTCAGTAGTAGTAATAGTAGTAGTAGTAGTTAGTAGTAAGCATTGTGAAAGTGCTTGTTTTGGATGAAAAACATCCAGAGGGTGTAGAGAAGAAAGCACTCAATCATCCCCAGTACTTATCACAGTTTCAATGATATCAGCAGTAGGATTTGAAACCCTGCGTTCCTGTTCCTAACCCACTACTATGTGTACTGTAACTAGATGTCTGGATTTTGAAATACGATTCTGGGGATGTCTGTGTAGGCACCCCCCGCAGACATCCCTATGAGGCATGGCCACTTTTGTGAAATCACGTCTGCACCTGGATGAGCCTGCATGTTTTTCTGACATTCTGGTTTAGACATTCCAGATTGCACATGGACATCCCTTCTATAATTCCAACTTAATATGTGCAAACAACATTAGCACATGCTAATGTGGTAATTCCTGTTACTAGCTTTAGATGTAAGTTTATAGCTGAGGCAATGGAGGGTGAAGTTTCTTGTCCAAGGTCACAAAGAGCATCAATAGGAGAAACACAATTTGAACACTGCCTTTCCTTGTTATCAATCCACTGCTTTAACCACCAAGTTACTTCTCTACCTCTTAACAAAAGCAATGAATAAATATCAATGTTTGTGATAACAACTGGCCTCACTACCATAGATTATGTGACCGCCCGCAAATTAGCTTTTTAAAAAGTTCAACATCCTGTTGTCCCCACAATATATATCCTACTAAAGGTTCATAAATACGTTGGTAGGATATATATTGCACCTCCAGGCAGACTGATATCTTTGGCATTGGCTCTGTACTTGAGCCTCTATCCAAATTTGTTGATTACCACGTTCGCCTGTTTATCCCGCTTATCCATTCTTACGTGAGAGATTCTGCTGATATTATCTGTTTTCTAGAAGCCTTTGATGCTGATACTTTGGGATTTTGTCTAGTCACCCTAGACATTGAATCCTGCTATACCAATATCCCACAAGATGGTGCTCTATCTGTTATATGGAAATGTTTGAATTTATGGACTGGTCCCTCGAATACCCACAGAAATTTTGATAGAAATGGCACGAATAGCGCTGACCAATAATTACATTGTTTTTGATGGCAGTTTTTACCAACAGGTAAAAGGAACCATTATGGGAACTGCTATGGCCCCAGATATCACAAATCTTGTATCATCCTATTTACTTAATGGTGTGGATGTTTCTCTGCAAGGTTTTGGCCACTTTAAATGTGGCAAGTGTTCCATTTGTTCTCATACTATTGTTTTGGATATTTTTAAATACCCTAACACTAACAAAAATGATTTTTTACGTCATAGATCTGATTGCCAGTCTACACATGTAGTCTATGCAGCCTCCTTTGTGTTGGCAAGACTGTGCGGTCTGTCAAAATGCATATATAGGAGCATAAAAGTTGCATTAGGCACAAAGTGTCATCCGCACTGTTAGTCTAGCATTGGCTAAATAGTAATCATACCCTTGAAGATTTGAGATTTTTTGTCATTAAAAAGATCCATCAATCTCCACGCGGTGGAGATTTTGACCATATTTTGACGAGGGAAGAGCAACTCTATATTTTTGAATCAGATACAGTTTCTACAAAGGGTCTCAATAAAGAGATTGAATTTCAGGTATTTTTGTAATCCCCTTTTTGATGCTCCTTCCTTCCCCTTTCCCCCTCCTCTCCTCTCCCCCCTTTTTTCTCCCCCCCCCCCCTTATAGGAGCATGGTTTTATCACTTCTACCTTTTCACAAGTAATTGAGTGGGTGCTTTATGTTTGTTCCATTCAAGTTTGTTTGATTCCTTATTCTTTTTCTTTTCTCAGTTTTTAACCTTATTTTTTCAAAAAAGGGGAGAAGCTTTAAGCTCTGGTTTAGTATCTTAGTCCTGCACACGCGTGGCATTCTTACTCTTTACCCACACTTTGTGTTGGATCAAGGTAAGCTTGCTGTGTACCGTCATTCCTTGCTTTTATTCTGTATTTCTGGTTTATTATGTGAAGGACAGTTGACTTAATTTTAAAGTGTTTTTTTTTATATATCTTTTATAAATCCGATGTTCACAATGGAGATTACACTTTTGGTCAAATAAGTTACATTTGTCAGCTCTGAAGAGTAAAATCGGTTGGGTCCCGGGTTCATACAATTACCAGCGTTTAAAGTATTTTTTTTTTAATTGAAGTGCATGATTTTTATGGCAATACTAAAGGCTGTAATCCTTCTTTACAATATTTTAAACGTTTTTTAACTATTCCCCAGCATTGCCTTGTAGACTGGAACATGACGATTGAAATATCAGTGTTTCAGTAGACATCGGGTTTCTCGTTCCCGGACAACACTGCTAGGTCTTGCGCCAAGACAGTATGTTTTATTTAAGCTTTAAGCCAATTTGGCTCTATGGATTCAAAAGATAGTCTTTTGGTACTTTGACATTGGATTGTAGAGCTGTCTTCTTCAATCTAAAAATACACATCAATTGTCTGATGGAATCTTGGATTCCAGAGTTTTCAGTCATTTATCGATACCAATTTTACTTTTATTCTCCCTCTTTTTCAGTTAATCAAAATCGAGATATATTTTATTTTCTCCCTAAATATTGAGCTGCAGATGCCCTACTGCATCATGTTTTTAGCTGCTATTATCAACTTTGTTTTTGCAGTTTCTCTGGCTCGATACTAGTCTTTTTATAACACTTTCATGTGATGGAACTGGGTTTTAAGATTTTAAGATTTTGATTCCCTATGCAGGATTACTCAATGTCCTTTGTAATATATTTAACCATCGCATATATGACACTGAATGTTTTTTTATGATATGTACTTTTTGTTTTACATAGCAGTTGCTCTTTCCTCTCTTCTTACAACCAAATAGTGTTGTGAATAACTTTGGCTGAAACAACGGTGTCTTTTACTTTTATTTACATACTGTTTCTGTTCATACCTAGTGAGTACTGCCAATGGTTTACTTGTAGCAAGTTTTTATTGATATATATTTCATGGATTGTGTGATTTATGAATGATACATCTCTTTCTTTTGTAGGCCTGACACTTGACTACTTTTTATTTGCACTGTTATTGCAAATGGAATCTTCCAATATATGTGACTGGTATTTGTTTTTACAATATTTCTGTTATAACTTTTCTGTGATTAGCGTCTGTCTACATTTTATACCTATATTTTCAATGTTATTTTATTTGTGTGCATTCCTCCTTTCCCTTTCAATGTACATGATTTAGTTTATTTTTTGGGATGTGTTGTATAATCTTTTATACAATTATGTATGTCTATATGTTTTTACGTTTTTACATCCCTGATGTAGACCTCAGTTCCAAAACTTGGCCAGGTCTGGTTGTCTCAATAAATTTGTTGGTTTGTGAAGATATCTGGTGTGGCCATGGTCTTTCTCCGCTCCTAGGCTGGTCTATCTGGATAGTGGCAATAGTCAGTCTGCTATCCAGATACATTTAGGACAGTTTTTTCCTCACCTTATTTTTTAAGCCATAGTTATCAGGACAAAATATATTCCAGTAGAGCAAAGGCTATACCTTGTGTGAGGATGCTGTTGGACATTACTAGTGCTATCAACAATCAAAAAAAATCTTCAAAACTAGCAGTAACACTACTAGTGAAATCAATAATTAAACAGCTGCTATTCAGAAAAAATGATATGCTCCTTCTTACTGAACATATAACAAAAAACAAGGTTGACTTCAGTATTTAACTGCTACAGGCTTTAATAAGATGGCCCTTTCATGACATCATTGGTCTAACCATTGGTATCTTAAAAAAATGTAAAAATCACCACATAAAACAAAAGTCTATTAGAAATAGACAAAAATGCACTTATCTCCACAGCTATCAAAATCTGTATCAATAATATTCTCTTGCTATGAAAGGGCACAATAATGGCCCAATTCTAATATGAGCCATCTTATTAAAACCTGTAGCAGTTAACACTGAGGTCAACCTTGGGTTTTATTATATGTTCAGTAAGAAGGAGCATATCATTTTTCTGAATAGCAGTTGTTTAATTATGGAGCTCACTAGTGCAGCATATTCTGTAACTGAAATGAAGAATGCAGCATGGGGGATAGAGGTTGGGTCACTAGTTCCACTGGAACTTGGGATCCCTGGCTGTGAATTTCCTTGAAGTTTGTATATGGCAGACATAGGCGATCGGTGACTCAGCTGTTTGGGAAGACTAAAGTGGAGGGGGAGGGCAAGAGCCAGTTAAAATCCTTGGGGTGGGGACCACACCTCTGTCAGCAGCAAGCCATAAAAGATTTACCTATTAGTTTTTTTGTGGTAGGTTGTCAAATAGCCACTAGGTTTCATTTCAGTGGCCTATGGAAAGGAATTCAGCAATAAACTGCACATGTTTGTAATATGTGTTGCCTATTTGGGCTGTCACTAATGGTTAGAGCAGAAGCTGAGACCCAGAGAAGCCAAGGTTCAAATCATACTGCCACTTTTTTCGATCTTGGCCAAGTTACTTAATCCTCCATTGTCTCAGGCACAACTTAGGGTGTAAGCCCTCTGGGGGCAGAAGAATACCTAGGGCCCAATTCTGTGAGGCGAAAAACGGGGCTGTACGTCGTGGTAGGACATGCAGCCCCACTATTTGTCCCAGCCGTATGCTGGCACACACTCTCCCCACAGAGCTGCAGTGAGGGGAGAACCAGAGAGGGATGGGAAGGGGCGGAGAGAGGGATGGGAAGGGGCGGAGAGTGGGTGGAGCGGGGGTGGGCCGAGGTGGCAGGACATACAGGGCCGATTCAGGTCATGATCCTGTACGTCCTGTGGTAGATGGACAAATGTGCTACTTATTCCACCATGGAGGTGGAATAAGCAGCATCAGAGTTGGTGATCAGACCCAGAGACTACCTTCGAGGCAAAGTCGAGCTACTGGTAGGTCCCCGCCGCCTGATCCAGGCCCTGACGGCCCCCTCCGTGGGTCGGGCGGCAGTGTGACAGGGGTCGGCACTGGTGGGCTGAATGGCAAGCAGAGAGGATGTCCCCACGGTGACATTCTGGTGTGTCCTGCACCAGTGAGAACATCTTGCTCCCGCGTTGCAGAATTATGTCCTAACAATCCTATCCTGTTCGAGGGCATCCAGACGGCCTGTACGTGCCTCTTCTGGGACTGGGTTCCTACTGTACCTGAATGTAACTTGCCTTGAGCTACTACCGAGAAAGGCACAAGTTAAATCCAAATCCAAAATCCAGTACCATGCATATTATGAGCTATTACAAAATCCTGCAAAGGGTCAATCATGACCTACTGAGCAATTCTACTATACCGTAACAGCACTAACTTGCAGGAGTCATATAAAGGCCTTACAAAGGAAAATGAAGCATTGCAAAAACATTGCAGTGGCCACTAGAACATCAATATACCTAATGGGAAAACTAAACAAATCAGATAAGGAGAGATTGATCCTACACAGACATTTAGTACTAACAGAATACCTGGTTTCTTTCACACATGCAGATAGATAAACTCTCACTAAGTATAGAATAGTAACTACAATCTAAAAATGGAAATATGTAGAAAAAAATTAAACGGAAACCCCAAGAAGCCAGATTCCATATGCAGTGCAACACCAAAGAAATAGACTATGTGATGGAGTGGAGGAGTGGCCTAGTGGTAGGGGCAAGATACTTCAGGCCAGAAGGTCAGGGGTTCAAATCCCACTAGAGGACAGCAACCTTGGGCCAGACAGACTGGGGTTTCTAGTCCCACAGGTGCTCCTTGTGGCCTTGGGCAACCCACTTAACCCTCCATAGCCCATGTTCCCTGTAAAATAGTTATCTCCAAGTTATAATGCCCTGTTCAATGTAATTTTAGTTTGTTCAATGTAAACCACACTGAAGCAGAATAGCACAGTATATAAGATAATATAAATAAATAAATGTATTCCCCCCTGTACAGGATAAAATATAAGGATAGCAGATTAACATTTCAAAAATGGACATATATGGGGCGTAATAAACAAGGTTTACTATATCAGTCCAGGCTCCGCTACTTTGTTTTCTCCTATATTGTGCGGATCCTTAGCTCCTTTTTGGTACTCATATTCCAATCACTAAATTAAAAATAAGAGAAGACAGAGAGAAAAGCAGAAACTAGAGACTAAGACAACACAAGTGGGAAAATTAAAGAGCTAAACCACAAAGAATTGTATTTTTAAATGAAGTCCTTGCCTGAAAAAGATGGTGCCTTTTTTCCGTTTACTCCATCAGAAAACTTAGTGTGTCCAGGCAATGACAGATACCGTGATTTGTGAGCAGCAGCCTATATAAAAACAGAGAAATGTACTATAATATATTAGAAAAAAATGTTAGCCATAAATATTTTGTAAAACAGCATACATAATTCTTATAATTTAACTGTCCTGCAATTGTTTTTCAAATAATATTTTAAATAGTACGTGAAATAGTAGGATATTACAATCCAAACTGAACAGAAGATCAGAGGGAAAAAATAGAAATATTTCTAAGATCAAAGTAAAACACTGGGCAGGCAAGAGGTGGCAGCCAGCGCATAAGCAATTGGCTGAGAAAATACCGATAGCGTGGCTGGGCTGAAGATGATGCCATCTCTTGAGGTAGAGCTAAGCGCAACAGAGTATCAGCTTAGCAGCTGCATGGCTGGTTCCGATCGCAGTGGCGGCATTGGGGTCCCAAGGTGGCCCTCTTAGCCACCGCCTCATGTACATACCAAGTCCAGTGCTGTGGATCATAAGATCTGCGGCACCCATAAAGGGTCCCCATCACCCCCTAAAACACCTTAAGTATCATCTCTTCCTCAGACAGCATCCATATTATGAGGATGGCTGTCATTCCCCTCCCCAAACAAGAGAAGGCCGGCCCTCCAAAGCCCTTCCCCCCGAAGAGCACCAAACCACCCTTGGGCCTTCCCTAGTGGTCCAGTGGTGACCGAGGCAGGAGCAGTCAGTCCCCCTTCTGTTCCTGCCCCATCTCTGTTATCCTTCGAAATGACATGGCCTCACAGTGCTGACCCCAAGTGGGACCCATGTCATTTTGAAGGATGATTGAGACAGGGCAGGAGTGGAGGAGGACTGCTTCTGTCCCAATCAACACTGGACCACCAGGGACGCCCCGGTAAGGAATGGGAGTGGTTTGGGGGGCTTCAAGGGGCCGTCCTTCTATTGTTTAGTATCCAGGTTGGGTTGGGGAGTGAGATGACAGCCATCCACATGATTTATGTATTTATTTAGTTAAACTTGCTTCTATACTGCCTTTCTACAATTCAAGGTGGTGTACAACTAACAAATGTGTAACAGGGCTTGGTCAACACACTGTCTTACATGAAACAGGAACAGTAAAAAAAGGTACAAATCAGTTTAACAGATTAACTTCAACTATTTACAGTTATGGATTCACTGGTTAGATTAGACTACTTATGTTTAAATAGCAGAGTATTAGTCCGTTGTGTACTTAGAGTGTATTTTATGGTGACAGAGTCCTTGGTTCCGTGTCCACATTGTATTCATTACTAGAGTTTTGTTTTAATTTTTTTTCTGAATTTTGATAGGTCTGGGTTTTCTCATAGGGGTATGTTTACAAAGCAGAGGTAGCGGCCTCCGTGGGATATCGGAGCCGCGGCCCCACTGAATTCAATGGGGTCACGGCTCCGATATCATATGGTGGCCACTACCACTGCTTTGTAAACATACTCCTTAAAGTTGTGGCAGGAGGTTGTTCCATAATGTGAGGGTGAATAGTGAGAAGGCTCTATTGCAGATGAACTGCTTGCTCTTGATTTTCTGGGTTGGGATCTTTAGGAGGTTAAGCGTGGAGGTTCTTCGGGACGCTCAGCTGTGGATTTGGAGATGAGATGCAGAAGTCAGTTTGCAGATTCACTGTGTAGGATTTTAAGTGTTATGCTAAGGGCTTTGAATTTGTTTCTGGAAGTCATGGGTAGCCAGTCTAACTGTATAAGTAATGGGGTGATGTAGTCTCAGCGAGGGGCTTCGGTGATTATGCATGCAGCCATGCTCTGGGCCTTTTGCAAGGTGTGGAGGGTATGTTTGGGGAGGCCTTAGTAAATGATGTTACTATAATCTAAAACAAGTGTAAGTATGGTTGGCAGATGGTACGGAATAGGTCTGTAGAGAGTAGGGGGCAGAGATTCCTCAGAGTTTTTAGCTTTGGTAAACAGTGGATGTTGTTCTCTTTATATGTGGCTGGAAAGTTAGATGCTGATCGAGTGTTATGCCCAAGTATTTTATTTCTGATTTGACTTTGATTTCTGCGTGGTCCAGTTGCAATGTTGGTGGTGAGCAGAAAGTTTGGTCAGTGGTTATGTAACTATGGCTTTTTGTTGTTAATGTGTAGGTTGTGTCGGGTGAGTCATTCGTTTGCATCCTTGAAATAGTTTCGGAGGACAATGAGGTTGGGAAAAAGGAGGTTAATGAGTGTGAAGGTGGTGAAGGGGGATACTTAAGGTGTTTTGGAAAGGTGATGGGGAGGTCCTTTATGGGTGCCATGGATCTTATTATCCATGGCATTGGACTTGGTACACATATGGGGGGGAGGGTCGGCGAGGAGGGTGGTCCCACCGCTGCTGCCACTGCTGTGAACGGGAAAGGAGAGGACATAGTGGCTACTGCCGCTTGTCTTTTCCCTTTTCCCTCTCTCCAGTCCTGAGTTCCCTGCAAGGAATGCAGCCTCATGAGGTAACTGCGAGCTCTGTGTGATATCTGCTGGGCAGATGCTGGCCACTTCCCCTGCATTTACCGCACAGATTTTGCACCAGCGAATGACATTTTGACATATCAAGGTGTTGTGCTGCTTATGAGGTGTCATCGCAATTTAGTAAATAGGCCCAATAGACACCTAAGTAAGACAGCATCAGAAAAGCTTCACAACGGTGGATAAAATACAGCAATGTACATTTACATCTGCTCAGGATGGTAAGGATGTGCCGTCATTTGAAATGTCATTTCCTATATAGCTTCATGTCATTTTCAAGTGGAAACAGAAGTAAAGAAAGAGAAAGCATAGTTACTCACCTGTAACAGGTGATCTCCGGGAAAAGCAGGAATTTAGTCTTCACATATGGGTATTGTGGATACCGACGGAGCCTGCGCAGGAACGCTCCCCAGCATCCAATAGGAAAGCTTTTGGGAGCATCCCACAGCACCTGCGTGCTGCCTTCCCACCTTTCCCAACTGTCCCTCTCCAGTTGAGTTTAAAGCTGAGACAAAAGAGAGAGGGAAAGAGTGAAAGAGAGAGAGAGATAGAGAGATACAACTCCTAGGGGAGTTGGGTGGGTTGTGAAGACTAAATTCCTGCTGTTCCCAGAGATCACCTGTTACAGGTGAGTAACTATGCTATCTCCAGGAACAAGCAGGAATGTAGTCTTCACATATGGGGACTCCCTAGCTGCAGATGCCAGGGAGATGGCCCCAGAAAGATGTGTGCCCTTGTGAAAGGGCTCCACTTCCCCCATGGATCTCTGGCATTCTACCAGGGATGGTAGGTAAGAGTTGATTAAGTGTGGAACAGGTGTTGAAGAACAGCCTGACCAAACAAGGCATCCTGGCGGGAGTCCTTGTCTAAGCAGTAATGGGCTGTGAAGGTATAAACTGAAGCCCAAGTAGCTGCTCAACAGATGTCGTCGATAGACACAGAGTGAAGATAAGCCATTGAGGCTGCCATGGCTCTCACATTGTGAGCTGTGACATGGCCTTCTAGAGGAAGGTTCTTGCTCTCATAGGCAAAAGATATACACTCTGCAATCCAGCTGTACAGTGTCCTTTTGGAGACTGGAAGTCCCAAATGACTAGGATCAAAAGCAACAAAGAGTTGAGAGGACTTTCTATGTTGCTTTGTCCTTTGCAAGTAAAAGACCAAAGCTCTTTTTCAGTCCAAAGTATGAAGATTCCTTTCTGCATTTGAGGCGTGAGGCCTTGGAAAGAATACAGGAAGGTAAACCACTTGGTTTAAATGAAAAGGCGACACCACCTTTGGCATAAAGTGTGGATGAGTCCTAAGGACTACCTTATCATGATGGAACCTTGTATAAGGAGGATCAGCCACCAATGCTTGCAAGTCACTGATGCGACGTGCTGATGTGATTGCAATAAGAAAGATAACCTTCCAGGAAAGGAATTTCAAAGAGGTAGTGGCTAATGGTTCAAAGGGCGGTTTCATGAGCTGCCCAAGTACCAGATTTAAGTCCCATGCCACCGGTGATGGCTTAATGGGAGGCTTAGATAAAAGAAGGCCTCTCATAAATCTCGCTATGAGAGGATGAGAGGAAATAGGTTGTCCATTTAGAGGCTTGAAAGAAGCTGCAATAGCACTCAAATGGACTCTCACTGAATTGGTCTTAAGCCCTGCATTTGATAAATGAAGGAGATACTCCAGTAATGATTCCAGAGGTATCACAAGAGGGTTAAGACCCTTCTGCGAGCACCATATGGTAAACCTTTTTCACTTAAATGCATAAGAGCGTCTTGTGGAAGGCTTCCTGGAAGCATAAAGGATATCCTTTACCTGCTGGGAAAGGTTAAGACCGTGAAGTTCTAGGCTTTCAGCAACCAGGCCCTGAGATGCAGAAACTGGGGATTGGGATGCCACAGCATCCCATCCTCTTGAGAAAGAAGATCTGGAGCAGATCCTAACTCCAGAGGCGGAGCAGATGTAGGAGCAGAGGGTACCACGGTTGCCGTGGCCAACGTGGAGCTATGAGGATCATATGACTTCTGTCTCTCTGAAGCTTGAACAGGGTTTTGGGAATTAGGGGAATGGGTGGAAAGGCATACAGGAAGTCCTGACCTCAATGAAGGAGGAAAGCATCCCTGGGCTGACAACCCCAAGTCGGAATTCTGGGACAGAACTGGGGAAGTTTGGCATTCAGCGGATTTGCAAAGAGATCTATGTCCGGGGTTCCCCAAATTTGAAAATTTTGGGCCACCTGGTCTGCATGGAGAGACCATTCGTGTGGAAGCAGAACTTGACTGAGTTTGTCTGCCCAAGTTTTGAATGCCTGGAAGATACACCGCAAGGAGATGAATCTGATGCTCTCTGGCGAGGGCCCATAGTCGCAAAGCTTTGTTGCACAGTGACAGAGAGCCTGTTCCGCCCTGCTTGTTCACATAGAACATGGCTACCTGATTGTCCGTTTGCACTAGGACTGTCTTGTAGCTGAGCTGGGTGTGAAATACTTGAAGAGCAAGGAAGATTGCTCTGAGCTCCAGGAGGTTGATATGGAGATAGGCCTCCTGTGGAGTCCAGGTACCCTGGGTAGAGAGGCCATGCAGGTGGGCTCCCCAACCCACCTGTGAAGCATCTGTTGTTAGAGTGGCTTGGGGTGGGGGATGCTGAAAAGGAGATCCCACAAGTAGGATTTTGGGTGACTGCCACCATTGGAGGGACAAAATAAGACGATCTGAATTTGCTATTTTGTCTGACAGGCAACCTGAGGCCTCAGTTCACTGACTGGATAAGCTCCACTGTGCTGCCCTCATATGGAGGCGAGCATAAGGAACCGCATGCATGGTGGATGCCATGTGGCCTAGTAACTGTAGCATTTCCCGAGCAGTGAGGTGAGGTTGTAGCACTGCTTGGGAAGCTAGCTGCACAATGCGAAGGCAGCGGGGCTGTGGGAGGAAGGCCCTTGTCTATCTGGTATCCAGAAGAGCTCCTATAAACTCTAGGGATTGAGTGGGAGCAAGGTTGGACTTTGGGAGTTTATGACAAGTCCCAAATACTGAAGGATGTGTATTGTGCGAGACAGAGCAACTCTGGCCTCTGGCTCTGAAGGGGCTCGAATGAGCCGGTCATCTAAGTAAGGGAAGACAAATATTCCCAGGGTGTGGAGAAATGCTGCTACCACAGCCATGCATTTTGTGAACACCCTTGGTGCAGAGGCCAGGCCAAAAGGAAGAACCCTTTATTGGTAGTGCTTCCCTTCAAACAGGAATCGAAGGAACTTTCGGTGAGTTGGATGGATGAGAACATGAGTGTACGCATCCTTGAGATCTAGAGAACAAAGCCAATCCTGACTCTGAAGGTATAGCAGCAAAGTTCCTAGAGAAATAATTTTGAACTTCTCTCTGAACAGGAATTTGTTCAATTCTCTGAGGTCTAAAATGGGTCTGTGTCCTCCTGTTTTCTTTGGAATAAGGAAATAGGGGGAGTAAAACCCTGTTCCCCGTTGGGGAATGGGTACCTCTTCTATTGCCCCTTGAGCAAGGAGCATAGAGACTTCTTGACCTAATCGGTCATTGAGAGAGGTCTGAGAATTGAACTGTCTTACTATTGTAGGAGGGGGCATGCTGAGGAAATGAAGTTTGTACCCCTCTCTTACAATAGACAGGTTCCAATTTTCTGCTGTTATCTGACCCCATCTGGGGGAAAAATGACATAACCTTCCTGGGATGGTGGAGGGTTCTGGGCCGTTCAGGGCCAGGAAGGCGAAGTTCTCTAGACAGGAGTCAAAGCCCCTGTGGAGACTGAGCTGGTTGAGGCTTGGCTGCTTTTGGTATCCTTTGTTGCCTAGGTTGTTGGTGCTGTCCGTTTTGGCCAGACTGACCTAAACGATGACCCTGCTGGGTATAGGAGGGATAAAACGTTTTCTTCTTGCTGAAGAATGGTTTCTTAGAGGATCTTTTCCTCGCAGGATCAGCTGTAGATATAGACAATCTAAGAACATAAGAACATAAGATATGCCATACTGGATCAGACCAAGGTCCATCAAGCCCAGTATCCTGTTTCCAACAGTGGCCAATCTAGGTCATACGTACCTAGCAGTTTCCCCAAAAGATTCCCCAAAAGACACTGGTTCCACAATGCTTGTACTGGGTCAAGCATTGATATCCTGGGTCCCTTTTTTAAACCCAGCTACACTAACAACCTTTACTACATCCTCCGGTAACAAATTCCAGAGTTTGATTACACGTTGAGTGAAAAAATGTTTTCTTTTATTAGTCTTAAATAGTTTACCTTGTAGCTTCATTGCATGTCCCCTAGTCTTTCTATATTCTGATAATGTAAACAATCGATCTACGTTTACCCGTTCCACTCCGTTCATTAATTTATAGGCTTCTATCATATCTCCCCTCAGCCGTCTCTTTTCCAGGTTAAAGAGCCCTAACCTTTTTAGCCTTTCTTCATAGGAGTATCCTTCCATCCCCTTTACCATTTTGGTGGCTCTTCTCTGAACCTTTTCTAATATCGCTATATCCTTTTTAAGATATGGCAACCTGAATTGCACACAATATTCAAGGTGTGGTCTCACCATAGAACGATATAGAGGCATTATAATATCTTTTGTTTTATTTTCCATTCCTTTCCTTATCATACCTAGCATTCTATTTGCTCTCTTGGCCGCCGCTGCACACTGGGCCGGGGGTTTTAACATGTTATCCACAATGACGCCTAAATCTTTTTCCTGGGTAGTGGTTCCTAATGTGGAACCTTGCATCGTGTAACCATAGTTTGAGTTGTTCTTCCCTAGGTGCATAACTTTGCACTTGTCCACATCACATTTCATCTGCCAGTTTGATGCCCAGTCTTCCAATTTATCAAGATCCTCTTGCAATTTTCCATAATCCTCTTGGGTTTTAACAACTTTAAACAGTTTTGGGTCATCTGCAAATTTGATAACCTCACTTGTTATTCCACTTTCCAGGTCATTTATGAATATGTCAAAAAGCAGCGAACCCAGCACAGATCCCTGGGGTACACCACTATTCACCTTTCTCCATTGGGAAAATTGCCCATTTAGCCCTACCCTCTGCTTTCTATCTTTTAACGAGTTACTGATCCACAGTAGTACACTGCCTCCTATCCCATGACTCTTTAGTTTTACCAAAAGTCTCTGATGAGGGACCTTGTCAAAGGCTTTCTGAAAGTCAAGATACACTATATCAACCGACTCACCTTTGTCTACCTGTTTATTCACACCTTCAAAAAAACATAACAGATTAGTAAGACAAGATCTTCCTTGTCTAAAGCCATGTTGGCTGTCTCCCATTAGGACATGACTATCTACATGCTGAGTAATTTTATTCTTTAAGATGGTTTCTACCATTTTTCCTGGTACTGACATCAGGCTCACCGGTCTGTAGTTTCCCGGATCACTCCTGGAACCATTTTTAAAAATTGGTGTTACATTGGCGATCCTCCAATCTTCAGGTATTAGAGATGATTTTAATGATAGTTCACAGATTACTAATAGCAGGTCTGCAATCTCATATTTCAGTTCTTTCAACACCCTTGGATGTATACCATCTGGCCCAGGTGATTTGGTACTCTTCAGTTTATCTAATAGTTGTAATACATCTTCCCGATGTATCGATATTTCCTTCAATTCTTCCGCACCTTTAAATACCACTTCAGTCTTGGGTAACTGTCGCAACCCGTGCCCAGGCAACCGCCTATAGGCATGGACCTGCCTTTATATTGTCCTTTTAAATAAAGAATGGTTGGAGTCTTCCCAGGGCCGAGTCTTCTTGGAGTTGTAGTTGTGTGGTTTCAAGACAATAATGTTGAGACCCGAGGGTTTTCAAGGCAAACACAGGAATTTATTAGTTCCTTTTCCAAAAGGCATTTAAAAGCTCAATGCATAACAAAAATAGGATTTTTCTCCAAACAAGATTCCAAAGATCTTTTATCCAAAACAAGTCACTGTAAGTGCTTCAGTTAGCATTCAAACACATGTAGCTGTTTCTCCCAAAAACTTTCAGCATTCAAAATAAAGCTTTTCATTCTTTTTACAAAACCCAAAAGAAAATGTTCTTTTCTTCAGATAAAACAGGATTCTTAGCAAACACTAGCTAAGCAACATTATCCCTGTTTCCTCTCTCTGCTTTGTAGAACATTTTAGGCTTTAAGACTTTCTCCCTTTCAAACCAGGAAGTCCTTATTTTGTGTTCTTACATAGAGAACAGTCCATTAAAGAATCATCTGACTCCTTGTCAGATTCATAAGGATCTATTTGCATCTCCTCATAACTTGAGTCTGGTAACTCTGATTTCAAGTCACCCTGCAAAAGCTCAGGCGTAATGTCTTCCAAAAGCTTTAACACTTTCCTCCAGTGAGATTTTTCCTTATGCACAGGTTTTTCCCCAAGCACGTGGAGATTCTGTCCCTTCAGTAACTGACCCAATGCCTCTAACTGGCTCAAGTTATTTTTTGTTACAGGTTTATTCACACACCTTTTTGAAGCTGGCAGTTTCCCAGCAGGTTCATAAACTGCTGCTACTGTATCTTGCTCCTCGTCAGCACTCCTCCCAGGTACAGCTTCCCTGTCTCCAGAACCAGATGCAGTTCCCCTGTAGTACTGGCTTCCTTCTGGGTCATGGCATTCACCTCTGAGAACCCCACTGCTTTCTCCAGCGTTCTCCCTGGTTAAGCCTCTCGTGTGACTCTCTCTCACAGCCTCCTTCCCAGTATGCTGCCTTCCTGTGTGCTGCTTCCCTCTGGAATCCTCTCTGGTGCTGTCTCTGGTGATTCTCTTTCCTTCTGTTTTCCTGGTGCTCTCTTTTCCTTCTAATCCCTGGGGTTTATAAGAGTGTGCCTGAACTCCCATGCACTGCCCTTCCCCCAGGTGTTTCTTATTAACTTCCAAGCTTGCCTCTGGATTAGCAGAGCTTTGGCATGGTCTGCACTCAGCAACTACATGTGTTTTTTTCTCTCTGGCTGCAGTTTGAGGGCTACTGCTTTCTTGCCTGTCTCTCTCCTTAAAGGTAAATGACTGTTTTTCTTTCCAATCCATAGATTCAGCTACACTCTCGCCATCACAGTAACATCCCTACATCTTATTTATTTATTTACATTCTCTTATATACTGCGCTATTCCACATCAGTGCTGTTTACATTGAACAAACTGAAATTACATTGAACAGGGCATTATAAATTGGAGATAACTATTTTACAGGGAACATGGGCTATGGAGGGTTAAGTGGCTTGCCCAAGACCACAAGGAGCACCTGTGGGACTAGAGGCCCCAGTCCTTCCTGCCCAAGGTTGCTGTCCTCTAGTGGGATTTGAACCCCCGACCTTCCGGCCTGAAGTATCTTGCCCCAACCACTAGGCCATTCCTCCACTCCACTTCCTCAGTAAAGACCGAAGCAAAGAATTCATTCAGTCTCTCCACTACCACCTTTTCGCCTCTTAGTACCCCTTTAACCCCTCTATCATCTAATGGACCAACTAACTCTCTCACAGGTTTTTTGCTACGAATGTACTTGAAAAAGTCTTTATTTCGTGTTTTTGCTTCCGCAGCAAGCTTCTTCTCATATTCTCCCTTCACCTGCCTTATCAATGCCTTGCATTTGACTTGCCAGTGCTTGTGCTGTTTCCAGGTTTCGTCGTTTGGCTCTTTTTTCCATTTCCTGAAAGATGCTTTTTTGGCAGCAACAGCCTCTCTGACCTCCCCTTTAAACCATGCTGGCAGGTTTTTGGACTTCCTTTCACTTTTCTTTAAGCGTGGAATACAGCTGGTCTGGGCTTCCAAGATAGTATTTTTAACACCACCCAAGCTTGATATAAGTCTTTAACCTTTGCAACTGCTCCTTTTAGTTTTTTCTTAACTATTTTCCTCAATTTATCATAGTCTCCCTTTCGAAAGTTAAAAGGTAGTACTATGGATTTCCGTACTATCCCTCCTCCACTAATTAAAACAAAGGCGATCATGCTATGTAAACCGATCCTTGCCCAGCCTTCTGGATAAAGGACCTTAGAAGTGTATTCAGCCCATTCATTGCAAGAATCATGAACCTCTCATTCACAACTGGATCATTCCCATCTGCTCTAAAGCTCACATCCATCAGACCATTATTAAAAAATTCCAAATTAGACCCTAAAAGGGCTGACTCATACAGGCCTATCGCTAGCATTCCCCTCCTAGCAAAAATTTTTGAAAAAGAGGTGCAACGCCAAATTCAAGACCACATAGACTCCACAGCTCCTCTCGACTACTTTCAACATGGCTTCAGAGAACATCATGGAGTTGAAACACTCCTCACCACCCTCCTCAATAACATACTCACCAGTATAGACAACATCCGCCAAGGCGTTGTGCTAATCTTCTTAGATATAGCAGCAGCGTTTGATTCGGTAAATCACGAGATACTCATTACACGATTGAAGGAAAAAGGCATCGGTAGTTCAGCGCTGGAATGGTGCAAATCTTACCTGAACACCAGAATGCAATATGTAAAATCTGCAACAGGAGAATCAAATCTTTTCCACCAAAAACAAGGAGTACCGCAAGGGTCATCTCTTTCATCTCTCATGTTTAACATCTACATGCAGCCCATCTGCAATATCATCAGATCTTTCAATGTGAAAGGTATGATATATGCAGATGATATCCTACTTTATATGCCATTTTCTACAATGCAATTAGATCTACTGCCCATAATAAATTGCTTCAATGCCGTATCAGAATGGCTCCTCTCACAGAACCTCCGCATCCAACATAAGAAAACTGAGGTTCTCTTTGTTACGAGAGACCCTAACTTCATTCCACTGGCACAAATAAGTGTCAAAGGAGCTGATCTATCCACCAAGGAAGCAATAAGATACCTTGGAATCACGTTGGACCACCGTCTCAATATGAAATCACACGTTAACAATATTACAAAGGCTGTATACTTCAAGATACGCACACTCAGGCATCTACGCTCATTACTGGACCCAGACGATTTTAGAACCATCTTCCAAGCACTCATCCTACCACATTTCGATTTCGCCAATTCAATTCTACAAGGTCTCCCACAATCCACCCTAAGTTCTCTTCAACTTGCCATGAACACTGCTGCAAGGGTTCTACAAGGAGCATCCAGGTGTGATCATGTGACACCAATTCTCAAACATCTTCACTGGCTCCCGATACAAGGCAGGATCATATTCAAAACCCTAATTCTCACATACAAGGCCATACATGGTTTGTCTGCCAACTCTCTAACTGATCTCACACAAGTTTTACCTCCAACTAGAGCCAGAAGAAAAATAGCGACAAACACCCTAATAATGCCGAAGGCCATAACAACCTGTAGCCAAGCAACAGCGAACAGAGCCTTCATGTTTTGCGCCCCAAAACATTGGAACTCCCTACCACCCGAAATTCGTGCCATAACCGGCATAGTCCAATTCAGAAAGGCCCTCAAACATAACCTATTCATCAAATACTACCCCACATAAAGTGCATAATATTTACCACAAACTTAACAGAATTCCCTCCTTTTCCAAACATTATTGATAATATTACATAAATACTTCTCTCATGTGATCGAATTAGCAGATCAATATTCTATGTATATAGTTCAATGTATATAGTTTTACCCCCATATTATCCATGTTTATCTTATCCAAGTTTATTTTCCTGTTTTATGTAATACCGAGCAGCCTGTTGTTCTGGTCTTTGGTTCTCTGTAAACCGCGCTGATTGTAAATAGCGCGGTATATAAAAAATTGAAATAAATAAATAAATAAATAAATAAATAAATATGATCACTATTGCCAAGTGGCCCCAAAATCCTTATCTCTTGCACTAGATCTGGTGTTCCACTAAGGACTAGGTCTAATATGGCTTCCCCTCTGGTCGGTTCATGAACCAGCTGCTCCAAGAAGCAGTCATTTATTTAATCTAGGAACTTTATCTCCCTAGCATGTCCTGCTGAGACACTGACCCAGTCGATACCAGGGTAATTGAAATCACCCATTATTATTACTGCGCTGTAACTTTTGTTAGCTTCCTTGATTTCTTTGAGCATTTCGTCATCCATTTGTTCATTCTGGCTAGGCGGTCGATAGTACACCACCACTGCCATTGCCTTCCCCTTTTAACATGGAATTTCAATCCATAGAGATTCTACAGCAAATTTTGTTTCCTGCAAAACTTTAATCCTTTCTCACTCAATGCCTTCTCTAACATAGAGTGCAACCCCTCCACCAATTTGATCAGCTCTATCATTACGATATAGTTTGTACCCAGGTATCACAGTGTCCACCTGGTTGTCCTCCTTCCACCATGTCTCTGATATTCCAATCATATCTAACCTCTTATTTAGTGCTATATATTCTAACTCTCCCATCTTATTTTTTAGACTTCTAGCATTTGCATACAAGCATTTTAGAGACTGTATTTTATTCATATTAATTTGGCTATTGCTAGACATGGGTAATTTGGGATCTTTAAGCTCTATCTCCTCCATACTCGAGGGCATTTGGGCTACTTTACTCCTTTTTGGAATCTCTCTGCTTTTGGTAGTATCTTTCAAGGATACATTCTTCCAAACCATCCACTCTTGGGCGACTGTCGGCTTTCCCCTATTATCTAGTTTAAAAGCTGCTCTATCTCCTTTTTTTTTTTTTTTTTTGAACCTTTATTTAGAAATTTTCAGAATATACAAACATAAAAAGAAACATTACATGTGCAGTCATGACAAACAAGCCTGACTACTAAAACTAATACAGGCGGTGCACTACCAATTTGACTAGCTTGAATATCTTGGCTACCAAGAAGGAAAAGGGAAAAAAAAAAAAAAGAAGAAGAGGGGGACAGATCGCGAATGCCACTTCTCATTTATTAGGTCTATCTTGCGGTCAGCTCGAGCTTCAGGGTGTCCCATTTTCTAAGTAGTCTTCTAAATGAAGGATTCTGTTGAACGTAGGCAATCTCACAAGCTCGATGATAGCAGACCAGATTCCACCAGTATGCATAGCTCAGTGAGCTAAACGACTTCCAGTGACTCATGATGGCTTTCAGAGCTAAACTCAGCAGCAAGTCGAATATATCAAAGAGCTCCTTTTTCAAATCCGGTACCTCCGCCAGCGATTTGTATATAACTATCCGAAAGGATAATGGCGAGGAAGTCCCACAGAGCTTCTGCACTCGTTCCCATACTTTTTGCCAGTACTCCGATAGCAGAGGACAGTAATATAGCATGTGCGTTAGAGTTCCCACATCGGATGCACAGGACCAACAGCGGTCATTCCCCCGTGACTGCCATTTGGAGACTTTGACCGGGGTCAAATAGGCACGGTGTGTAAGGAAGTATAGCATCTGTGTGAGCGATGCAGATCTGGAGAGCCGTACCCGGGATCCCCAGAGGGATGACCACTGGTCTGAAACTGCCAGGAGACCTGCATCGGCCTCCCACGCCAATTGTGCCCCTTCAGGACTACGACCACCCGCTGCTCTAAAGAGACCTACGTACTTTGAGATCTGGCCTGTTACTGATCGAAGTTCAAGTATCCATTGGTACGAGGGTCGTCCATCGGCCATGTGTAGTGGTGTCACACCTGCTTTACTCAGACAGTGACGCAACTGCCCCCACTGAAAGAAACAGGTATAGGGGAGCTGGAAGTCTCGCTGTAGTTCTGCGAAAGTTTTGTATCTCTGGCCATTGAGCAGGTGACCCAAAGTAAGAATTCCCTTCTTTATCCAGGCTTTCCATGCAAAGCTTGTGCCTCCTATCTTAAAACCGTTGATTGTACCACAGCGGGTGTTCTACCGTGCATCCCTGCCTGTCTTCTAGAAGTGGGAGCAACATGTTGAAGGCCTGGGTCGCCTGCAGAAGTTCTTTACCCTTGCGCTCAGAGCGTACAGATACTCCGATGCATTGTCGAAGCGGGAGAGGGTCACTCATTGCGGCCTCTACACGTAGCCAAGTGGGAGCTCCGAGAGCATCGGGATCTTCTGCCCACCAGGAGCCTTGGCGCAGGATGGCAGCGGTGTGGTAATGGTAAAGATCTGGAAAATGGACCCCTCCCTGTTGCTTAGGGAGCTTTAGTTTCCATGCTGCTATACGCGGCGTTTTCTTCGCCCACAGGAAGGCCAGTAATTTCTTCTCTACCTCTTGGTAAAATTTCTTGTCAAAGAATACTGGAAGCATGCTCAACATGTAAGTGAGTTTGGGGACAATTACCATTTTGATAGTTTCTAAGCGGCCCCACCAGGTCAGATTTAGGGGTGACCACCGCTGTGTGCATTCTCGCAGGATCTCATTGCACCGGATCCGGGTACGTGTAATCGTGTCTGACAGGCTGGTTCCGTATATGACCCCCAGATACTTGAAAGACTGTTTTTCGATCTGAAAGGAGTATTGCGTAAGCATATCCACTGACACTGTGGCAGTGAGCGGTATACTTGTCGTCTTATCCA
The DNA here is from genome assembly GCA_033557465.1 of Ichthyophis bannanicus. NCBI lineage: Eukaryota > Metazoa > Chordata > Amphibia > Gymnophiona > Ichthyophiidae > Ichthyophis > Ichthyophis bannanicus. Next base: position 599,966,723 of record CM066035.1, on the reverse strand, counting down.
TATTTAATTTGTATCCGTAAATGCCGGCGTATTCTGAGATAATTTGTAGGACAGCGTCCATCGAATTCACATTAAGGAACAACAAGAGATCATCGGCATAAGCTGAAACTTTGCAATGATATCCTTCTAATGGTATGCCCTCTATACTGGACATTTGCCGGATCTTAAGGAGCAGGGGTTCCAAGGCTAGATTAAACAGCATGGGAGATAGGGGACAACCTTGCCTAGTACCCCTGGTAAGTGTAAACTCCCGTGAAGTGGCGCCATTCGCCGCTACCCGGGCTGTGGGTTTGGTGTATAACAACTGCACATTCTGTAGGAAGCTATTAGGCACTCCCATCCAACGCATGGTTTGAAAGAGATATGGAAACTCAACCCTGTCAAAGGCTTTCTCAGCATCTAGCGCAAGGCCGACTATGGGTTGGTCCAGCTCCTGCGCTTTCCTGAGGACGTGGGCAAAGAGTCGTCCATTGTCAACCGTGGAGCGTCCTGGCATAAATCCACATTGATCAGGATGGATTAAGGTATCCAGAACCTTGGAGAGCCGGTTAGCAAGTATCTTAGCATATATTTTGTAGTCAGCATTCAATAAGGAGATAGGTCTATAATTCCCCACATTTTCCGGATCCCTACCCGGCTTGGGATGTATCACGATTGTCGCTGAGGCTAAGGCGCCAACATCGGGGTGTTCCTCCCGCAGTCCTTCGTAGTAGAACAGCATCTCTGGAATTAGCAGTTCGGAGAAGGCTTCATAGAATTCCACTGGCAGTCCATCTGGGCCGCTGGCTTTCCCTTTGGCAAGTTGTTTGAGAGCAGTTTGGGCCTCCTTGAGGTTAATCGGCGCCGCCAATAGTTGTTGCTGCTGTTGCGTAAGCTGGGGTCCCGTAATTGTGGAAACGAAAGCTGAGAACGCCGACTCATCAGATGTGACTTCTGACTGGTAGAGCTTAGAATAGAAGTCTTCGCAGAGCGCTAGAATGATGTCGTCCGAGGTTTGCAAAACCCCGGTGGGATCCTTCAATCCGTTGATCCGGGTAATATTACGTTTAGCTTTAAGGGTATTCGCCAGTAAAGAACTGGCTCGGTTACTATCATGATAACTTCTCCCCTGTTGCAGTTTAAAGGATTCCTTGACTTCATCTTGTAAGAGGGCGTTGTACTGGATCCGGAGCTTCTGTAACCGTACGAGAACTGTCGGGTCAGTCCGTCGGGCCAGTATCCGTTCACCTGTTCGGATTTCAGCCTCTAATTCTGTCCGTCGCTTTGATTCTTCCTTGCGTTTACGGATTTTGTAGGCCGTCATGTGTCCACGGACACTGGCTTTGAAGGCCTCCCACCAGGCCCAAGTAGAAGTTTCCCCAAGTTGATTCTCCGCAAAGTAATCAGAGATATTTTTCTTCATATCAACACGGAATATTTCGTCAGCTAGCCAGGCCTTCTCAAAGTAGAATCGCCCCAGCTGTTTTCTTTCAGAGCTCACGGTGAGGATCAAAGCTATCGCAGAGTGGTCTGATACTGTGCATGGAAGTAGACTAGCGCCTACAACCTGAGGTAGTAGTGTCTTGGACATGAGAAAGTAATCAATGCGGGTTTGCGAGTTGTGGGGCAGCGAGTAGAAGGAGTACTCCTTGCCATCGGGGTAGAGGAGTCGCCAGGGATCCACCAGCCCAACCGAGTCTCGAAGATTCTGTAGTGCCAGCGATGCCTGAGGTTTATACTGTGGTTTGTATGGAGTTCTATCTAGCAAGGGATCGGGTATAAGGTTAAAGTCGCCTCCTAGTACAATACGAGAGGAGCCAGCTCCCAGGAGCTCTTGGAGAACCTGGACAAAAAACAGCGGATCATCGATGTTTGGCCCATAATCGTCATGAGAGTGTATGGTTCTCCATAGAGCTGAGCGGTAACTCTTGCCCAGCGCCCTACTGGGTCCGTTTTGGCCTCTTTTATGTCCAGTGGGAGGGATTTCTTCGCCAGTATGATTACTCCCCCCTTCTTCCTGAGGGCTGGAGCGGAGAGGACATTCCGATATGTGTTGTCGACTACTTTGTGGGATTCAGTGAGGGACAGGCGAGTCTCTTGTAGGTAGATTATATCTGCCTGCTGATGTTTGCAATAGTTCAAGATCTTCTTTCTCTTTAGGGGGTTAGTAATGCCCTTAACATTTAGGGATAACACCCGCACCTGACACTTAGCCATAATCAATCTTATTAGGGTGTAAACTCATGGCATTCGCGATCTGTAGCCCTAGAAACACTATGATAACGTAACTTGGTTGTGTAGCCTTACATATTAACAATACAACGCCGCCAGCTGTCATAACTTGTATGGCGAATCCCTTACCGCCCTTTAGGCCCACCCTTCTCCCCCCCAACATCAAAGAAGAAACAAGTGAAATGACAACAGTACATTCAAAGGCCACAATATTGTATATTATAGTAAATTGCACTGTGACCTTGCAGTAATTAAGTAATCAGCCCACCTACATGTTTGCAGACCTAGGCTACTCAGACAGGAAATCAGGACCAATACCCCCCTTGACATTCATGCTAGCCCAGGGGTTGAGGTATAGCAAGGTATAGCAACAAGACAGTAATACCAGCCTCGCTTAGGATCCCATGTCCATCCGAACTCGCTCCTGTAAGAAGGCCCGCAGAGTTGGACCATCTGTGAAAGTGCGGGTGTTGTTATCCAGCGTGACCCTCATGTTGGCGGGATACAGTAAGCCGAAGCGTGCTTCTATCTGCTGCAGCAGAGGCCTACAGGCCAGGAGTTCCTTCCGTCGTAGGGCTGTCTGCTTGCTGAGATCCGGATAGAATGCGATTTTCTGCCCCTCTACTTGAACATTTTGCCGTCGTCTCGCTGCCTGCATGATGTGTAGTACATGTTGGTATCGTAGCACTTTAATCACAAACGGCCGGGGCCTCGGAGTATGGGGTGACGGGTGCGACGGGACGCGGTGGGCGCGCTCCAATTCCAGGGGCCTCTCAAAGGTGATGCCTAGGATCTCCGGGATCAGCTTCTCGAGGTAGGAAACAGGATCCGATCCCTCTCGGCCCTCCGGTATCCCCAGGATGCGAATGTTGCTCCGCCGGGTTCTGTTTGCTTGATCCTCTAATTGTATTTCGAGTGCCGCCACCCTCTTGGTTATTGGGCCCATCTGCGCCAGTACAGAGGACTGCCGGTCCACCTCCGATTCGACGTCCTCGAGGCGTTTTGCCAGCTCCCCTGTGCGGTTCCTCAGCTCATGCAAGTCCTCTTTCACCTCCGCTAGAGCCCCGGAGTTGGCGGTAACTATGTCTCTGACTGTTCGGAGCTCTTGCAATATTTCCCGCAGCCCCTCCGAAGTAGCTTTGTCAGGCCCTGTTTTCTGTGGGGAGAGGAGGTCCTGTTTAGCCCGCTTGTTCGATTGTACCCCAGATTGTTGGAAATCCAGTTTTGCGGGCTTTAGCGCAGCCATCTCTCTACCACTCCTTCTGGGCACTGATTACGGAGTGTCAGGGTTCGTTTTGCCGGCAAGAGCTCCGGATTCTTTTAATGTCGGGAGGGAGCTCCGTTCTTAAGCGGCCATCTTTACCACGGCAGACTCCGCCCCCCCGCTCTATCTCCTTTTTAAAGGTTAATGCCAGCAGCCTGGTTCCATCCCAGTTAAGGTGAAGCCCATCCTTTCGGAAGAGCCCCTCCTTTCCCCAGAATGTTCCCCAGTTCCTAACAAATCCAAAACCCTCCTCTGCACCATTGTCTCATCCACGCATTGAGACTCCGGAGCTCTGCCTGCCTTTTGGGTCCTGCGCGTGGAACGGGAAGCATTTCGGAGAACGCTATCCTGGAAGTTCTGGATTTCAACTTCCTACCTAAAAGCCTAAATTTAGCCTCCAGAACCTCCCTACCACATTTTCCTATGTCATTGGTACCAACATGTACCAAGACAGCAGACTCCTCCCCAGAACTATCTAAGTCCTTATCTAGGTGGCGCGTGAGGTCCACTACCTTTGCACCAGGCAAGCATGTTACCAGGTGATCCTCACGTCCACCAGCCACCCAGCTATCTGCATGCCTAATGATCGAATCTCCAACTATAACGGCTGTCCTAACCCTTCCCTCATGGGCACATGACCCTGGAGAAACCTCCTCGGTGCGAGAGGGTTTTACATCACCTGGAGGACAAGTACTAGTTACAGGATCACTTCCTGCCACACCAGGGTGATACTCTCCTGTCACGTAACCTCTCTCCTCCATGGCAACAGGGATGTTGCCAGACTGGAGTTGGGACTTCAGGACTATATTCCTGTAGGTCTCATCTATGTACCTCTCTGTCTTTCTTATGTTTTCCAAATCTGCTACTCTAGCCTCTAGAGAACGGACTCGTTTCCTGAGAGCAAAGTGCTCCTTGCATCTAGTGCACACGTAAGACCTCTCACCATCTGGGAGAAAATCATACATGTGACACTCAATGCAAAAGACTGGAAAGCCCCCATCTCGCTGCTGGACTGCTGTCTGCATCTTAGTTTTAAGTTTGTGTTTAGATCTTTAAGTTCTTTACTTACTAAGGGTTGCTATGGATATTTATACTAATAAAACTGTACCTAATACATTTAATATACCTTGTTCACCTGAAGCTTAATTAATCTCAGGTCCTTAGTGTATGACTGATTTGGGTAACGAGCTTCACCTGAGAGCACCTCCTGTCTTTTAAGATGTGTAAGTACCTATAAAGCTACGATTATCCCAAGGGTGGGTGGGTGTTTGGGAGGGAGGAAGGGAGGGAAATAACACTTATTAAAAGAGGGCTGCTACACAGTACCCTGTCTTGTGCTTCTGCGGTAAGCTAAATTCTGATTTATTTAAATTATAGCTCTTTGCTGCTGCTAGGCTCTAACTTATTATGAAATTTAAACTACAAGCTCTCTGCTGGGTTCTAAATTTAACCAGAAAGCTCTCTTCTGTGTTTTAAATTTAAACTAAAAGTACTTTGCTGATGCTAGGCCCTGAGTGACTATTAAATTTAAACTACAAGCTCTCTGCTGAGTTCCAAATTTAACCAGAAAGCTCTCTTCTGTGTTTTAAATTTAAACTAAAAGTACTTTGCTGATACTAGGCCCTGAGTGACTATTACATTTAAACTACAAGCTCTCTACTGGGTATGAAATGTAACCAGAAAGTTCTCTTCTGTGTTTTAAATTTAAACTTAAACTGCTGCTACTAGGCCCTGACTGATTTAACAGAAAATAGTGGGTTCATAGATTAATTACACAGGTACACTACCAAAAAACTGCCTCCTGTTTTGCAACTGATTCCTATGGATTTTGGGGTGCTGAATCCAGGAAAATAGCCAAAATGTTCCATCACGTCACGTTTTCTTGCAAAATTAGATTTCTTACCCATATAAGGAATGTTCACATAATTTCTTTTTAGCCGACTGCAGTTTATTTTCTTGGCCCAAAATAGAGGTTGTAATGGTTAACTAACTAGAAACACTCCCTCATGATATTTTAGAGTGTTTTGTATTCATTTTATACGTTAACAGGACAATTGGGAGGCGGGGGGCTAAATCCAGTACTCGCGCTGGCGCATGTTCTTTCCTGTTCGCCTCGCCTCGTTCACTCGCTCGCTCAAACACGGTGGTTGCGACATGAATGTTCCTGTCAAATTTCAGTTTCTTGCAAGTTCATTATTACCTTTTCTTTGCTCAGTCGTAATCCAGCTTTATTCCTAAGTGGTTCACTACAGTTGTAGTTTGCAGTGCTGTGTATTTGTGATGGCTCACAGAGCCAGAGGTTGCGTCAACTCTCCGGACAGTTTTTGTTTTATTTGTGGGGAATATACCGTGAAAAAGCGGCAGAGGAACATTTCTGCATTTATTAAAAAAGTATATTTCGCCTATTTCAGTTTGAAGTTAGGCGATCAAGACAAACCGTGGGCTCCTCACAAAGTGTGCAAGACATGTGAGGAAGATCTACGCTTATGGATGAAAGGTAAAAAACAAGCATTTCGTTTCGGAATACCTATGATGTGGCGTGAACAAAGAGACCACAGCAGTGACTGCTATTTTTGCTCTTGCATTGTGAAGGGATACAACTTAAAAAATAAGAACGTAATAAGTTACCCCAACCTTCCCTCAGCAATTAGGCCTATGCCTCATAGCAACGAAGTACCTGTGCCTGAAAGGATCGACGTCCAAAGGCATCAAGAGTCCTACACTCACATCCTGGAGGATTAGATGCATGCCTTTTTGCACTCTTTATCCGTCTCATGGCTGATTCCACCACCATGAAATGGTGTGGTAATTGAGTCTTCTGAAACCCAGGACAAGGAGGAACTCGATACATGGTGTCGAGTCTTCGAGAGTGAGGAGATGTGGTCAGAGGTGTTTCCCACATCCTTAACATAAGATCATGCAAGATATCATGAATAGGTAAGGTAGCTGCCTCCTTGGGAGCTTTAGGGTATTGTAGGATTTCTAATTCCTTTGCCCTAGGCTCTTTTTCAGGAGCCACTGTGATGGAAAGACCTCAGGCCACATCTCGGATAAAATCCTGAAAGGACATATCCTCTGGTGGAGACATCCTAAGCTGAGGAGAAGAGGAATCCTCAGGAAGAAGTACTCTGGTATCGGCAGAGCTTTCAGAGTCTTCAGACTCATCCGAGGATTTTAAGTATCTCCGATCCAGGTGATCGTGCAAGGCACGGTACCGGTACCAATCGAAATCGGTATTGGAGTGGTCCGGTACCAACTTGTCGATGCTGGATAGAGACGCATGACTCGGTCCCGGTAGAATACCTGCCGATGTCGATGCAGTCGGTGCCAGTACCAGAGTCGGTGCTGGTACCGGTTGAATTGTCTGAAGTGGTTTCAGGGGCATCGAGGCCGTGAGAAGAGTCGCCAGACTGCGTTCAGTAGCCAAGAATCTCTGGTCTATCGACGCTGCCGATGCTTGGGTATTGGTGCCGGATGAAGCGGCTGGAACCCCAGAGCTTGGCACCAGCAGTTCTGCCGAGGTTGAAGCCTCGAGAACATCCTGGAGCCCCGTTAGTGCTTTGGAAGCTGAAGCCTCCCGCTGGGGCAGTTTTGCCGGTGAAAATCCCTCAAGGACAAAGCCAGAGGCATCTCGATGTTTAGAAGGAGATCTACCCTTTGAGGACCGGCTAGATTTATGTTTAGTTACCTGAGATCCATGGGAGGAAGATGAAGCCCTGGAAGACGTCAATGCCACAGAGGCTGCATCGGAGGAAAAAAGGGTGCTAACTTTAGCAGCTCGGTTTTGCCGGCCCCTCTTCGACATCATCCCACAGGCAACACACTCTGAAATAGAGTGGTCAGGACCTAAACATTTGAGGCACCACTCATGAGTGTCGGTGACGGAGATGGTACCGCCGCACTTAGAACACGTTTTAAAACCTGAAGCGGGTTTTTCCATTCTGAGGGAAAAAGTTAGGCCTAGTGTCCAAAATGGTGCATGGCACCTGAGAAGAAAATTACTGGAAAAAACTCCAGAAACAAAGTTTTTTTTTTTTCTTGAAAAAAGAAAAGAAGAACCGGCGGTACCGGTATAGCATCGAGGGAAGGCAGACGCGACCACAAAAAAGAAGAATAAGAAGGGAAATTTTCTGCGGTGACAGGATGAGCAACCTGTTGGCTCCGCGGAAAACGAAGAACTGGAGAGGGACAGTTAGAAAAGGCGGGAAGGCAGCGCGCAGGCACTGTGGGATGCACCCAAAAGCTTTCCTACTGGACACTGGGGAGCGTTCCCGCGCAGGCTCCGTCGGTACCGACGATACCCATATGTGAAGACTACATTCCTGCTTGTTCCTGGAGATAATTTTATCACTTCCCATCTATCATTAATAGTGTGCACTAATTTTCAATAGCGTGTACTATTGTTCAGTAGTGTGCACAACTGAGTGACAGTGTGCGTTGTTAATGACATTTACCCTAAAGCAAAATAAAATGTTCTAAATGAAAAATGCTGCGAATGACTTGGCAATCTAAAGAAAACAAACATTTTTGGCCTATACAGCCTTAGCATGAGGGTGAAGAAAGCGTAGTTACTCACCTGTAACAGGTGATCTCCGGGAACAGCAGGAATTTAGTCTTCACATATGGGGTATCGTCGGCACCGATGGAGCCCGCACAAGAACGCTCACCAGAGTCCAATAGGAATGCTTTTGGGAGCATCCCTCAGCACATGCGCGCTGTCTTCCCACCTTGCCAACTGTCCCTCTTAAGTTAAGTTTGTAGCTGAGTGAAAGGATAGAGGGAGAGAGGAAAGAGACAGAGAGATAGAGAGACAACTCCTAGGGGAGGTGGGTGGGTTGTGAAGACTAAATTCCTGCTGTTCCCGGAGATCACCTGTTACAGGAGAGTAACTACACTATCTCCAGGAACAAGCAGGAATGTAGTCTTCACATATGGGGACTCCCTAACTGAAGATGCCAGGGAGATGACCCCAGGAAGCTGCCACCTATGGTGAGGTGGGCCATGCTTCCTCCCATGGATCTCTGGCATCCCACCAGGGTTGGTGGGTAGGAGTTGTATTAGGTTTGAAAGAGATTTTGAAGAACAGCCTGGCCAAAGAAGGCATCCCGACGGGAGGCTTTATTTAGGCAGTAGTGAGCTATAAAGGTATGTATGGAAGCCCAGGTGGCTGCTCGACAAATGTCATCAATAGACACAGAGTGAAGGTTAGCCATAGAAGCTGACATAGCTCTCACATTATGAGCTGTAACAAGGCCTTGAAGAGGAAGACTCTTACTCTCATTAGCAAAGGATATGCACTGTGCAATCCATTTGGATAAAGTCCTCTTGGAGACTGGAACTCCCAAATGACTAGAATCAAAAGCAATAAAAAGTTGAGAAGACTTTCTATGTTGTTGTGCTCTTTGTAGGTAAAAAGCTAAGGCTCTTTTACAGTCCAAAGTGTGAAGGTTCTTCTCTGCATTAGAGGCATGAGGCCTCGGAAAGAATACAGGAAGATAAATCACTTGATTTACATGAAAAGGCGAAACCACCTTTGGCATAAAGTGTGGATGAGTTCTGAAGACAACCTTATCATGATGAAACCTAGTGTAAGGAGGATCAGCCACTAAGGCTTGCAATTCACTAATGCGACATGCAGAGATGATTGCAATTAGGAAGATGACCTTCCATGACAAAACCTTTAGGGTAGTGGTGGCTAAAGGTTCAAAAGGCGGTTTCATGAGCTACTCAAGAACTAGATTTAAATCCCACGCCACCGGTGGTGGTTTAATGGGAGGTTTTGTTAAAAGAAGACCTTTCATAAATCTGGATATGAGGGGATGAGAGGAAATTGGTTGTTCATTTAGAAGCTTATAGGAAGCTGTAATTGCGCTAAGATGGACTCTTACTGAATTGGTCTTTAGACCAGAATTTGATAAATGAAGTAGGTACTCTAGTATCGACTCCAAAGGTATCACCAGGGGGTTTAACCCCTTCTGGGAACACCATATAGTGAAATGTTTCCACTTAAAGGCGTAAGATCGTCTTGTAGAAGGTTTTCTAGAAGCCTGAAGGATATCCTTTACCTGTTGGGAAAGGTTGAGGTCCTGAAGATTTAAGATCTCAGCAACCAGGCCGTGAGATGCAGGGACTGGGGATTTGGGTGCCATAGCGTCCCGCTCTCCTGGGAAAGGAGATCTGGAGCACAGCCTAACTCCAGAGGTGCAGCTTGACAGAGATGTAGAAGCAGGGGATACCACTTTTGGCATGGCCACCGTGGCGCTATGAGGATCATACGACCTCTGTCTCTCTGAAGCTTGAAAGTGTTTTCGGGATGAGGGGAATGAGTGGGAAGGCATAGAGGAAGTCCTGACCCCAGTGAAGGAGGAAGGCATCCCTTGCCTGGCAATTGTGAGCTGGAATCCTGGAACAGAACCGGGGAAGTCTGGCATTCAATGGACTTGCAAAGAGGTCTATGTCTGGAGTCCCCCAGATGTGAAATATCTTTGTCACCTGGTCTGGGTGGAGAGACCATTCGTGAGGCAGCAATACTCGGCTGAGATTGTCTGTCCAAAGGTTTTGAATGCCTGGAAGATATACCACGAGAAGGTGGATTTGATGCTCTCTGGCGAGGGCCCAAAGTCGTAAAGCTTCGTTGCATAACGACAGAGAGCCTGTTCCGCCCTGCTTGTTCACATAGAACATGGCTATTTAATTTCTGTTTGAACTAGGACTGTCTTGTAGCTGAGCTGGGCATGGAATACTCGAAGAGCTAAATAGATTGCTCTTAATTCCAGGAGGTTTATGTGAAGACAAGCCTCCTGTGGAGTCCAGGTGCCCTGGGTAAAGAGATGATGCAGGTGTGCAACCCACCTGTGATGCATCTGTTGTTAGGGTGGCCTGGAATTGGGGATGCTGGAAAGGAGACCCCACTGAAAGATTCTCCAGTGATTGCCACCATTGAAGGGACAAGATCAGCCGATGAGAGTTTGCTATCTTATCTGACAAACGTCCTGTGGCCTGTGTCCACTGTGTGGATAGGGTCTACTGGGCTGCACGCATGTGGAGGCGAGCATAGGGAACTACATGGACTGTGGATGTCATGTGTCCCAGTAACTGTAGCAGTTCTCAAGCAGTTAGGGAGGATTTTCCCGCTGCTTGAGAAGCTAGTTGCACTATGCGAAGACACCGGGCCTGTGGAAGGAAAGCCCTTGACTGTCTGGTATCTAGACAGGCTCCTATGAACTCCAAAGACTGGGAAGGAACAAGTTGGGATTTTGGGAAGTTTATTACCGATCCCAAATATTGTAGGTTTCGCATTGTGTGAAACAGTGCAGAACTGGCCTCTGCAACCGTGGGGGCTCGAATGAGTCAGTTGTCCAAGTAAGGGAAGACGAATATCCCTAGGTTTCGCAGGAATGCAGCTACTACTGCCATGCATTTCGTGAATACTCTTGATGCAGAAGCCAGACCAAAGGGAAGAACCCTGTATTGGAAGTGGTTTTCCTTGAAAAGGAATCGTAAGAACTTCCTGTGATCTGGATGGATCAGAATGTGAGTATATGCATCCTTTAAGTCTAGAGAGCAAAGCCAATCCTGACTTTGAAGGTATGGCAGAAGAGTTCCTAGAGAAATCATTTTGAACTTCTCTCGGAACAGGTATTTGTTCAATTCTCTGAGGTCTAAAATGGGTCTGTGTCCTCCTGTTTTCTTTTGAATAAGAAAATAGGGGGAGTAGAACCCTGTACCCTGCTGGAGAATGGGAACCTCATCTATTGCCCCTTGGGCAAGAAGTGTTGAGACCTCGTGATCCAACAGATTATCTGCAGATGTCTGGGAATTGAACTGCCTTTAGATTGTAGGAAGTGGCATGCTGTGAAAATGAAGCCTGTACCCCTCTCCTACAATGGACAGAGTCCAATTTTCTGCTGTTATTTGGTCCCATCTGTTGGCAAAATGACACAGCCTGCCTGGAATATTTAGGGGTTCTGGACCCCTCAGAGGCAGGAAGGCCAAGCTCTCTAGGAAGGAGTCAAAGCCCTTGAGGGGGCTGAACCTGCAGAGCTGGTTGAGCTCTCGGGCCTTTTGGCTTCTTCTGCTGTTTGAATTGCTGTTGTTGTCCCTTTTGGGCAACTTGACTGTGAGCTTGGTTCTGCTGGGTATAGGATGGATAAAACTTTCTCTTTTTGCTGAAAGAGGGTTTCTTATAGGGTTTCTTTCTGGCTGGAGTGGCTGTCTCATTAGCCTTTTCCTGCCAATTTTTGCCAAAGAGATTTTCTCCTGTGCAAGGGATGTTGCCTGTACCCAAATCTCCAAGTCTGATGCCTGAAGCCAGGCAATCTGTCGTGCACCAATGGCAATAGCAGAGGTTCTGCTGATGCATTCAAAGCAGTCAAAGGCTGCACAATTGACATACTTGGAGACATCTTGAGCATGCCTGACAAGCGTAAGAAAGTCTTGTCGTCTGACATCTGGGAGAAGTGGGCTCATAAGCTCCAAATCTCCTGTGACCTCCTTGAGGAACATACCCATATATAAGATATATGAGCTGATCCTAGCTGAAAGCATGGAAGCTTGAAAGGTTCGATGCCCAAAAGCATCAAGAGTCCTGCATTCATGACCTGGAGGATTGGATGCATGTCTCTTTGCACTTTTCATCCTACGCATGGCTGACTCCACTACCATGGAATGGTGTGGCAGCTGAGTCTTTTGAAATCCAGGACATGGTGGAACTCGATACATGGTATCAAGCCTCCTAGAATGAGGAGATGTGGTCAAAGGTGTCTCCCACATTCTGAGCATCAAATCATGAAGAATTTCATGAATGGGCAGAGTGGCTGCCTCCTTTAGAGCTTTATGATATTGGAGAATTTCCAATTCCTTTGCTCTAGGTTCCTTTTCAGGAGCTACCGTGATTGAAAGGCCTTTGTCAATATCACAAATAAAATCCTGAAAGGACATGTCCTCTGTAGGCGACATTCTGCGTTGAGGCCCCTTTCTACAAGTCTTTGGGGACTGCGGGAAGCACCTCATCAGATAAGCCTTTGAAACTGCCTCCAGGACTGCAGGAGCAGCGATAGCCGTTCGGCGGGTGGCATAGCTAAGAGCCTCTGACCTCCGCGAGGACACACATGAGCATATAGCCAATGCCCCCTGCTCAAGGCACAGCCTCTTTGGCAGCAAGGTCAAGGAAACAGTGTACGGCCTAAAAGAAGCTTGCATGACCCTGCAGACTCTATCCAATGAGGGCCTCACCTGCCAACATCCGACAAAGTGACAAAACTCACAAAAACAATACTAATCAGCTCGTAAATATAACTCCTATCACAATCACAACAATGGCTACCAGAGAAACTAGCGTTACCATACATCCTACCCAAACAAATCACGACAAAGGGACAGAAAGCAGCAGAAGTCCCAACCCACCTCCACTTCTAAAACCAACCCGGGTTTTTGACCATTCCAGCGAAGAGACCATCGCAGTGGGGGGGCAGGTTGACCCACTTTGCGCAGGCATGGGCGAACATTTCCATCGACCACTGGGTGCTCAAGATGCTCCGCAAGGGGCTTTGCATACACTTCCAAAAACACCCACCATCAGTTCCACCCAGGATGGTGACACCAGGACAGTACCTCCCACACCTCCTCAAGGAGACTCAGCATCTCCTTCTGCTAAAAGCCATAGAACTGGTCCCTACCCCCCAGCGCAACCAAGGTTTCTACTCGCGATATTTCCTCATACCGAAAAAGTCAGGAGGCTGGTGCTCCATCCTTGACCTCAGACTTCTCAACAAACAGGTCCTGAGAGAGAAATTCTGCATGCACTCCTCCGGAACCATCCTCCCTCTTATCCAGGAAAATGACTGGCTCATATCCCTGGACCTCCAGGATGCCTTAACCCCAATTCCTCTTCACCCCTCCCAGAAGCAGTTCCTTCACTTCATGGTGGGCGACTGGCATTACCAATACAAGACACTCCCCTTTGACCTCTGTTCCGCGCCTATAGAGTCTTCACAGATTACAGGCTCCGAGGCAGCATGGATTCACCAGAGGCAGGTCTTGTCAGACAAATCTGATTGATTTCTTTGACTGGGTGAGCAGGGAGTTGGTCCGAGGGAGAGCCCTAGATGTGGTGTATTTAGATTGCAGTAAAGCCTTTGACACTGTTCCTCACAGGTGACTTATAAACAAACTGAGCACCCTAGGGAAGGACCCTAAAGTTACTGCTTGGGTTAGAAATTGGTTGAGTGAGAGGCGACAAAGGGTACAGGTAAATCAAGCTCATCTGAGGAGAAGGAAGTTACCAGTGGTGTGCCCCAGGGATCTGTCCTTGGTCCGATTCTTTTTAACATCTTTGTTAGTGATATAGCAAAAGGGCTGTTGGGTAAGGTTTGCCTCTTTGTGGATGATACCAAAATCTGCAATAGAGTAGACACCCAAGAAGGTGTAGATAACATTAGGAGGGATCTAGCTAAGCTTGAAGAATGGTCTAGAATTTGGCAGCTGGGATTTAATGTTAAAATATGCAAGGTCATGCATTTGGGCTGCAGCAATCCAAGGGAGCAATATAGTATAGGGGGTGAAGTACTTTTGTCCAGTAAAGAAGAGCGGGACCTCGGTGTGGTTGTGTCTGATGATCTTAAAGTAGCTAAACAGGTAGAAAAGGTGACAGCAAAAGCTAGAAGGATGTTTGGGAGCATAGGGAGAGGAATGGCTAACAGAAAAAAGGAGGTGACAGTGCCTCTGTATAAAGCTTTGGTGCGACCTCATTTGGAGTATAGTGTGCAATTCTGGAGGCTGCACCTTCAAAAGGATATAAACAAGATGGAGTCAGTACAGAGGGTGGCTACTAAAATGATTAGTGGTCTTCATTATAAAGCATATGAAGACAGACTTAAGGATCTTAATATGTACACCTTAGAGAAAAGGCGGGATAGAGGTGAGATGACTTAGACGTCTGTGGCATAAATGCACAAGGGGAGAGCCTCTTTCGGTTGAAAGTAAGTTCTGCTATGAGGAGACATGGGATGAGGGTGAAAGGGGATAGATTCAGGAGTGAGATGCAGAAATATTTCTTTACGGAAAGACTAGTGGATCCGTGGAATAGTCTCCCAGTGGAGGTGGTAGAGATGAAGAAGGTATCTGAATTAAAAAAAGCATGGGACAATCTCTAAAGGAAAAAAGGAGACTGTTGTAGTTGTTGATATGGAAGGACAGACTAGATAGGCATGTGGTCTTTTTCTGTCATCATTTTTCTGTTTCTAAAGTGCGTGGTGGTGGCCGCCGCACATCTCCGCAAGACCGGCATTTGCGTCTTCCCCTACCTAGATAACTGGCTGATTGCAGCACGCTCACAAAGGGAAGCGCGGGAAAACCACGATGAATCTTCTCCAGTCCTTGGGCTTCCTCATCAACCACAGGAAGTCGCAGTTAGAACCCACGCAAGCGCTGGAATTCATAAGCACACCTATCCAAACCATGCAAGCCAAAGCCTTTCTCGCTCCTCAGAGAATAGACAAAGTAATTACACTGGCAACCCCTATGGCAGGAGCAAGCACTACCTTGGCACGTGCCCTCCTATGCCTGCTCAGACACATGGCAGCAGCAGTCCATGTCATCACCCATTCCAAGCTTCACATGTGTCAACTTCAGTGGCACCTCCGTCACCACTGGGACCAGCATAGGCAGCCCCTGAGACACAGGATTCCTATGGACAGCCACACCAAGAGGACCCTCCTCTGGTGGCGGATGAGGCGAAACCTAACCAAGGGGCGACCACTGCGGGATGTACCAAGAGAGTTAAATGCACCATTTGAAGTTATGTGGCCCAACAACCTCAGCATCTTCAGAATTACATTTTACTCAGTTCCTGGAGCAAGATTTCAGGCAAGTCCTAGATTTCTGACAACCTCATCCTCATGCATTATGGAACCAACAATATTGATATCAATGGGAAAAATCAAGTTCTACCAATACCACATTGCTTTGGGATATAAGTTCAAAACCAAGACTGGCCAAATGGTCTTCCTACAGAAACAGGGTAACTTTTTTTTTTGTAAACTAATTTTATTGAGAGTAAAGTCAAATTACAGAAGTCAAGGAAAAACTCCTCCATTGTGCAACCATGTACATGATAAGCATCAGATTACTAATTAGATTTTACATTCATTTACTATCCGGGATCCCTCTACGTTCAATATTCACCCATGTTGGCCCATTGCCCTTTTATACATACTACCTTCAGGTCCCCTCAGATCTTGAGATGGTTTCCTCCAGTCCTTAGAACATCCTCAGAATAGATGTTCATCATCTACCAGTTGATCTTTTATATAGCTTATTCCATATGACTCCAACACTCCATCCAGCATCCTATACATCTGCCCTTCTAAATTATACTACTAATTCAATCAACTTTTATAACACATACTAAATATAACACTTAAACTCTTAAACTTATGGCAATGTCTGGGGATGGGGGACAAGCTTCCACCAATCCTTAAAGTATCTTGTAAGTTGGAGGACTGGGGGGGGGGGGGCTCATGGAGAGGAAGCAGGAGGGAGCGCTCCAGTACACATTTGTGGAGATTCTCCCTTCCCTGAGAGGAATGGGCCCCATATCTTCCGGAACATCCATCCCTTCCCCTGCAGTTGATAGGTTAACATCAAATTTCACCATCTCTGCCACTTTTTGATGCCAGTCTGCAAGAGTAGGTCCACTATTGAACTTCCACTTCCAGGCAATGGTCACCCTTGTGATAAACAGCAACTTTCCCTGGAGCAAGTCTTCTGCTTTCTGCAGAGGAGGTAGAGGGAAAGGTCCCAACAACATACTCCTGGGGGTAAATGTGTCTTTGTCTCCTCCTCCCCCTGGCAAACCGTTATAAATTCCTACCCAAAAATGTTGAATTATTGGGCATTCCCATCATTTATGGTAGAAGGATCCATCTTGGCCGCAGCCCCTCCAACATTGCCGCGTGCTCCCCAACGTAGCTCTATACAGTTGAAATGGCGTGGTATACATTCTATTATCTGAAACTGTGTTTGCCTCCAAGAGATGACCCACATGTATATTCCTGGTGTATTCACTCCCACTGTTCATCTGAATATTCTTCCTTTAACCAGCGTTCCCACGCTATCCTATGCAACTTCAGCTTGTTGTTTTCCTCTTCGTTATACCTCATATAGCTTAGCAAGTATGGTCTTCATCCCCTTCCCCTTGTACTGAGCCATCTCCATGGGAGTACTCTTTCTTTTCCAGTTACTGATATGTTCCCTAAGGAGAGTGAAATGTCGAATCTGGAAATATTGTTAGAAAGGTATCCTCCAGCCAATCGTATGCTCTAATTCCTGGATGGATATCATCCCCCCCCCCCCTGTTACTAATTCTGAAAACCTGGACAATCTGTGGACTTTACACCTGTTCATGAACTCTACAAATTGTTGGCTAGATAAGGGGCAGTAATCTATCATCTTGGACCACTCGGACTTGAAATCATGAAACCACCCAGTTTTCTTTCCCATATGACCTGTCCATCAGAGCGGTCTTAAGAAGAGGTGCCACCCTAGCAGTTCCACCTCTCCCCCTCCCCTGTCCCATCCTCTCCCATCCACTCAAATATAGATTAGGGGGACAGCAATGATTGCTCTATCTCCACCCATAGTGCCTCCGCTAATCAGAGGTAATGTACTCTAAGTAGAGCCACTCTATAGTACCATTTTAATGCTGGGAATCGGATCCCATCTTGTTCCTTAGAGCGGTACACTCTGTTGACTTGTATTCTAGCCCACTTTCCTCCCCATACAAATCCTTCTAGCCTCTTTTTCCAGTTATTCAGTGCTGAGAGGGGTAGAGCTATGGGTAGTTGTGCAAATAGAAAAAGAAACCTGGGAAGAATATTCATCTTTAAGGCTGCTGATCTGCCGACCCAGCAGAGGTTTAACTTAGCCCAGGAGTTCATGTCTTTGTTCAGTTTGGTCATTAGAGGACTATAGTTTAGGTCATGCAACTCCTCTGTATCTGCAGAGATCTTGACCCCAAGATATTTAATGGTTTTGTCCGCCCAATGAAAGGGGATTGTGGCAACTCACTTTGCTTGAGCCCCCCTCCCCCCCACCCCTCTAGTGCCAGGGCTTCCGTCTTTGTTAGGTTAATTTTAAACCAGATACTTGGGCAAAGTTGTCTATTTCGAACAACAATGTCAGGAGGGATTCTCTGGGATGGGGCATGAAAATTAACGTGTCATCTGCATAGAGTAATGCTGTGAGTGTCCAAATACTACCAGGTGGATTTCTGCATTTTGCCATATTTGGGCTGCAAACGTCTCAACAACAATTGCGAATAGCAATAGGGAAAGAGGACATACCGGCCTAGTCCCTCTTTGCAACACAAATTCCACGGATTGCAGGTCATTGACCAGTATGCAAACCTTTGGGAGTGCATACAAGGCCTTGATCCCTTGAATAAAGCATTCCTCCAAACAGTCTTCTCATCATCATGAACAAAAATATCCATTCCACCCTGTCAAATGCTTTTTCGGCATCTAAAGCCACACAAAGAGTGGGATCTTTCCTAGCTTTGGCAAGGTGGATGAGATCAACCACTCTTCAAACATTATCTGAAATAAGATGCCCAGGTATAAAACTTGTTTGATCTGGGTGAATCAGGCTCGGGAGGACTCTCTCAAAGTGAGACACTAATACGTACCTTGGCATATTTATTTATTTACATTCTCTTATATACTGCGCTATTCTGCATCAGTGCGTGGGCTTGGCTTCACTGTTTATAAGGGCGATCGGATGGGAGCTACCACACTGATCCAGTGGTCTGCCCTCCTTAGGGAGGACTATAATGTTAGCCTGTGTCATTGTATTTGGGATACGTTTATCCTCCAAAAGACCTGTGAACAACTGTGCCAATAAGGGGGCTATTTCATTTCTCAATTCTTGGTAATATTCTACTGGAAACTCATCCCCTTCCATCGCCTAACCCTTAGACATTGACTTGATTTCCTGTATTAATTCATCAGAACCAATGGGACCCCTCCAATGCTATTTCCTGTGCTTGATCCACTTTAGGTAGATCTATACTATCCAGGTAAGCTGATACCTGCTCAGAGGGGTCTTCCCTCTTGGTCTGGTAAAGATGTTCATAAAAGGCCCGAAAAGCTCACGCTATCTCATCATTGCTAGCCCCCCTTTTCCCTTCCTGGGTTTTGATTTCCATGACAAACAGTGCCTCTCATTTCTTTCACAACTACAGTGCATTGCAAAAGTATTCATCCCCTCTGTGTTTGTCCTGTTTTGTCGCATTACAACCTGGAATTAAAATGGAGTTTTGGGGGTTAGCACCATGTGATATACACAACATGCCTTGAAGGTGCAAAATATCCTTTATTGTGACACAAACAATAATTAAGACAAAAAAAACCTGAAACCAGGAGTGTGCATATGTATTCACCCCTCAAAGTCAATATGTTGTAGAGCCACCTTTTGCTGCAATTACACCTGCAAGCCTCTTGGGGTTTGTCTCTATTAGTATAGCACATCTAGCCACTGGGATTTTTACCCATTCCTCAAGGCAAAACTACTCTAACTCCTTCAAGTTTGATGGGTTGCATTGGTGTACAGCAATCTTCAAGTAAAGCCACAGATTCTCAATTGAATTGAGGTCTGGGCTTTGACTAGGCCATTCCAAGACATTTAAATGTTTCCCTTTAAACCAGCTTTAGCAGTTTGTTTAGGGTCATTGTCCTATTGGAATGTGAACCTTTATCCCAGCATCAAATCTCTGGCAAACTGAAACAGGTTTTCCTCAAGAATTGCCCTGTATTTAGTGCCATCCGTCGGTCCTTCAGTCCTGACCAGTTTTCCTGTCTCACCAATGACAACCAACCCCACCGCATGATGCTGCCACCACTATGTTTCACTGTGGGAATGGTATTCTCAGGGTGATGGGAAGTGTTGGGTTTTGCGCCACACATGGTATTTCCCATGATGGCCAAAAAGTTCAATTTTTGTCTCATCTGACTAGAGAACCTTCTTCCATGTGTTTGGGGGGTCCACCTTATGCTGTTGTGCAAACTCCAAACATGTTTTCTTATTTCTTTCTTTAAGCAATGGTTTTTTTTCTGGCCACTCTTCCATAAAGCCCCACTAAGTGGAGTGTATGGCTAAAAGCGGCCCTATGAATAGATATTCTCATCTCCGCTGTGGATCTTTGCGGCTCCTTCAGTGTTATCCTTGGTGTCTTTGTAGCATCTCTGATTAATGCCCTCCTTGCCCGGTCTGTGAGTTTTGGTGAGCGGCCTTCTCTTGTCAGGTTTGTAATGGTGCCATATTCTTTCTATTTTGTTATAATGGATTTAATGGTGTTTTGTGGGACATTCAGAATTTGGGATATTTTTTTTATAACACAATCCTGATCTATACTTCTCCACAACTTCGTCTCTGACCTGTTTGGAGTGCTTCTTGGTCTTCATGTTGCTTGCTTAGTGGTGTTGCAGAGTCAGGGGCCTTTCAGATTTATACAAGCATCATGTGACAGATCATTTGACACTGATTACACACAGGTGGACCCTAGTCAACTAATTATGTGACTTCTGAGGTTAATTGGTTGGACCAGATCTTATTTAGGGGTTTCATAGCAAAAGGGATGAATACATACGCACTCACAACTTTTCAGTTTTTACTTGTTTTTTTTTATATATACAAGATATTTTATTGTCATTTCACTTCACCAATTTGGACTATATTGTCAGATCCATTACCTAACATCCAAATGAACCTGCATTTTCATTCCAGGTTGTACATAATCCGACAAAGCAGGACAAAAACCAAGGTGATGAATATTTTCACAAGACATTGTACCAGGCTAGAGGTTTTCTGGCTTTGTTGCCACTTTCCATATACTGTCGTCTCGTGGCCCTCATTGACTCGCCATATATTCTGTATCTAGGGAGTTAAGTTGGTCCTAGTCTGGATTAGGTGCTGATATGCCCTTTTCGCTCCTGTTTGACTGTGCAACTTTTGCAGCTGGACTATGTCCTTCAGGAGTTATTTCTGTTCCTTCTCCCTCTCCCTCTTATGTTGTGCACCCATTTATATCAAGACCCCCCTCATATACACTTTTCCTGCATCCCAAAGTGTCCCATCCTCCACCTCCCCTGTATCATTATTTTGCAAGTATTCCCGCCATGCTTGTCGGAGTTTGGCAAGCCTCTTCTTACTCTGTATCAGAGAAATGTTTGCCCTCCACACTCTCTCCCTTGGGTTCAGTTTCCTCAGAGGAGTCCACTGGCCAGTGATCATCCCATGATTGGATATTAATATGGGGTGAATTTGTACCTTTTCAAAAGTTCCTATTTTGTCTCTGTGTCCCAGGAATTAATCATTTCTAGAATATGTACCCATTCGGGGCAAAAAACATGTATATTCCCGGCTACCCCTATTCTCCATTCGCCAGGTATCCACCAAGTCCCATTTTTGCAAATATTGCCATAATTTGAGACCCTCCCTTCTATGTTTCTGGACCTGATTGAGTGGTCCTCCTCCCCCAATGTGCAGTTTAAATCCCCTGCCACAATCTAGTCTCCTTTGGCCACTCACTGAAATTCTTTCATCCAAGTTCGGAAGAAGGATCCTTGGGTTAGAAATTGGTTGGGTGGGAGGCGACAAAGAGTACAAGTAACAGGAGCTCACTCTGAGGAGAAGGATGTTACCAGTGGTGTGCCCCAGGGATATGTCCTTGGTCCGATTCTTTTTAACATCTTTGTTAGTGATATAGCAGAAAGGTTGTCGGGTAAGGTTTGCCTCTTTGCAGATGATACCAAAATCGGCAATAGAGTAGACATCCAGGAAGGTGTAGATAACATGAGGAGGGATCTAGCTAAGCTTGAAGAATGGTCCAGAATTTGTCAGCAGGGATTTAATGTTAAAAAATGTAAGGTCATGCATTTGGGCTGCATCAATCCAAGGAAGCAATATAGTATAGGGGGTGAAGTACTTTTGTCCACTAAAGAAGAGCGGGACCTAGGCGTGGTTGTGTCTGATGATCTTAAAGTAGCTAAACAGGTAGAAAAGGCGACGGCAAAAGCTAAAATGATGCTTGGGTGCATATGGAGAGGAATGGCTAGCAGAAAAAAGGAGGTGATAGTGCCTCTGTATAAGTCTTTGGTGCGACCTCATTTGGAGTATAGTGTGCAATTCTGGAGACCCCACCTTCAAAAGGATGTGAACAGGATGGAGTCGGTACAGAGGGTGGCTACGAAAATGATTAGTGGTCTTCATTATAAAGCATATGAGGACAGACTGAAGGATCTTAATATGTACACCTTAGAGGAAAGGCGGGATAGAGGTGATATGATTGAGATGTTTAAATACCTCCGTGGCATGAATGTTCAGGGAGAGAGCCTCTTTCAATTGAAAGCAAGTTCTGCTAAGAGGGGACATGGGATGAGGGTGAAGGGAGATAGATTCAGGAGTGATATGCGGAAATATTTCTTTACGGAAAGAGTAGTGGATCCGTGGAATAGTCTCCCAGTGGAGGTGGTAGAGATGAGGACAGTAACTGAATTCAAAAAAGCATGGGACAAACAAAGAGGATCTCTAAAGGTAAAAAGGGGACTGTTGTAGTTGTTGATATGGAAGGACAAACTAGATAGGCCATGTGGTCTTTTTCTGTCATCATATTTCTATGTTTCTATTCCCATTTTGGGCATACATATTTAGTATGGATACTTCATCCTGATCCACTCTCCAGTAACCCAAACCACCCTTCCCCTACTGTCCCCTTCTGTCATATATACCACAAGGGTCACTCTCTTATGGACAAGTATTGCCACCCCGCACTTTTTTGAATTGTATGAGGAACAGAACATGAGGGTGTATCCTTGTCACTTCATTTTTTCATGTTCATTCCTGGTGAGGTGGGTCTGTTGCAAGACAGCCACATCCACCTAGGCCCGGGCAAGATATGCCAACATTCTTTTCCTTTTAATCGGACTGTTGACGCCCACGTACATTCAGGGAAATTACCTTAATACCCTTCCCTCCCCCACTATGTCCCTCAACTTCCCCCACTATCCCCAACCCTCTCCCCTGCCCCCACCGCCCCCGATGCCAGGTTACAACACAACATAAAAACAGATAAACTAACAAAAGGTAATAACCCAATTGTCACATATTCATACTTTCCACACAATCTTTCATTTAATTTCATTTCTTTGATGGTTTTTGGCTTCCATAACCTCACTCATTTTGATACTCCCCCCTTTATCCCAGTCCACACATTCCATTCCTCCCCTCCCCCCATTTTCCCCTTAGAGATTACTCTGGCCATTCACTATGGTCTATGGAGTATGTGGCGTTCTTCCCAGCACCCTCTGCATCAATGTTCCCTCTAATTTTCTGTAGGCTATGTGCGCATAAAAAAAATCAGCTGTGCAGCTTTTGAAGGAAGGTTAAATTTTTGTGCGCCACATAACGACACTCGGAGTTATATACTTTAAAATTTGACTACACGTCAGAATACAGTATGTACACCACATTGATTTTAATCAAATTAAAGGAAAATAGACGATTACTAAATGAAGCGGAAAATCTTTTAAATTTTAAGACGTCTGGGTTGTTTTCTATCAGAATCAGAACTGTAATTTTTGTGCGCTCTGTTGTAAAGTATGTGCGCTGGTTTGGCGAGGTGTGTGCGCACGCACATGCGCACAGCTTAGAGGGAACAGTGCTCTGCATATCGAGGCACCTGCCTTCGATAAAGCCCAATCTGCTCACCAGTGTGCCCATTGATTGTGCCATCTATATTTTTTTTACATCTGTCTGCTAGTAGTTTCTCTCACTATTCAAATGAGATTTGTTTCAGCTCATGAATGTTTCCAGGATTCCTTTTACCAATTGCAGATTTCAGCTTTCCAAAGGTTCTTGATTTTGATTGAGATCAGGACTCATTGCTGACCAGTTTAAAACAGTCCATTTTTTTCCTTTTTAACCATTCTTTTGTACTTTTGGATGTTTGCTTTAAGTCATTGTCCTGCAGGAGGACCGATGACCTTCAACCCAGTCCTAGCTTTCTGACACAAGGTAGCACATTTCACTCCAAAATATCTTGGTAGTCCTCTAACTTCATGGTTCCTTAATACATTCCAGACCTCCAGTTCCTGAAGCAGAAAAACAAACCCACAACATTATGGAACCTCCATCATATTTAACTGTAGGAAGGGTGTTTTTTCCCATATAAGCTTCATTTCTTCGCCTGTAAATGTATTGCTGACCTGCATTGCCAAAGAGCTCAAGTTTGCTTTCACCTTTCCACAGAAGATTTTCCCCGAAGAACTGTGGTAACTCAAAGTGGGTCTTTGACTAGTGGGGTCCTCCTTGGCCTTTGCCCATGAAGTCCTTCTTTGTTTAGTGCACAGCCTATGGTGCGAGTTGAAATCTCCACTCCAGACTCAGGTCAGCCTTAAGCTCTTTGGATGTTGTATGTGGTGTTTTTCCAGCAGTTCGCACTAATCTTTGAAGACTTCTTGAATTAATTTTCCTCTTCCCACCACATCCTCAGAGGTTCTTGACAGTTCCATGAGCAGAAAACCTCTTAATAACATTGCAAACTATAGACACAGGAATCCCAAGGTCTTTGGAGATGGCCTTGTACCCCTTTAAAGTTTGATATTTGGTAATAATGGCTTTTCTGACAGTCTCAGGCAGTTCTCTTGCCTTCACCATTATGAAGATGGAACAGGGAGTGAACGTGGCCATTTTAAACATTAAAGCCTCATTCATTCATTGATTCAAGTCAAGTGAGTACTGACAATTATCATAGGTGTGTCTACTTTTACTACAATAGGAATGTGGTTCTTCTGTTCAAACTGAGTTGAATTGTCTATAAGGGTGCCAATAATCATGTCCTGATAATACAAAAATAACTGTTACTCTATATCATAATAACCATACATTTGAGATATCTGAATTTGGAGATATTGGTACAGATCAACATCCCATGAAAGCTCTCAAAATTCATCAGGGATTGCTTTCAATATCTACAACAGATAAGTAATATAGCTACTTTTCGATATGTTGGGAGCACTTTTTTTTTGGATATGTTTGGAGTAGGGTACACTATTTTGTGGTGTTTTTTTCCTACGGTTTTTTCCTACGGTTTTAGAGCTCCGGTGGAGGCCTTCATAAATTGAGTAAAACGGAAGTTGAGCCACGAGAGAGTATTTGAATTCTCAAGGCTAGTCTTCCAACATTAATCCTTTGCACACACTAGCTAATAATCATGTCCTGGCAATACTATTTCCTACTATTTCCTTTTTTAATTGTTCTTGTTTTATTTGATTCTTTTATGTGTCCAATAGGTGTCCAAAGAGTCCAAAGCTGTTTTACTGGTCACTTTTTTTAGGAAATATTGGACATTGAGGAGTTGAACTATAAGGATGCCAATAATGATGGTGGCGGCAGCAGCGAAGTGGACTTCACCACCAATTGTGCATTAACAAATTCAGGATCACATTGATGCCCATTATCCACTGGATGACAACCAAAATGGATTTCGCCTACAACATGGGGTTGAAACTTTGCTTGTCAGCCTAATAAATAACCTAGTCTTAGGCATGAACAAATCAAAGCAAGGATTTATCCTACTCTTTCTTAACATTGCGTCTGCATTTGACACAGTGTCTCACAACTTCTTCCTTACCTGGCTATAGTTGAAAGGCATTTAAAGCCAAGCCTTAGACTAGTGCAGATCATATTTGCCAAATCAACAGCAAACGGTACGCATCCAGTTATGTACAAATGCAAGGATTACCTTATCGGTCCTACTTTTCAATATTTACATTCAGCCTATTTGCTCCATCATCAAATCATACAACATACTTTACCACATCTATGCAGATGATGTGCTGCTCTACACTCCTTTCTCCACAATCAATCTCAATTACTCCAGAGTCATAGACTGCTTCAATGCAGTAGCTGACTGACTGAGACTACATAACCTGAGAGTAAATTGCAGGAAAACCGAGGTTCTCTTCATTTCTAAGGATGCTTCATTCATACCCCCTCCCACTTTACCAGTGAGGGATGCGGAGCTAAACACTAAGCAAGAAGTCCAATACTTGGGGATCACCCTAGACCAACACTTAACAATGGAGCCACACATAAACAACATCACCAAGGCAATATACCTGAAATTACAGACCCTTTGTCAACTTCACCTCCTGCTTGAAGTTGCTGACTTCCGCACAGTATTCCAAGTGCTGAACACTCCACATTTCGATTATACAAATATCATTCTTCATGGTCTCCCAGACTACGCAATTCACCCTCTACAAATGGCTATGAATACTGCAGCGCGAACCCTGGTCGAAGCCCCAAGATATGAGCATGTTATTTCTATCCTGAGACAGCTCCATTGACTCCCCATTGTGAGCCATCTCAAATATAAGGCTCTCATCATGACTTTCAAAATACTGCATAATCTCTGTGCTACTGCTCTTAACAAACTCATACAATGGACACCTGACAATAGAATAAGAAGGTCTTCCATGACAAACACCCTCTCAGTCCCACCCATAATAAGAAAAAGTTCCAAGTTTGTGAATAGCCAAGCATTCAAATGTTATGCACCACCTCTCTGGAACTCACTCCCCCCCCCCCCCTCCCAATCAGTACCATCTCGGACCTAGCTATGGTCCGGAACTGGAAACGTCTAAAGACACATCTTTTTCAATTATACTATGAACAAGTAACATAACTCACCGTACTATTTCCCCTCTAAGAGGCCTTTGATCTAACCCCTCAACCAGACCATCCTAATAAGCTCAATGCATATAATTCGCCCAACACTCATAATGTATATAGTTCTCACAATTGCGATCCAAGTTGACTCCCCCGCCTGACTTACAAATTGTTATAATATTAACCTCTTATGATGTTGTTGTTCTCCAAACTTGTTCTATGTATTACTGTTCCTGTTCCTTGTAAACCGCTCTGAATGTTAAATAGTGTGGTATATAAAACCAAATAAATAAATATACTATATGCTGGGTATGCCTCCATGTACTAGTGTTGGTCAAGCACACTCCCACCGTCATTTTTGGGGCTGAATCTGCTGTGACATGAACCTTAGTCAACATTACCCTATGTGTGCAAATCATGGCTCCTATTGTATTCATAATATGCATAATTTGGATTTAGCATTTCAACACAAAGAGGATCTAGGTGTCTTTGGATGTCATTTTAAAAGCATCTCCATATGTAGATCATATACACATGTAAATTGTGATTTTAGAAAGCCACTAATTACATGTGCGGACAGGGCTGTGCCAAGCCATAATTGCACCCTGTGTGACTTGCACATTTAGCATGCCCCCCCCCATCACATTTGCCCCATGCCCAGCATCTCCCTATCTTACTCCACACCTCCATGTCCAGCCGGCTCCCCCCCCCCACACACACACTGCCTGCCTTTGCCCTGCTGCCGCCACTTTTTGTAGTCCCTCATCGGTGATGGTGGCGGCAGCAGCGGAGTGAACTTCACCACCAATTGAAAAAAAAAACTGGGGTCCTTCCAACTCCGTGCTTGCACACAAGTCTGAACCCTCCCTCCTCTGACATAAGTCCGTATCAGACGAGGAAGGGATCAGATCAGCCATTCAAATGTGGGTCTTTGCAATTCCATGCTTGAATGGCAGGTCTGGCCCCTGTCTCCTCTGATGCGACCCTAAGTCAGAGGAGAGAGGGATTAGACCTGCGTGCAAGCGCGGAGTCGGAAAGCCCAGCATGTTTTCTTTTTTTTTAAAGGTCAGATCTGCTCCGCTGCTGCCAGCACCGCCGCTGCTGAGGCAACACAAAAACTGGTGGTGGCAGGGCAAGGGCAGGCAACATGGGGGAGGGGGGAGCCAAGACTGGCTACCCCAAATGCGTCCCTAATCTTCTGCACCCTGTGTGGCTGCACCGCTCGCACAGCGCTAGGTGTGGCACAGTGTACAGATCACGCAACACAGAAATTAAGGGGATGCAGCTCAGGCAGGCAAGATTCTGCGTGTTTTCCCTATCTTATATAAGCAGTACACATCTGCTTAAAACATTTTCCCTGTTGGCTTTTTTACTAGCTCAGAGGCATGCACATTTTAGAAAAGTGCTCCTTTCAGCCAGGGCTTTGTTGTTGTTAAGTGCCGGGAGAATCAGGTACTCTTCGACCTGGCTATCCCAATTCCAATCTCAGCAACCTATCTAAAATAGTTTAATCATGCTAAACCTAGATAATATGGTTGGGGGTAAAGTAGAATGATTGGAAAATGATCAGGGAAAGATCAGGAAGACAAAGGAAAAAGTGCTGCAATTTTCTTTCTAGAATAGAGATGACATCTTAAGTTTGCATTACAAGGTGCATAATGAAATATATTGGGATTAACATGGGGCAAATAAAAATTAAAATGAAATTACCGCTTTTTGCTTTGACGTGGTCTGATCTTTTCTTAAGCTCTCCCTCATGCTGTGCCGTCGGCGAATAAGGATTTCTTTAGCTTGCTTTTCATTTGTTCCAACCGGCAGGTTATGTCTGTTATAGGATAATGTCTGAAACAGAAATGCAATGGTTTTGCTTAAAAAAACAACAGCATAACAATACCTTTCAAAGTAAGTTACAGTCCACAGTCCTAATATAATTTAACAAATTTCAAAGATATATTTCCACAAATCTCAGAAGATGGAGCTATGATGGCATTGGTCAGATATTTGTTCTAAACATTAAATGTTTAAATGTTTAATAGTTCTAAAAATATATTCATTGTAGAATTATAGTCAATATCACTTCATTTCTTCTTGTTCCTCTTCCAATACAAACACATAGGAAATATCAAAGAAACTCTAGTAAATATGGCATGTAGGACTATGCTTTTAATGGGTTAGATTTCACTTTTGGCCTTTTGGTGGGAGATAAGCCTGATGTTGCTAACTGTGCATTAAGTTCTGGTCTTTTCTTTAGCAAGCATCCCTATGTGCATATAAATAACTGACTATACAGAATACATAGAAAAGTCAATCTATGAACTATGGCTGAAGCATCAAATAAAACCTGATCAAATAAAAACCTAAGAATATACCATGTAATCATGACATGAAATACACTAAGGGGCATGTTTACTAAAATACACTAGGGTTTTGCAAGTATCGGGTGTTTAAGTTAGATATCAACGTGTGGTACATGCAAAGGTCATTGGCTATCTGTTGGGGGCATGTATATCATGGTCACATCAGATACAGCACTGATTTGGACCCTAGCATGCACCAACGGCAATGCAGATACACTTAATGCTACTCACTGAGGTGGTATTAAGTGCACCTGCGTGAACTGCAACATTGATTGCGAGTGCATGTTGTAAATCCCTCCACTAACTTCAATGTGCTCTGCCCCATCCTACCCAATTCCCTCCCCATTGCACGCTAAGCGAATAGCACAGAATTGCCCTTTTCTCCAAGATTTAGAGTATTTCCCAAAAGTAAATACTTACAGATGCAGATTTCTTTCCAGCAGAACCAGTCCCTTTTGGTAGTCCTTCAAGACTCATTAACAAACACCCTTACAGAAATATTCAGAAGAGCAATAGAGCATAGTTACTCATGTGTAGCAAGTGTTCTCCGGAGGAATCAGTCCTCTCATATGGGTGACATCAGCCCCAATGGAGCCCATGAGTTAATCTCTCCCCAGCTTTCAAAGACAGCCTTTAGGAGATCCACTACATGTGTGGCTGCTTTCCCACCCAAGGGTGCAATCTTACCTCAGTATGATGACATAGCTCAAGACGGCAAAAAAGAAAAGCAACTCCTCAGGGAGGAGGGAGGCTTGTGAGCAGAGCTGGCCCATCCACTAAGTGAGCTAGGCGGCTGCCAAGGGTTGCCAGCCCAGATGGGTAGTGTCAGCAGCATACATGGATGGATGCACCCCCCCCCCCAACTGCCACTGATTACATTTGGCGGGGAAGGTGGGCAGCAGCAGTATTTCCAAAAGTGGCAGCAAAAAGCCACCACTTTTAGAAATGCTGCCGCTGCCTGCTTTACCCTCCCAAAATGGAATCAGTGGCAGCTGGGCGTAGCAGCGAGGCTTGGGTTTCTGCCTAGGGCTGCAGAAACCCTTGGGCCAGCCCTTGTTGTGAGGACTGATTCCTGTTGTTCCTGGAGAACACCTGCTACAGGTGAGTAACTATGCTTTCTCTGGGAACAAGCAAGAAGTCAGTCCTCACATATGGGACTCTCTAGCTATAGGCTACCAAAAAAACCCTGTAAGCCATGGATGACCCAAAAATAAACCATGAGGAATAGTAAGAGTGCAGACCAGTCGCAAGACTCAGCAGTGACCCCCATTGTCGTCCAGGGAAGCCAGTTCTCCGGAAGCTTGGATACACAGAAGGGCTGAAGGGCAGAAGTTGCCTTAAACCCCAAACAAATGATGGAGTAACTGCCTGGCCAAAGGTGCTGTCCTGACAGGATTCCTCCTTTAGGCAGTAATGCGCTGCAAAGGTGTGAGCTGAGGACCAAGTGGAAGCCGAGCAGAGACCCATCAAGGAAACTGAGTGGAGGTTCACTACAGAAGCTGCCATGGCCCAGGTCGTAGGAAATGAAGAACTGTGAGGAGCAGTGATGGAGCTTGGTCCATTCCAAATAATAGGCCATTGCCCATTTACAGTCTAGCATTTGGAGAGCAGCCTCTGCCCTACTGACGTAAGGTTGTGGGAAAAACGTGGCAAGCACTACCTCCTGGTTGGGGTTGAATGGGGAGACCAACTTAGGGAGGAACTTAGGGTGCATCTGGAGCACCACCCTGCTCCTGTGAAACTGGTATGGGGGCATGAGCCACTAGAGACTGGAGCTCCCTGACCCTGTAGGCAAACATAAACACCACAAGGAAGACCACCTTCCAGGACAGATACTTGAGGTGGCAGGAAGTCAGAGGCTCAAAGGGTGGAGTGATGAGCTTTGAGAGGACCACAATGAGATCCCATGTTGGTACCACGGGCGAATGGGTGGTTAAGAGAGCAGGAGGCCCCTCTGGAAGTGAGCTATGAGAGGATGGGCAGAGAGGGGCTTCCCCTTGATGAGGTGATGGTGCACTAATAGTGCACCAAGGTGAACCCTGTTGGAGGCAGACCAGATCCAGGGGCAGCTCTATAATGAGACGGAGTGAGGCAGTGGTCTCAGGCGGCAAACCTTTGGGGGCGGCAAAACATAGCCCCAAAATAGCCGCCTCACTCCTCTTTCAGATTAAAAAAAAAAAAAAAAGCTGGACAAGCTGCTGCCGCGATAGCGGAAATAATTTAAAATGAAAGGAAACTGGTGTGGAGCCTTCAGGCCCTATTGAACACCTGCTGCTGCATCCCACTCTAGCGTCACTTTCTTTTGGGGACAGGAGGCAGCAACAGGGTTCCATAAGGCCAGAGGGCTCCACACTGGTTTCTTTTTCATTTTAAATTATTACCGCTGAGAAAGGGGAAGGAGGGGGAGTGGAATGGAGCTGATACGAGAGGGAAGAAGAGGGAGTGGAATGGAGCTAACACGGGGAGAAGGAGGGGGAGCGGAATGGAGCTGACATGGGGGAAGGAAGGGGGAACAGAACAGAGCTGACACTGGGGAAGCAGAGGGAGCGGAACATATCTGACATGGGGGAAGGCAATGGAGCAGAACGGAGTTGACATGGGGGAAGGAGAGGGAGTGGGATGGAGCTGACATGGGGAGGAGGAGGGGGAGCAGAATGGAGCTGACATAGGGAAAGGAGAGGGAGTGGAACAGAGCTGACACAGGGGAAGGAAGGGGAGAAAAACAGAGCTGACACAGGGGAAGGAGAGGGAGCAGAATGGAGCTGACATGTGGAAAGGAGGGGGAGCGGAACAGAGCTGACACGGGGGGAAGGAGAGGGAGTGGAACAGGTCTGACATGAGGGGAAGGAGAGGGAGCGGAACAGAGCTGACACAGGAGAAGGAGAGGGAGCAGAACAGAGCTGACACAGGGAAGGAAGGGAAGCAGAACAGAGCTGACACGGAGGAAGGAGAGGGAAAGGAGAGGGAGCAGAATAGAGCTGACATGGGGGAATGAGAGGGAGTGGAAGAGAGCTGACATGGGAGAAGGAGAGGAATGGAACAGAGCTGACGCAGGGGAAGGAGAGGGAGCAGAACAGAGCTGACATGGGAGAAGGATAGGGAGTTTAACAGAGCTGACACGGGGAAGGAGCATACCTGACATGGGGGAAAGGAGGGGGAGCAAAATGGAGCTGACATGGGAGGGAAGTAGAGGGAATGGAACAGAGTTGACACAGGGGGAAGGATAAAGAGCAGAACAGAGCTGGCACAGAGGGAAGGAGTGGGAGTGGAATGGAGCTGACAGAGGAGGAAAAAGGGTGCTGGAAGGGAACTGCCAGAGGGGGAAGGAGGGGAACATAATGGCACTGACAGAGGGGGAAAGAGGGGGCTGGAAGGGAGCTGATAGAGGAGGAAAGAGAGGTCTGGAAGGGAAATGACATAAGGGGAAAGAGGAGGCTGGAAGGGAGATGACAGAGGGAGAAAGAGATGGCTGGAAGGGAACTGACAGAGTAGGAAATAGAAGGCTGGAAACAAGATAACAGAGGGGGAAAGAGAGAGCTGGAAGGGAACTGACAAAGGGAGAAAGAGAGGGCTGTAAGGGAGCTGACAGAGGGGAAAGAGAAGGCTGTAAGGACGCTGACAGAAGAGGAAAGAGATGGCTGGAAGAGAGCTAACAGAGGAGGAAAGAGAGGGCTTGAAGGGAGCTGACAGAGGGGGAAATAGAGGGCTGGAAAGAAGCTGACAGAGGGGTAAAGAGAGGGCTGAAGGGAACTGAGAGAGGGGGAAAGAGACGGCTGGAAGGGAGCTGACAGAAGAGGAAAGAGAGGACTGGAAGGGAGCTGACACAGGGGAAGGAAATGGCTGGAAAGGAACGAACATGGGGGGAAGGTGTGAGCTAGAAGGGAGCTGACAGAGGTGGAAAAGAGGGGGTTGGAAGGGAGCTGATACCAGAGGATGGTACTTGAGGGGGACTGGAAGGGTGATGACACAAGTGAACGAAGGAGGGAGATGAAGGGAGATGAAATCTGGGGATGGTACTGGAGAGGGACTGGAAGGGAGCTGACACCTGGGGGTGGGACTGGAGAGAGCTGACACTTCAGGATGGGACTGGTAGGTGGCAGAACAATGGGGAGGAGGCTGGAAGTGAGGGACACTGGGACTGGAAGGGAGCTGACACACGGGGAATGTTACTGGGACTGGAAATAGGCTGTTGGAAGGAAGTGAAAAAAACAAAAACAAAACAAGAGACAAGAAATGGCAGATAGACTATAGACCATAGAAAGAGTGCTAAGAGAAGACAGAAAAACAGAAGCCTCAGATCAGCACCAGCATGATCAGAGAATAAAATGGTCAGATAACAAAGGTAGAAAAAATATAATTTCATTTTCAATTTAGTGGATGAACTTTGCGCTATCTATATATTTAACATAGTACGAGGAACTGCATCTCTTATTTATTTTGGCTTCTTGGGGTTTTGGTTTAAGTTTTGTCTACATATTTTTATTTTTACTGTAGGTTGTGATCACTTATTCTGTACTTGGTGAGTCTGTGTTCTGAGTGTGTGACCAAAGCCGTGTGTTCGGTTAACATGAAGTTTGTACACAGGCATCTGTACTGTAGTAATTTGCCTTGTTCAGCTTTTCAAATGTATTTAACAGTTTTTATATTTATTTATTTATTTATTACAATTTCTTATATACCGCACTATTTATCAGCGCGGTTTACATACAACAAAATGACCATAACAGACTGTTTGGCTTCACATAGAACAGGAGTAACAACTTGGATAACATGTTTGGCTTTACCATTCTATCCTTCACTCAGAGAGGTTTACAACATTAAACTTATGCAGACGACAAGTGAGAGATCAGAGTTGACTGCTACATTAAAACATACAGTAAAACATACATTAAAACATACAGTAGATAAACATGGTAACATATTTATAAACTTTTAAACTTGTGTAAGGGTGAAACTGTACAAAACCGTGTGTATAATAGGTATAATAGGAATGGCATGTGTCCAATGTTTGTGTATAGTTTAAGTGATGTGTCCAAAATATTCAGTGTAGAGGTAGTCTTTAGTTTTTTGCAAAAGTCTTTGATATTCATAGTTGATCTGATGTTTTCCGGTAGGATGTTCCAAAGTGATGGGGCAGAGAGGGAGAGTGCTCTAGCGGAGGTGGTCTGGTTGGATTTCTTCTATTCTGGAGGGATAATGGTCATATTTTATTGCTTGTTCTCCTGGGGCATGTGCTCGTGTCTTGGTTGATTAGTTCCTGTAGAATATTTGCAGAGGATTTGTGCATGATTATTAGGATTGTTTTGAACTTGGTGCGGGAGTCTTTTGGGAGCCAGTACAATTGGTTTAGTATGGGGGTGATGTGTTCTTGTTTGTGGGTACCAGTGAATATACGGGTGGCCATATTTTGTGCCACTTGCAAGAGGTGAATAGAGCTTTTTGGTAAACCCTGGTATATCATGTTGCAGTAATCCAAGGTCGGTTTGAGAATTGCTTGAAAGACAGTGTGAAACAGCTGCCGGTGCAACTAAGGTCACCTGCTGAGGGGGCATTAGTTGCACTCACGCTACTTGCGCTGAGCCATTATGTTAGTTTCTGCTGACAATGCAGATGCCTGTGTGTGAGAATCTCTTGCCTCACTCTGCAATAAAATATAATTTTGGGAAAGAAATCTTGTAAAAGCATTTTTTGACTACATATGTCTGTTTTTTATTTGTACTGATATATTCCCTACTTGGTGAAGATCTATCTCTGTTCTGCATATGTGTGACTGAGGCTACATGTTCTGATATCATGGAGTTTCTATGTAGGGAGCTGTAGTAATCTGGCTTGTTTAGTTTTCTGAAAAGGAATATGGATGTTCTAGGGTCCACTGTAATATTGATGGTGCTACTTTTTCTGGGTACGCTCCATGTTGTATGAGTTTTGGAAGTTAGATTTGTTCTATGGGTCTTGTACTCTGGGTTCTTGGTGAGGTCAACTGTAGGGTGTTGGTTGGGAGGGGGGTACTGGAATATATATTGTTTTTAAGATTTGCAGTTTTGAATTCTTTGTGCTGTCAGACTGAAAATTTTTAAATATTTTGTCAGTTCAGATTCAAGGAAATTTCAGATTTTAAGGGAACATCTCAGTTTAATTTTGTTTAGTAGCCTGATAGCTTCACCGCTGTTGAGTTCTGGATTTTTCCTGCTCTAGCACAATCTAATCCAGCATTTGAATTCATGACTACCAGGATTAGTTTATCTTATTTTAAATCTTCCCTCCTCATCAATAATCTGGCCATAGCAAAATAAACCTGATGTGCAGATACTTATAATCGTGGCCTCGCCTGGGATTAGTGTAGGTCTTACCTATCGGAGCGCTGGCAGCATGTCAGAGTCGGCTCCACCACATCAACACCTTTCCACCAACATCAAGGTGTTCCGCAAGGATCTTCTTTATCTGCGCTTCTGTTCAATGTATATATACAGCCTATATGTGACATCATACGCACCTTCGATATCTCCACATTAATCTATGCTGACGACGTCCTACTGTTTACACCATTTAAAGTCAAACAACAAGACTTCACCAACCTTATTCACTGCTTCAACGCCATCACAGATTGGTTATTATCTCAAAACCTCCGTATAAATTTCAAGAAGACCGAAGTTCTGTTCATATCAAAAAACAAAGAATTCTCCCCCCCATCCTCCCTAAGAGTAAGAGATGCGGAACTCCCTAGTAAACCATCTATTCGCTACCTAGGCATTACACTGGATCAGCATTTTGACTTTAAGGAACACATACGGAACACCACCAGATCTGTCTACAATAAAATCAGAACGCTAAGGCACCTCAGACCCATGCTACCTCATAACAACTTCCGGACCATTTTCCAGGCCCTCACACTACCTCACTTTGATTATGCAAACGTCGTCTTATACGGACTCCCCAAGAACATCATTAATCCGCTGCAACTCGCTATGAACGCGGCTGCTAGGGTGCTCTGTGGTCTAACAAGATCAGACCATATCACCCCGATTCTCATGGAACTCCACTGGCTACCAATTCATTGCAGGTTAACCTATAAAATCCTCCTCATCACTTTCAAGATCATCAACAACCTTGCCCCCACGCCCCTCAATGATCTCATCTCCCTCACCCCAAAAAACAGAACGAGAAGGTCAACAATGGACAACACCCTGATCATCCCTAAAGAGTCCATCAAATGCACCCAGACAACCAAGAAAAGGACCTTCGCCTTCTATGCACCTAAATGCTGGAATGACCTCCCACCTGAAATAAGAGCAATTAAAGACCTCACTCAATTCCGCAAGGCAATCAAGCACCACATTTTCCTTCTCCACTTTGCACAAGCATCCAATCATGAGCACTCCTAAACCTACAAACTCTCAATCTCCACTCCCAATTCCCTCATAGGCAATTCCACCTCAAGTTCTCTGCGGTCTTGCCTTAGCCCTCCTGTGAATACTAATGAATCTAATATGTTTTTCTACATAGTTACAGTTTTTTTACCCTGTTGTTCCAAGTTTAAGTTTCCTGTTATAATGTAAGCACACAATTGTCCTCTGAATGTGCAACCTTTGTTATATGTAAACCGCACTGACAACAAATAGCGCGGTATATAAAAGATGTTAAATAATAAATAATAATAATAATAATAATGGTTTGATTGAGGGGAGAGGGGCTGTGTAAGTGGCTTTTTGTTAATTAAATGTAATGTTTTATTATGTTTGTTTTATTGTAACATCTGGTTTACTAAATTTGCATGTCCAGTATATGTTTGAAAGCCACCTAGAATTTTAGATGGGTGCCATATACATTTTAAACAAAGTATACTAAATTTATGCAAATGATGCTGCAATGAATCTCTGCACATGGCTCTGCATCACCCTCAAGCTGCCCCTCGGAAGAAGTAGACAGGGGGGGGGGGGAGGGCATTGGGAGGTGGAGGAAAGCAGAAACCTCAGACTGGGACCAGCATAATCTAGAATAAAATGGTCAGACATCAAAGGTAGAAGAGAATTTTATTTTCAATTTAATGAACAGTCTTGGTGCTATCTTTATATTTTAAACAGTACAGTGAAATGCATCTCTTTCTATTTCTCTGACATTGCATTGTATGCAGAATCTGACTTTTTGGGGTTGTAGTTTAATTTTTGTCTACATATGTTTATTATTAGGTTACTTATTCTGCACTGGTGAGGGTCTGTGTTCTGAGTTTGTGGCCAAGGCCAGGTGTTCTGTTAACATGGAGTTTGTATGTAGGGTTCTGTACTGTAGAAATCTGAATTGTTCAGCTTTTCAAGTAGGTGTTGGATATTCCAGGGCCCACTGCAATATTTACAGTGATACTTTTTTTGGATGGGCTCCTTATGTGAGTTTTGGAAGTTGGTGCTAATATAGTATGGTGGGGGTGACCCACATGGAGCAGTAGGTACACCCCTAAAAAAAGGCATGGGGAGGGGTGACCTGCACGGAGTGGCAGGTGCACCTGCTCTTGTCGCCTTGCTGGGAAGACTAGATGGACCATACTGATTTTTATCTGCTATCATATACTATGTATGGTAGATTTGCTCTATAGATCCTCGGTGTCTTTGTTATAGGGTTTTGTATTAGTTCACAATATGCCTGGTACTGGAGAATACTTGTTAGTGAGATGATCAGAATCAGATTTTTTTTTTAAGATACAGAGTTCTGTGGGTGAATGTCCTTGTTTTGCTCTGCACCCACTGTTGAAGGGGGTTCTGTGGATGCAAAATATATGTTCAAAAAGAAAAAGCAAGAACCATAACGCAGTTTATAACAACAAAATAAAAATGAGTTATAATTTAGCTTTATAAACTATGCTGTGGTTCTCGCTCATTCTTTTAGTTCCTTGGTGTGCGAACATCTTGCATGGCCTCTATATTATCTAATCGGCTTTTTGGTTTGGTGCAGTCCCTGACTGGAGTTTTGAGAAAGTACTCCCTCCAACAGGCAGCAGATTGCCTTGAGCCACCCCTGTTCAGACCAGCATTAGACATGTGCGACAAGTACTGCAGCATCAGCTGGACAGAACAAAAGAAGGGGTTGGCACCCCTCTCCACACACCAAACTGAGAAGTGATGCCACTTGAAGGTGTATATCCATCAGTTGGAATCCTTACATGAGGCCAGCAGGACCTCTTCCACTTCCCTGGGCAAGTCAAACTGGGCCAGGGCTACCCTTTCATCAGCCAGACCTTCAGGGTCAGGGACCCCAGGATGGGGTGCAGGAGAGAGCCGTCTTCCTATGAGAGGTCCAGAGTGCTTCCCAAGGGGACAAGGGTTGCCCGAGACAGGCTGAAAAGCAGCGGAAA
>CM066035.1:598674036-598728323 GCA_033557465.1 Ichthyophis bannanicus | reverse complement strand
TGCACCCTAGAATCTGACAATACCAATCTTTTTTCCGCTTCCTCCTCTCACTAACATATCTGAAAAATTTCTTGTCCCCACATGTTATATTGCATTGGCTAATCAATTCTTCTTTTTGTACCTTTTGGTACTCCTTACACAAGCCAGGAATGTAGTCCTTCACATATGGGTATCCGTCGGTACCGACGGAGCCTGCACGGGAAACACGCTCCCCAGCGTCCAATAGGAAAGCTTTTTGGGACATCCCACAGCGCCCTGCCGTAGCTGCCGAATTTCCCGCCCTTTTCTTTCCCTCAACTGTCCCTCTCCAGTTCTTCATTTTCCGCGAGGCCTACAAGTCGCACATCCTGTCAACCCACGCAAAAAAAAATGCCCTTTTATTCTTCTTTTTGTGTGGTCGCGTCCTGCTTCGTTCCCTTGACCCTACTAACCGGTACTGCCCGGTCTCTTTTTTCTTTCTTTTCTTCAAAAAAAAAAAAAACACTTTTCTTCTTCTAGAGATCTTTCACAGTAATTTAATCTCAGGTGCCATGCACCAGTTTGGGCACTTAAGCCCAACTTTTCCTTCATAATGGAAAAACCCACTTTGGGTTTTAAAAAGGTGTTCTAAGTGTGGCGGTACCATCTCCGTCACCGACACCCATGAGTGGTGCCTCAAATGTTTAGGTCCTGACCACTCTATTTCAGAGTGTGTTGCCTGTGGGATGATGTCAAAAAGGGTCCGGCAGAACCGAGCTGCTAAGCTTCGCACCCTTTTTCCTTCCGATGCAGCCTCCGTGGCATCAACGTCGTCCATGTCTTCATCTTCCTCCCATGGATCTCAGGTAACTAAACATAAATCTAGCCGGTCCTCAAAGGGTAGATCTCCTTCTAGACAGCGAGAATGCTTCTGGCATTGCCCTTGAGGGACTTTCACCGGCAAAATTGCCCCGGTGGGAGGCTTCGGCTTCCAAAGCACTAACGGGGCTCCAGGATGTTCTTGAGGCTTCAACCTCGGTAGAACTACTGGTGCCATGCTCTGGGGTACCGACCACTTCTTCCGGTACCGATACCCAAGCATCGGCAGCGTCGCTAGACCAGAGATTCTTGGCTATTGAACGCAGTCTGGCGGCTCTTCTCATGGACTCGATGCCCTTGAAACCGCTTCAGACAATTCAACTGGTACCGGCACCGACTGCATCGACATCGGCATCTATTCTACCGGGACAGAGTCATGCGTATCCATCCGGTATCCACAGGGTCGGTATCGGACCACTCCGATGCCGACTTCGATCGGTACCGGTACCGTGCCTTGCCACAATCACCTGGATCGGAGATACTTTGAATCCTCTCGGATGAGTCTGACGACTCTGAAAGCTCTGCCGATACCAGAGTACTTCTTCCTGAGGATTTTCTTCTCCTCAGCGTAGGATGTCTCCACCATAGGATATGTCCTTTCAGGATTTTATCCGAGATGTCTTGAGGTCTTTCCATCCAGTGGCTCCTGAAAAAAGAGCCTAGGGCAAAGGAATTAGAAATCCTGCAATACCCTAAAAGCTCCCAGGGAGGCAGCTACCTTACCTATTCATGAGATCTTGCATGATCTCATGTTACGGATGGGGGAAACACCTCTAACCACATCTCCTCACTATCGAAGACTCAACAGCATGTATCGAGTTCCTCCTTGTCCTGGGTTTCAGAAGACTCAATTACCACACCATTTATGGTGGGGAGTCAGCAATGATAAGGATAAAGAGTGCAAAAAGGCATGCATCTAATCCTCCAGGACGTGAGTGTAGGACTCTTGACGCCTTTGGACGTCGAACCTTCCAGGCTTTCATGCTTTCCTGCTAGGATCATTTCCTATATCTTATATATGGGAATGTTCCTTAAGGAGGTCGCTGGAGATTTAGAGCTTATGAGCCCTCTCCTTCCTGATGATAAGAGGCAAGATTAATCTCGCCCTTGTCAAACATGCTCAGGATATTTTCCAAGTTTGTGAATCGTGCAGCAGCTTTTTGACTGCTTTGAGTGCATAAGCAGAACCATCTGCCATTGCCATAGGTACACGTAGGATTGCCTGTCTCCAGGCATCTGACTTGGAAATTTGGGTACAGGATAAACTAGGGAATATTCCTTGCACAGGAGAGAATCTCTTTGGCAAGAATTGGCAGGAAAAAGCTAATGAGATAGATGCTGACAATATCACTCTGGATAGATTGTCTAAATCTACAGCTGATCCTGCGAGGAAAAAAATCCTCTAAGAAACCATTCTTCAGTAAGAAGAAGTTTTATCCCTCCTATACCCAGCAGGGGCATCGTTTAGGTCAGTCTGCCCAAAAGGGACAGCAGCAACAACCTAGACAAAAAAGACAAAAGCAGCTAAGCCTCAACCGGCTCAGCAGACTCAGCCTCCACAGGGGCTTTGACTCCTATCTAGAGAACTTTGCCTTCCTGGCCCTGAACAGCCCAGAACCCTCCACCATCCCAGGAAGGTTATGTCATTTTGCCCCCAGATGGGGTCAGATAACAGCAGAAAATTGGACTCTCTCTATTGTAAGAGACAGGCACAAGCTTCATTTCCTCAGCATGCCCCCTCCTACAATAGTAAGACAGTTCAATTCTCAGACCTCTCTCAGCGACCAGTTAGGTCAAGAGGTCACTGTGCTTCTTGCCCAAGGGGCAATAGAAGAGGTACCCATTCCACAACGGGGTACAGGGTTTTACTCCCCCTATTTCCTTATTCCAAAGAAAACAGGAGGACACAGACCCATTTTAGACCTCAGAGAATTGAACAAATTCCTGTTAAAAGAGAAGTTCAAAATGATTTCTCTAGGAATTCTGCTGCCATACCTTCAGAGTCAGGATTGGCGTTTTTCTCTAGATCTCAAGGATGCATACACTCATGTTCTCATCCATCCAACTCATCGAAAGTTCCTTCGCTTTCTGTTTCAAGGGAAGCACCACCAATACAGGGTTCTTCCTTTTGGCCTGGCCTCTGCACACAAAGGGTGTTTCACAAAATGCATGGCTGTGGTGGCAGCATTTCTCCGCACCCTAGGAATATTAGTCTTCCCTTACTTAGACGACAGGCTCATTCGAGCCCCTTCAGAGCCAGAGGCCAGGGTTGCTCTCTCTCGCACAATGCGCATCCTTCAGTATTTGGGACTTGTCATAAACTTCCCAAAATCCAACCTTGCTCCCATTAAGTCCCTGGAGTTTATAGGAGCTCTGCTGGATACCAGACAGACAAGGGCCTACCTTCCACAGCCCCGCTGCCTTCGCATTGGTGCAGTTAGCTTCCCAAGCAGTGCTAAAACCTCACCTCACTGCTCGGGAAATGTTACAGTTCCTAGGCCACATGGCATCCACCGTGCATGTGCATGTGGTTCCTTATGCTCGCCTTCATATGAGGGCAGCCCAGTGGACTTTATCCACTCAGTGGACTCAGGCGTCAGGTTGCCTGTCAGACAAAATAG
This sequence comes from Ichthyophis bannanicus, assembly GCA_033557465.1. Lineage (NCBI taxonomy): Eukaryota > Metazoa > Chordata > Amphibia > Gymnophiona > Ichthyophiidae > Ichthyophis > Ichthyophis bannanicus. The sequence continues at coordinate 598,724,865 of CM066035.1, read as the reverse complement.
CAAACTCAGATCGTTTTATTTTGTCCCTCCAATGGTGGCAGTCACTCCAAAACCTTTTGGTGGGGTCTCCTTTTCAGCAACCCCCACCCCAAGCCACTCTAACAACAGATGCCTCACAGGTGGGTTGGGGAGCCCACCTGTAAGGCCTCTGTACCCAAGGTACCTGGACTCCACAGGAGGCCTATCTACACATCAATCTCCTGGAACTCAGAGCAATCTTCCTTGCTCTTCAAGTATTCCACACCCAGCTCAGATACAAGACAGTCCTTGTTCAACGGGACAATCAAGTAGCTATGTTCTATGGGAACAAGCAGGGCAGAACAGGCTCTCTGTCGCTATGCAACGAAGCTTTGCGACTATGGACCCTCGCCAGAGAGCATCAGATTCATCTCCTTGCGGTGTATCTTCCAGGCATTCAAAACATTTGGGCAGACAGACTCAGTCGAGTTCTGCTTCCACACAAATGGTCTCTCCATGATCAGGTGGCCAAAATCTTTCAGATTTGGGGAACCCCAGACATAGACCTCTTTGCAAGTCCACTGAATGCCAAACTTCCCCGATTCTGTTCCAGAATTCTGGCTCAGAGTTGTCAGGCCAGGGATGCTTTCCTCCTCCATTGGGTTCAGGTCTTCCTGTATGCCTTTCCACCCATTCCCCTAACTCCCAAAGCCCTCTTCAAGCTTCAGAGAGACAGAGGTCATATGATTCTCATAGCTCCACATTAGCCACGGCAAATGTGGTACCCTCCGCTCCTACATCTCTCTCAAGCTCCGCCTCTGGAGTTAGGATCTGCTCCAAATCTCCTTTCTCAGGAGGATGGGATGCTGTGGCATCCCAATCCCCAGTCTCTGCATCTCAGGGCCTGGTTACTGAAAGCCTAGAACTTCATGGTCTTAACCTTTCTCTGCAGGTAAAGGATATCCTTTATGCTTCCAGGAAGCTTTCCCCAAGACGCTCTTATACATTCAAGTGGAAAAGGTTTACCATATGGTGCTCGCAGAAGGGTCTTAACCCTCTTGCGATACCACTGGAATCATTACTGGAGTATCTCCTTCATTTATCTAATGCAGGGCTTTAGAAAAATTCAGTGAGAGTTCATTTGAGTGCTATTGCAGCTTCTTTCAAGCCTCTAAATGGACAACCTATTTCCTCTCATCCTCTCATAACAAGATTTATGAGAGGCCTTCTTTTAACTAAGCCTCCCATTAAGCCACCACCGGTGGCATGGGACTTAAATCTGGTTCTTGGGCAGCTCATGAAGCTGCCTTTTGAACCATTAGCTACCACCTCTTTGAAATTCCTTTCCTGGAAGGTCTTCTTTCTTATTGCAATCACATCAGCAGGTCGCATTAGTGAATTGCAAGCGTTGGTGGCTGATCCTCCTTATACAAGGTTCCATCATAAGGTAGTCCTTAGGACTCATCCACACTTTATGCCAAAGGTGGTGTCACCTTTTCATTTAAAATAATTATAATACTCTGCACTGATATCAGAAAGTATTATGTAGTCTTCTATTGACCTGTTGCAATATAAGTATTATGTTTATAGGGCCGCTAGTCCACATGACCGTATATTAATGGTCAGTGGCAGCCCGGGTTTCTGAGACCTCTCTTGCCGCTAAATAAACAGCTGTAACAATAATAGTTATATTGCAACAGGTCAAGAGAAGACTACATAATACTTTCTGATATCAGTGCAGAGTATTTTCTATAATTCATTTAATACGGCTCTGACGCAAAAGTGACCGCAATTAGATTTTGTGAAACCTTTTCATTTAAACCTGGGGTCACCAACCTCCAGAGGGCCGCGGGCCGCACAGCCGACTACCGGGAGCCTCGCGGGCCGCACCCCCCTTCTCCCCGCCCCCACGAAAAAAAACAACAAACGCAAAATTATGAAAACAATGGCTGATCACCTTTATTGAATTTAATGAGATGGCTGATGATTCATGCTAGCAGACAAACGCTTAAAGTCTGGCTTCACAGATGACACTGACAGGAGAAGGGACACTTGCAGGTGGTTGTCGGTGAGCTGCGAGCGCGTGGATACAATGGCGGGAATCCTTGGCGGGCCGCACGTAATGTTAACCGGGGTAGAGCCTCGCGGGCCGCACGAAGGGACCTCGTGGGCCGCATGCGGCCCGCGGGCTGCAGGTTGGTGACCCCTGATTTAAACCAATCGGTTTACCTTCCTGTATTCTTCCCAAGGCCTCACGCCTCAAATGCATAAAGGAATCTTCATACTTTGGACTGTAAAAGGGCTTTGGCCTTTTACTTGCAAAGGACACAGCAACATAGAAAGTCCTCTCAACTCTTTGTTACTTTTGATCCTAGTCATTTGGGACTTCCAGTCTCCAAAAGAACACTGCCCAGCTGGATTGCACAGTGTATTTCTTTTGCCTATGAGAGTAAGAGCCTTCCTCTTGAAGGCCATGTCACAGCTCACAATGTGAAAGCCATGGCAGCCTCTATGGCTCCTCTTTACTCTGTCTATCGACGACATCTGTTGAGCAGCTACTTGGGCTTCAGTTCATACCTTCACAGCCCATTAGTGCTTAGACAAGGACTCCCACCGGGATGCCTTGTTTGGTCAGGCTGTTCTTCAACACCTTTTCCATACTTAATCAACTCCTACCCACCATCCCTGGTAGGATGCTAGAGATCCATGGGGGGAAGTGGAGCCCTTTCACAGGGGCACACAACTTCTGGGGCCTTCTCCCTGGCATCTGCAGCTAGGGAGTCCCCATATGTGAAGACTACATTCCTGCTTGTTCCTGGAGATAGCATAGTTACTCACCTGTAACAGCTGATCTCCAGGAACAGCAGGAATTTAGTCTTCACAACCCACCCACCTCCCCTAGGAGTTGTATCTCTATCTTTCTCTCTTTCCTTCTCTCTTTGTCTCAGCTATAAACTCAACTGGAGAGGGACAGTTGGGAAAGGCGGGAAGGCAGTATGCAGGTGCTGTGGGATGCTCCCAAAAGCTTTCCTATTGGATGCTGGGGAGCGTTCCCACGCAGGCTCTGTCGGTACCGATGATACCCATATGTGAAGACTAAATTCCTGCTGTTCCCGGAGATCACTGTTACAGGTGAGTAACTATACTTTTCCTGACTACTTTGGTAGCTTTTCTAAGTTTTTCCAGATATAGATGCCTGTCTTCCTCTCTCTGTGATCTCTTATATTTCATGAAGGCCTTCTCTTTTTCCTCACGTTTTCAACTACCTTTTTTGAGAACCATAGTGGCCTCCTTTTCCTTTTACATGTATTTACCTTTCTAAAAAAAGGTTTGTTGCCCTTAAAATATTGCCTTTCAGTTTTGCACACTGTTTTTCTACATACCCCAGTAGTTCCCATCTCACTAATAATTCTTTGAGGTTTTGTCCCATCTTGGCAAAGTTAATTTTCCTAAAGTCTAAGACCCTTTCTTTGGAATGAATTTTATCAGCCCTAGTCCTAATACTGAACTATACCATCTGGTGATCACTGGATGCGAGATGATCTCCCACTGTAACATCAGAAACACCTTCCCCATTGGTAAGCACTAAGTCCAGTATAGCCCCATCACGTGGGGGGTTCTGTTACCAGTTGCCTGAATAGTTCCTCCTGTAGAGAATCCAGATCCCCTTACTTCTAGATGACACCGCAGCAGGGATGTGCCAATTCACATCCGGCATATTGAAATCATCTATCAGTAGCACTTCTTCCTTCATGGCCATACTGTGTATCTCTTCTATTAAATCTTCATCTACTTATGAGGACAGTAACTGAATTCAAAAAAGCATGGGACCAACACAGAGGATCTCTAAAGGTAAAAAGTGGACTGTTGTAGTTGTGGATATGGAAGGACAGACTAGATAGGCCATGTGGTCTTTTTCTGTCGTCATGTTTCTATGTTTCTATATTTATGCGCCTTTTGAGGGGGATCTGTATATAACTCCAATGCAAATAGATTTCCCTTTCCCTCTTTCTAGTTTAACTTACTGTGCCTCCTCTCTCCCATTTAAGCCCTGTAATTCTATAGCTTTAATATTATTTTTTTACATATAGTGCCATTCCACCTCCCCTTCTTCCTACCCTGTCCTTCCTGAATAAAGTATAGTCCAGTATAATTATATCCCAGTCATGGTTTCTGTTAACCATCTCTCCATAAGTGTCACTAAATCCAAGTCAGCTTCTTCCATTAAAGCCTCAGCATTTATTTATTAACAGTTTTTAAGTACCACCTTTCATATTATCAAAGTGGTTTACATTGAACAGTAAGCGATCTGATGAACAGTGTAACAGGAGTAGCTATGTGTAACAGAAGTAACTATGTACAAGGGCTAGTCTTGGTGGGAGTCATCTATTAAGAGTGTGATGGAGTAGAACATTGAGAACAAGATCTGAGATCTTATTAGCCATACTACGGGCATTTATGCAAAGCGCTTTCCAGATGTTTATTTATTTATTTACATTTCTTATATACCGCACTATTTGCGATCAGCGCGGTTTACATAAAACAAAATGGTATCCGACAATAAACAAAAGTCAGGTCATTACATTGAACAGGAACAAGTAACTTGGAGAACAGGGTAAAATATATACATATGCGGAGCCGCTATTACCCCTTTCTACAGGGGTATGTCATGTTTCGCTTGCCTGGGGGCTCTCTTCTCCCATCCCCAACAAATCTAATTTAAAGCCCTCTTCAGTAGGTTAGCCAGTTTGCTGCTGAAGACACTTTGACCCTTCTTGGACAAAAGGACCCTATTTTTGCTCTGCAGCCCTTGGAAGATCATCCCATGGTCCAGAACATATTTAAAGGAGTAATTGTTTAACTGCATGCATGAGTGAGAAGTACCCATGTACTTTTTTTCTGTGTGAATGGATTTTCAAAGTGAAATATGTGCATACTTCCACTTTGAAAATTACCCCAGGAAAAAAATACACTTGTATTTGTATCTGCTCTTTGGAGTGTACAAATTTTGGGGGATGATGACATTTTCAATTTTCAGAGATATGTGTGTTAGTGCAAACTCTACCTCCTTCCCCCCCCCCCAGAATGCCTTTTCAAACAGCAGGTAAACTTATGCATATTCAATCCATATGTGCATAAGTATCTGCATATTGGGTGGGTGTTTATTAACACGCCACTTCTGCATGTAAAGTGCACTACCTTACCAGTGGAAATGCCTTTGAAAATTAGGCCTAAGAAGATCTTGTAATCATATTTTATAAATTTCTTCATGTGGACTTGTGAAGAAAAATTGACTCAAGTTACATTATTGCCTTAGCAAATTGCATCAGAGTTTGATTAAAGTAAGAATGTGCATTCATTAATTCACATTTAGAGGCTTTTTTATTAAACGCCGCTAACCAGTCAATGTGTGTTACATCATGCAGTAACTGACTGCAATAAACAGTAACTCATGGGTATACCAGCTACCGACTTGCGAAATGCATGAAGTCCGCTATCTTGGAAACACTCTTGACCAATGTCTGAGCATGCAGTCCCACATCATTGAAACCACCAAATCTGTATCCCACAAGATTAGAACACTTCACCATCTGTGTCCACTCCTCGATGCACATGATTTCCGTACTGTGTTCCAAGCTCTCATCTTTGTGCATTTTGACTACTGCAACCTTATCTACCAACACCTACCAAAATATACCTTGCAACCATTACAGATGGAACAAAACATTGCTGCCCGTGCTCTACATGGAGCCTCAAGGACAAAACATATCACACCAATACTAATGCACCTGCACTGGCTACCAATAGCCCTCCGCATAAAATATAAAGTACTACTGATATTTAAAATAATACACAATCTTTCTCCAGGAATAAGCAGGAAGTCAGTCCTCACATATGGGTGATGTCGGCACCGATGAAGCCCTCGCCGAAACATCCCCCCAGCTTTCAAAGAAAGTCTTTGGGAGATGCCACCACGCATGCGTGGTGCTCTTCCTGACCAAGGGTGCCATCTTGCTCAGTCTCCTTTTTTCCATAGAGCCCTTCAGACATTTGTCTGGCTTTTCCCTGGAAAAAGTTGATTTTTCTCTCCGAGTTTCATACTCGCCTCCGGTATTGCACCGGTACTCTTCTTGTCTACCAGTCTCGCTGCCTTGGCATCGAGTTCGGTCTTTTTTGTAGTCTTTCGTGCTTTTCTTTTCCTAGCATCTTCGTGCCTTTTCTTCTCCTACTGGCAGCCCGGAGAGTCTTCAACCTCACAGGGGTACTTTTTTCCCCCATGGCTACCAGTGGCTTTAAGAAGTATGATCGGTGCTCTAAAATTGTTTTGACTGACACACCCGACTGCTGTCTCCGCTGCCTTGGGCCAGATCACGACCTGGCAGCCTGTGGTCTCTGCAAGAGGATGTCCAGTAAAGTCCTCGAGCCACCAGCAGCAGCACGATAAGCTTTTCCCAGAGTCCCCGCTGCCTCCAAAGGCCAGAGCCTCGTCTGAGGCCCTGACATCTCGGGTGAAACCTCTCGAACCCAATCCTCATCGTGGGTCCTTAGAAAGGGGGGGGTCTCCCTCGAGGGAACCCATGAAGAAGAAGAAACCATCGAAGACGGCTTCCTTCGATGGTTCCGACTGGCCGGGTGCTCCACGGGCCTGGTCCTGCAGTCCGAGACGTTTGTCTGAGGCATCTGAGAAAGAGTGGCCTGTGAAAGTCCCCCAGAAGGATCCAACCGTGGACTGTCCTCAGTCCCTAGACACTATCCTCGTCGAGGATTCTGCTTCAGGGGAGCCAATATCAGGCCTGAGTCCCTTTGTGCCCGCGCCGAAGGCTGCGGAGCCTTCTGGTTTGGAGTCCAGAATGGCGGCCTTGGAGCGCCGTTTTTCTGCCTTCATGGACCAGCAGCAGGCACTGTTGTCCGACACGTCCGATTCATCCACCCCGACCACCGGGCCCTCGACATCCAAGACATCCCCGGAGGTCAAGCCAATCCTCGCGATCCTCCGGCTTCGAGTCGATCCTCGGCCGAGGTTCCAATCCGGGTCCCGCTCAACGGAACCGCGGTCTTCCCCAGCAAGTTTGCCAGACACCGGCCACAGGACATCGGGTGCCCCGAGGCCCGTGGAACAGCCCTCCTACGAGTCCTTGATGGACTACTCCGAGTGGGAGACAGAGAACGAGGAGTCCCCCGATACTTGTCGCCACCGCAACATCCCATCTGACTCTCCCATCTCACTCTCCTCACTCTCCCATCTCGGAGCCTCGACAGCGGTCTCCGCCCAAGGATATGGGCTTCCTTGATTTTGTCAAGGACATGTCTAAGGCCCTGGCATTCCTGACTGAGTTGGAGAAGGACCCTCAAGCGGATGAGTTGGAAATCCTCCAGTACGAGGCCCCTCCGCAGGAATCGCTCACAGTAGCCATCCCTCCCATCCAGGCTAGGCTCCCACTGGAAGACCGCGTCACAGCGCACCATGTCAGGGCCATGGAACCTTGGTGGTAAACTTGCACTCCGTCCCACTGGTGGACATCTGCTGGGTCGCCACCTAGTCTTCAGTCCATACCTTCGCAGTCCATTACTGCCTGGAAAGAGAGTCCCAACAGGACAGTACCTTTGGCCAGGTTGTGCTTCATAGCCTTTTCGGGGTTTAGGCAACTCCTACCCTTCTGTGTTCAGGCTACTGGAGTACTGTTTTATCGGACACAGGGGTCAGACTGTGGTCTGTGAACACACTCATTTGCTGCTGCTTGCGGCTCCCCATGAGGGAGCTCCTATTTTTGCTGTGGGCTTTTGGTAGCCTGTAGCTGGGGAGTCCAATATGTGAGGACTGACTTACTGCTTGTTCCTAGAGAAAGCATAGTTACTCACCTGTAAAAGGTGTTCTCCGGAGAAAGCAGGGATCAGTCTTCACAACCCTCCGTCCTCCTCTTGGAGTTGCTCCTTTACGATCTTTTATTTTTGCCATCTTTTAGCTGTGTCATCTGACTGAGCAAGATGGCACCCTTGGGCGGGAAGGATACCACGCATGCGTGGTGGTATCTCCCAAAGGCTTTCTTTGAAATCTGGGGGGATGCTTCCGCAAAGGCTTCATCTGTGCCGACGTCACCCATATGTGAGGACTGATTCCTGCTGTCCCCGGAAAACACCTGTTATAGGAGAATAACTACACTATCCTCAGACTCTCTCATCTTTCATGTACACATGATACCTGACAATAGAAGTAGAAGACAAGACATGTAAAATACTCTTATGATCCCTACTACAAGAGTAAAGAGCAGCCAAACAGCCTGTAGTCAAGCATTTTCATTATATGCACCAACCTTCTGGAACACACTCCAAATACAGATTTGAGCCAGCAACAACCTCACAAGCTTCTGCAGGGCACTAAAGACCCACTTATTCCAGCATTACTATGAAAACATACCACAATATCCAGAAAGAACTGTGGGCAACTACCTGTTCACCACTACATTGGGACCCACTTGCTCCTTGACAGCTCCCCCACTATAAAGAATTAATTTATTAAATTATCTATTTAACCTTGTTATAAGTTATCCAAGTTAACCTTCCTGTTAAAAATATCATACTGTTATGTAATGTTTTATGTAAGCCCTTCTTCTTGAAAAATAGAGTGGTATAGAAACCCAGTTAAATAAATAAATGCATCTTAACTGGCACTCACACGCTAATGTGGAGAATGGACGGATTAGAGGTGGAGTGTTAGCATGGAGAGCACATTAGCATGTGATGACCCTTAATGTGGCAGTTAGCACAAGTGCACCTAACAGTATCTGTATGGATATCGTTTGGTACATCTGTGCTGCACATTGTGCCATCTGTAGTGGTTGCAAAGTATATGTTGGTAGCTCTTGGTAGATAAGGTTGCAGTAGTCAAAATGCTTAAAGATGAGAGCTTTGGTACACCTGTGCTGCACATTAATGTACTTCGTCGCACGTTAGTTACCTGGAAGATACTGATCATGTTCTTGACAATTAACATGGAGGCCTTGCACTTAACGTGCATTTCAAATGCACATTACATGCATAGCCTTACCAGGCTTTAGTAAAAGGGCCCTTTGGTTCATGTTAGTGTGCCTTAAAATTTAGTGCATGCAAACTTAATTTAATGTGTATTAACCTGTGAATTAATGCACATTATGTCTATTTGTGCACATTAAAAATTTTTATTTAAATGAATGTGTGAAACAAAGAAAAGAAAATCAAATCCAAAGGTAAAAGGTTTTACCTTGTCCATGTCTCTAATATATAGACTGTAGGCTTTAAATGATTTCTTTGGATAATTCAAGAGTGTTTTGATTCAGGTTTATATGGGGTCGTTTTGTCTCTTCATAACTGGTAGTTTATTTCAGAATCATCTGTTCAGCTTCAAGTGACCTGGAGCCTGACCCAAAAAAGAAACGCTTATTTGTATTTTTCTCATGTCTTTCCAGTTAGTAGTTCAAGTCAAGTTAAATTCAGGTACAATAGGTATTTCCTTGTTTCCGGAGGGCTTACAATCTCGGTTTGCACCTGAGGCATTGGAGGCCTCAAGAAACATCAAGGGTCTGAATCCTGACCTCTGGTTCCCAACCCACTGCTCTTAACCACTGGGTAGCTACTCTCCAGTGAAGCAGTGAACATGCATGCATGCATGTATTGAGAAGCCTGGAGAGGAAAGAAAACATACACAGTAGTTTGAAAAAGTTAAAAAATTATAACAGTGGACCTGCTGATAATCAAAAAATTGTTTTTGAACATCATATGTTAAATCTGTGTACATTAAGTTATTGTTAGGTAGCCATTCTTCCTTTGACCCTATGTCTGCCTCTTTCAGATTCTGCATCTTCCCACCAACCAATGAAGAATTTACGAGAGAGGAGAAACCCTGACCTGCCTCTTCTTGACGTGTACACTGTGACCAGAGAAGAGGGAGAAGGGATGGAAACAACTGAGACTGAATCTGTGTCTTCTGCCAGTACCCATGTACCATCTTTAGAACAGCTACTGAACTCTCCTGAAGCAAAATTTGGTATGTAAACTTGATCACCATTTCCTTGGAACATTAAATCAGAGTGTCTCTTCACCGTTATTGGGATGTAGGGCCTTTTATCTCTAGCTCACCAATTCACACCTTCTCCTGCTCACTGTCTTTTGACACCTATTATGAGTAAAAGGTCTCAGTTAAGCTCTAGCAAACAGGTGTCCATATCACAAAATCCCATGAGGTTATTAACTGGAATATATTAGTTATTAGGGAACTTCTCAGCAATCAATCTATGGCTCAAAGAACACAATCTCAAAATAAATCACAACATAATGGAAGCCCTCCAATAAGTTGTATTACCAAGGCTGTCTATCATAAGCTCTGCACATTAAAGAACCCACACAAATTCCTCTCCCCAATGGACTTCCACACAGTCTGTTATGCAGTAATCACTCCAGTTTTCGATTACTGCAATGCCATATACCAGGGCCTTCCCAACAGCACCTTAAACCCCCTACAATTAGCTCAAAACACTGTAGCTAGAGTTGAGATTTTGGCAAAATCTCAACAAACTCACATCACACCACTCCTTAAACAACTGCACTGCCTGTCCATCCCAAGCAGAATTAAATACAAAATCATCCTAAACACCCACAGTATCTTAAAGAATCAATCAGCTGACAGCTTCTCTCCACTACTAGCAAACAACAATTCTGATAGACCCAGGAAAAAATCTATGGTCAACATGCTTGAAACACCCACCGACAAACCCTCATACAGCCAGAGAACCAACAACAGGCCTTCTCATTATTCGCTCCCACCCTTTGGAACTCGCTGCCACCTCAAATAAGATCCACCCAGCTAAGCAGCCAATTCTGCAAAAGCCTAAAGACTGCTGTTCCTGGAGTATTATGGATCAAACACGGAACATTGAACACCCCGCTATACAAACCTGTTGCATCTTGTAAATATTTAAGCCTTTGAAACCATTTAATGTTGAACAATTGTTTGTAAATAATGAAGCCCTAAACCGTTTGGTGTTAAATAACTGTTAAACCAAATGTTCTTTGTAATGTGCACTTTATTGTTCTAGTGTCAACCTTACTGCACTCAATTTTCTGGAAACTGTCTTGACTGGTAGAAGGCGGTATACAAAAAAATGTGAAATAATAAAAAAAAATATATAAATGGTATCTGCTGGACATCTTATGCTAAGATTTAATATAATGATGCATAACAGATTTTCGCAGGGTTATGCAATTTAAAATTTACATAACTACTCTCTCTGAAGAGATTGCTAGAAGAAACACAGTAATAGAATTGGTCTGCAATCATACGTTATTGAAAGTCCAAGCCATTAATTTTGAGGACCACATTTTCTCATTTCCCTGCTCCTCAGCTTCCTATGTACTTAGTTCTTCACATCATCGCTGGTTAGCATAATGAAATCTAAATTAGTCTTGTTTTTCTTTTTTTTCTTTTTTACCATTTAAATTTTTATTTAAAACCTTAGCACAATAAACCAAACACAACTGTAAAAGATTGTGATATACATCCACAGTAAGGGCAGACAACCTCTCCCTTAGAGTACAAAAAGAAAAGCCTAGAACAGTAGCAGGGAACCCCCCTTGGAACAGGTTTGCATATTGTACACAGGTTTTCATAAATGCCATAGTTCCCGTCCACCCCTCCCCCCATCCACACTAGGAAAGCCAATGAACCCCACCGACAGGGCAGTACGAAGTGAGTATATGAAAACTAGAGGGCACAAAGTAAAAGGGGGTAAAAAAAAGACAGAATACAAAGCCATCCTACACCATAACATCCCCCCCAGCAACCCTCAAGCCCCTGAGAACCCTTCCACCCCTCATTGAAGCACAGCTCCCCCAACTCATCACACCCATGCCATTCATTCCTGTTCCAAACCCATCCATTCCTTCCATTCACATACAGACCATTCCACAGCCCCCCAAAACTGAACCGCCTCATTGTATCTCCAAATGTCTGGTATCGCCAAGCCCCCCTCCGCCCTGGATCAGCAAAGCACCTGCTTAACTACACAGGGTGGCTTGTAACCCCAGACAAAGGCCATGATGCCCCACTGCCACTTTCTCTTCAAATTCACAGGGATGCCTATCGGGAGAGCATTGAACAGATATAGAAATTTAGGTAACACCATCATTTTAACGCTATCAATTCTGTCAAACCAAGAAAGACTCACTTTCCTCCATTGCTGGAAACCCGAGCTAATGACTCCGCCACAAGGGCTCATAGCTTAAGAAGCTCAGCTGGACAGGATTGGTCGCCAAATTCACGTCCAGATACAGAACATGGGATTTAACTCATCAATACGGATAAGTCTCCCGAATAAACTTCTTGTTAGCCAGACAAGTGGAGATATCGGGGCTCTCCGATTTTGAACCCTGCCACCAAGCCAAACCGTTCCAACTCCTCCTCCATTCCAGCCAATGAATGTACTGGGTTCGAGTGGGTAAACAGCAAATCGTCCACAAACATAGATAATTTATAAGCTTGAGATTACACAACTATCCTTGTAATATCCGCCCGAGAGCGAATATGATGCGCTATAGGCTCCATTGCAAGGGCAAACATAAGAAATGCCATACTGGGTTAGACCAAGGTAGATCAAGCCCAGTATCCCATTTCCAACAGTGGCCAATCCATGCCACATGTACCTAGCAGTTTCCCAAAAAGACACACAGGTTCTATAATGCTTGTATTGGGGCAACCAGTGGATTATCTGGGTCCTCTTTAATAATGGTTTATGGACCTTTCCTCCAGGAATTTGTCCAAACCTTTTTTAAACCCAGCTACACTAAAAGCTTTTACTACCTCCTTTGGTAACAAATTTCAGAGTTTGATTTCGCATTGAGTGAAAAAATAATTTTTCTTATTGGTCTTAAACAGGTTACACTATAGTTTCATTGCATGTCCCCTAGTCTTTCTACTTTTTGATGCCATAAAGAATCGATCTACATTTTACCGTTCCACTCCATTCATTAATTTATAGACCTCTGTCATATCTCTCCTCAGCCGTCTCTTTTCCAGGTTGAAAAGCCCTAATCTTTTAAGCATCTCCTCATAAGGGGTATCCTTCCATCCCCTTTACCATTTGGTGGTTCTAATCTGTACCTTTTCTAATTCCAATGTATCCTTTTTAAGATATGGCAACCAGAGTTGCATACAATATTCAAGGTGCGGTCGCACCATGGAATGTTACATAGGCATTATAATATCCTTTGTTTTATTCTCCTTTCCTTTCTTTATGTTGTTGTTAAGTGCCGTTGAGTCGGAGTCGACTCATGGCGACCCTCTGGATAGCTATCCTAAATTGTGTTCGGTCTTCAGTCAGGCGGCTCATTGTTGACAGACTGGTACCCGTAGTTGCTGTTATTGTATCGATCCATCTCATTGCTGGCCTTCCTCTTTTGCGTTGACCTTCTATCTTGCCAAGCATAATGTCTTTCTCTAATGATGTCTCTCTTCGCATGATGTGTCCAAAGTATGAAAGTCGAAGTCTTGTCATCTGAGCTTCTAAAGAAAGCTTAGGTTTGATCTCCTCTAGTACCGACTGGTTTGTTCTTCGGGCAGTCCATGGTATACACAGTATTCGCCGCCAGCACCATAATTCAAAGGCATCAATTTTCTTCCTATCTGTCTTTTTCACTGTCCAGCTTTCACATCCATATGATGTTATTGAAAATACCATGGCTTGAACAAGTCGAATCTTTGTATGGAGAGAGACATCTCTACTCTTGAGAATTTTATCTAGGTCTTTCATAGCCATTCTGCCAAGAGCAATGCGCCGTCTGATTTCTTGACTGCTTGTTGCTTCTTTATTGATAGTTGATCCAAGTAGGTTAAAGTTGTTCACAATTTCAATTTCTTCTCTTTCAACGATGAACCTGTTGATTATGCCAGTTGTCATGATCTTTGTCTTCTTTGCATTAAGGTGCAGGCCCATTTTGAGACTATGTTCTTTGATTGTGAGAAGCAAATGTTTCAGATCATCTTCACTTTCAGCCAGTAATGTGGTATCATCAGTATAGCGAAGGTTGTTGATGAGTCTTCCACCAATCTTCACACCTCTGTTGTCTTCATACAATCCTGCTTCTCTGATGATTTGTTCTGCATATAAATTAAACAGGTAGGGGGAAAGTATGCAGCCTTGTCTTACACCTTTGCTTATTTTAAACCATTCTGTTTCTCCTTGTTCCGTTTGAACTGTTGCTTCTTGATCAATGTACAGATTGCACAAGAGAACGATCAGGTGTTCTGGTATACCCATGCTTCTTAATGTTGCCCAGAGTTTCTCATGGTTTACACAGTTAAAAGCACAAATAGATATCCTTTTGGTATTCTTTAGTCTTTTCAAGGATCCATCTCACATCCGCAATGATGTCTCTCGTTCCTCGCCCTTTCCTGAACCCTGCTTGCACTTCAGGTAGTTCTTGTTCCAGGTATGGTTGTAGTCTCTTTTGAATAATTTTCAGTAGAATCTTGCTGGCATGTGGGATCAGAGCGATTGTGCGATAATTTCCACAGTCAGTTGGATCACCTTTCTTTAGTATTGGTATAAACACAGATCTTTTCCAGTCAGTTGGCCATGATGTTGTCTTCCATATTTCTTGGCAGAGCCTTGTGAGTGCGGTAACAGCTGCATCGGATTGCTGCAATACTTCTATGGGAATCCTATCAATGCCCGGTGCTTTGTTCTTTGATAAGGCTTTCAATGCTGTTTCAACTTCTTCTTTCATCACCAATGGTTCCCGATCATAAGGTACAGGTTGAAATGGCTGTTGGTCCACTTGATCTTTATCATATAAAAACTCTGTATATTCCTTCCACCTTTTCTTGATCTTCTCAGCATCATTCAACATAGAACCTTGAGCATCTTGTAACATTCCAATTCGAGGCTGGAACTTTTTCTTTAACTCTCGTAGCTTTAGGAAAGCCAATCTTGTTCTTCCTCTAATAGTTTCTGCTTCTATTTCCTTGAAAGTGTCATTGTAGTACTTTTCCTTGTCCTGTTTTGCTGCACATTGGAAATCTCTGTTGAGTTCTGCGATTGTCTTTCTTTCTCCTTTGGCTTTAGCTTCTCTGCGTTTCTGGGCAATTTTCAGAGTTTCTTCCGTCATCCATTTTGGCCGTTTTTGCTTTTTCACCTTTTGTAGAAACTTCTCGCTTTCTTCCAACACAACCTTCTTGATGTAATTCCATAACTCTTCCAGAGCTCTGTCATTTGTATCTAAAGCAGCAAATCGATTTTGCAGGCAGTCTTTAAATTCCAGTGGTGTATTCTCAAGGTCATATTTTGCTGCATTCATGAGTGGTTTGCTCTTTTTCAACTTTAGCTTGAGTTTGCATATTAGTTAGTAGTTGATGATCTGTACCACAGTCAGCTCCAGGTTTTGTCTTTTTTGATGTTACAGAGCTTTTCCATCGTTGACTTCCACAGATGATGTCAATTTGATTTTTTTTTAATTATTGATTTATTGAATTAACAAATCCAGCAAGAAAATACACCATTTCCTTTCAATGAAAACAGAGTATATATGAATAACATTCAAAAGACTAATTTCAAAGAAACCTAAATAAATGTACTCCATTGTAATCCACATTTTGGAGGGAGAGAAAGAAACATCAAACCAAAGCAGAGACTTTGGATGAAGACATTAATAGATATTCTTAAAGAGACCTAAGATATCAGTTGACTACGGAGGACCCAGGATATATAACCAAATCTGAGGATATAATTAGATTACAAAAATTACTCTGGTGCAGGAATAACAGATGAAACATTAGCAGGATGTCTGGCATTAATGAAAGTATTCAGATCACTTGGATCAGAGAAAATGTATTTAACATCCTTAATAATAACCAGACACCTGCATGGGAATCTAAGGAAAAAAGATCCCCCAATTTTTAACACCCCTGCCTTATAAAGCAAAAATTGCGTTTTCCTCCTCTGTGTCTCCTTAACTAAATCAGGAAACAGAGATATTTTAAAGCCCAGGAAGGTTTGCAATCTTTTCTTAAAAAACATCTTAAGAAGCCAATCTTTGTCTGTAACAAGAGCACATTGAACCAATAATGTTGAAGAAATAGGTACAGAGAGTTCACCCCCAGTGTCCTCGAGCAAGCCAGTAACATCCAGGACGTTAAAATTCACAGTGGATACTGCCACAGAGGTCTCAGAACTCTTTTTTTCCACGAGGCAGATAGTATACCTTACTTAAAGGTGGAATCAGTTCAGCAGGAACTTTCAAAATCTCCAACATATACTGTTTAAACATGTCGACAGCTGCAACACCAGGAAGACGTGGAAAGTTCAAAACTCGGAGATTCACTGCCCTGGAGGCGTTTTCTAACACCTCCAATTTGTATTTAAGAATCCCATTTTCCTTAGTTAATGCAGCATGCATGTCAGTAACATTTTCCAGCTGAGACCCGAGAGTATTGTTCTGTATCTTCATTTGTGCACATGTAGACATTGCCATTTCAATATTCTCAGTGTTCTTCTGAATGTTGGCACTGTTCTCCTGGACCCGGGAGGCTACTAATGCAATTTGTGAATAAATCGTAGTAGAAAGAGTGGCAATCGCTTCCCAAATCGACTCTAGAGTAAACACCTTAGGGCGAACCAGAGGAGGGGGATCCGGCAATAGGGGAGTTGAAACCAACTGAGGGAAAGAACTTCCCAACAAGGAAGACTGCACCGGAGTTGTCCCCGCCAAAATACCACCCGAAGCCTCCCCGAGACTATCAGGGGACAGAGAGACCGATCGCTCAGCCAACACCCTCTCCGCAGCCGGCGTCTCCTCTTTGGGGGCAGTCGACACTGTAGAAGCTGAGGAGCGGTCCAAAGCAGCTGGGAGTGGCGGTGGAATCCTCGTTGCAGGAGAGAGAGACGTTTCAATGTCCGATGGAGGCGCCTGACTCTGTGCTAGACGGGACCAAGCCGGCTCTAATCTCCTGAATTTTATCCACAGGTAGCATAACAAAACGGTCCGTAGGACCAGAACTGGGTAACTGGGCCTCAGAGGGAACAGCCCTCAGTTTCCCCTTTCTCTTAGGCATTAGAGCAAACGGAAACACTCCGCAGCCGTCTTAGAAGACTCCTCCCCTTGAGTCAATTTGATTTTTTTTTTTTTTTTTTTTTTTTTTGGATATTTTATTTATTAACCATCATAAACATAACATCCAATACAGGTAAAGACAATAAGCCACAGCAGAGTGGAGTCTTATCTCCGCTGAGGGCAAGCAGTATACAGTTATGTAACAAATCCAAGCTTAATGCACAGTTGTATCCTTCTATGGTTAAACATTTTTCCAAGGTTATACATAAACCCCAGCCTCCCTACCCCTTCCCTTCCCCCGCCCCCCCAACCCCCCACCCCCACCCCCCATCATCGCAACCTGAACTCCACTTCAAGCAGCAATACCCTCTTGAGGGCTCGCACTCCCCTCCACTCCCCTAGTTCCCAGGCCATTAATGGCCCACATTTACCCACTTCACTCCGGCAGCGGGAGCCTAAACTCTGTATATAAGGGCCCCAGATCAACATAAAGGTGGCCCATCTCTTCGCTGAGCCCCGGGCCCTCCATCGCTCCGTCAGCATCAGTTGGTGAAAGCTATTGCGCCACTCCAGGAACATAGGCGGGTCACAATCTCTCCACTTGTGTAGAATCGGGCCCTTCCCCACCAAACATGCTTTCCGTACCAATAACCTTTCCCATCTCCCTGTGGGTAGGGTTTGATGTAATTGATCAAGAGTGACCAGAGATCCAGTCCAGGGAAACCTCTGTTGTAGCAATCGTATAATGTAGCGGTGAATATGGGACCAGTATGGGAGGATGCGCCTGCACTGCCACCACATGTGGGTTAATGTGGCCAAGGGAAGAAAACACCTAGGGCAAGACCCATCCTGCGTGATATGACTCCGTAATGCTCGTCGTGGCGAGAAATGCACCCGAGTTAGGGCCTTGTATTGGATTTCCCTCCATCGCGCTCCCTCCACCAACTCCACTATCCGCCCCACCGCCTTGCAAATCGTGCCCGGTAATACATCCCGCCCCAATTCACCTCCCCAAGCCATCTCAACCCTCCCATAGTCCGGCAGAACCCCGAAAGGTTCTAGCCGAGTCTTCAGCCCGGCTATCGTCGGGGGCGTATCCCCCCCCAGCTCAAACAATTCGATAATCTGCGCCGACCTATCCACCCCTAATTCCTCTCTGGGCAACGTGGCAATATAGTGAGAGAGCTGGAGATATGCAAAGTACTGAGTGGGGGGCAGCCGATACTCCTCTTGTAATTCCGAGAACGACTTGCATTTGCCCGTGAGATCGACGACATGCCCTACATATCTCATCCCCTGCTTATGCCAGAGCTGGAACGCTCTAGAGTCTGTGCCTGGCAGAAAGTGTACATTGCCTCGGATGGGTAGCCAGCTGGACACTTGCCAATTGCGTCGCCAAAAGCTATTTAACTGTCGCCATGTACGTCTCATCGCGTTTAGCATAATATTACGTGTGAGGCGCACTGGCAGTCGGGTACTATCCACATGTTGAGCCCCATCCAGTGAGAAAGGAGCCACAAAGGCTGCCTCCAATTCCCTTGGTGTGTATACATCCGTTCCCCCCAAACAGTCCCCAACATGCCGTGCTTGGCACGCCAAGGCATAGAGTCGCAGATCTGGAAGCCCAAGGCCTCCACTACGCCATTTACCAATCATGCGAGACATCGGGATCCGCGCTCTGGCCCCCTTCCACAAAAACCCCTGAATCTCCCGTTCCATTCTAAGCAAATCCCGGCGTAGTAACCAAACAGGCAGAGTTTGTAGCCAATAAAGGATGCGAGGCAGGATCACCATTTTAACTGCTGCGATCCTTCCCAACAGTGACAGTGGTAGCGGGTGCCAAGCTCGCAGTTGACGCCGCATCCCGGATAAAACATTCTCAAAATTAAAATGATATAGATCTTGCGGTAATCTCGTCAGGACAATACCCAGATATTTAACCCTATGATCAGACCATTTCAAGGGAAAAGTCTCTCCCCAACTGTCCCGCAACCGCCCCGAGACATCCAAGGCCATCGATTTAGCCGCATTAATCCTAAGGCCGGCAAAACTGCCGAACCGCCGGAACTCGGCCAGCAGGCGCGGTAATGAATCTCGCGGATCCTGCAAGTGCACCAGCATGTCGTCAGCAAAGGCCGCCATCTTGAATCCCTGGTTTCCCACCTCAATCCCCCGTATCTGCCTGTCCTGGTCTATACGCCGTATGAGCGGGTCCAAAGACAAAACAAACAACAAGGGGGATAGTGGACAGCCCTGCCTGGTGCCCCTGTGCAACGGAAAGGGGGCTGATAAGACCCCATTACACAGCACTCTGGCTGTCGGAGTATCGTATAAACTTTTCACCATGTCACAAAAAGCCTGCCCAAACCCGTACATTGGCAACAGATATTCCACATACCTCCAATCAACCCTATCAAATGCTTTTCTGCATCGAAGCTCACCAGGAGGGATTGCATCTGGTGGCCATGCACCCATTCTAAAGATGTTAGTATGCGTCGGATATTACGAACTGCATACCGGCCACGTACAAATCCCACCTGTGATTCATGCACAACATCACTCAATATTCCCGTCAGGCGCTCTGCCAAAATTTTCGCCAACAACTTCGCGTCGAAATTTAACAGAGAAATCGGTCTATAGGAGGCCGCTTGCAACGGATCTTTATCTGGCTTAGGTATCAACGTAATATAGGCCTGATTATCTCCCCAGCGCCTACTGCCTCTCTCTATTCGTTGACGATAAGTGTCCACTAACAGGGGGCTCACCCAGTTGGACAAGAGTTTGTAAAACTCAGCTCCATAGCCGTCTGGGCCCGGGGCCTTATAACAGCTGGCTCGCGTAATCGCAGATTGTACCTCCTGTAAGGTTATCGGTTGCCCTAGCTGAACCCGTTGCGTTTCTGTCACCTTTGGAAGGTTCAACTCTTGTAAATAGGTCTCCATAGTGCAGTGATTATGCTCTTCCGCTGCATATAGTTTCTGGAAAAAGTCTTTAAATAAAGCACTAATCACCTCCCGATTTTGCTGGAGTTTCCCTTGCTCATCCCGGAGAGCAGCCACCCCCTTCCCACCTCTTGGACCCCGCAAACAACGGCCCAACAGCTTCCCTGGTTTGTCGCCAAAACAGTATAAGCGAAATTTATAATATAGCAATGATTTCTTGGCTCTCTGGTGGAGCAATTCATTTAAGGCTACCTGAAGTTCCCATAACCGTTTCCGGTTAGACACTGTAGGTGCGTGACCACTAAGTACTCTCGCTCGAGAGACTTGTTGCTCCAGCCGAACAATTTGTTCTGACAGCAATCTTCGTTTCCGAGCCACAAACCCAATTATATCCCCCCTCAACACCACTTTAGCAGTTTCCCAAACCAGTTCCGGGTCATCTTTGTGTGCCTCATGGTTGAGTTCGAAGTCGCGCCAGCGCTGGCCCAGAAATTGCCGGAACTGGTTGTCCTTGTAGAGCTCAATTGGGAATCGCCATACACGAGATGTGCCGGTTCCACCCCCCCATTGCACCTCGATCCAAGCCATTGCGTGGTCGGAGATCTCCAGGGGGCCTATCTGTGCTTCTTCCACGTGCGCAAAGGTGGTCGTAGAAATCAGAAGATAATCTATTCTCGCGCTAGTCCCATGTGCCGCGAGACATGGGTGAACTCTTTCTCGGAGGGGTGCAAGAGTCTCCAAGGGTCTACCAGGCCCAATCTCGTCCGAAAGCGTTGCAACACCTGTGAGCCAAACGCTCTGTCGCGCTTCCCTCGGCCGCTGGAGGTGTCCAAGGCCACGTCAAACACCCCATTGAGATCCCCCCCCAGTAGCAGAGGTACATCGGGTAGTTGTTCCACTTTGGCAGCAATATGATCAAAGAACTCCCGGTCCAACACATTGGGACCGTAGACATCGCCCAGTAATATCTCCCGATCTTCCAACAGGCCCTTCAGTAACAGAAATCTCCCAGACGGATCTGCCACCTGGCTTTGCATCGTGAAACGCACCCGTTTGTGAATTAGGATGGCCACACCCCCCCTCTTCCCCAGTGCAGGCGCTCCCCACACCTGACCGACCCAATCCCGACATAATTTAGCATGTTCTTCAGCTGTTTGGTGTGTTTCCTGGAGCAGCGCAATATCGCAGCGTTGCCTAGCCAGAGCCTTCAATACTTTATATCGCTTTATCGGGCTACCCAACCCACATACATTCCAGGTTATTACCCTCAGAGCAACACGAACGTTTTACAGCGTAATTGCCAACACATCGCGTTAGGAGGGACCCTCCCAGCCTGGGGCCCTCTCCCATGTTTGCCAATACATTCCACCATATATTTCTGCATGGAGTTCAGAGTGCGATGCCCCCACCCCACCCCTCCCCACCTCCCCCTAATCCCACTACCCCCCTCTACCGTTAACCCTCTTCCCATCTCTCCCTACCTCAATCCTGACCCTCCCCCACCCCTTATCCTCTAAACCCCCCCTGTCACCCCCTCCAGGCTACTCCGCCTCTCCACAGGACTCCCGGCTCCGATCCCCTCCCCGGTAGCCCTCCCAAGACCCCTCCGAGTGTGCCCTGTCACCCCGCAATCGCAAATATCACCCACATTACCATAAACCTTCAGTTTCCCACCATTAGGCATGAAGGAACTATACCTTCCTCCCAATGCCCAAGAACTACCAAACCCGATAAACTAGGCCTCGGTGAGGCGTTCCCCCCCTCCCCCTCTGCGGGGAACCGCCAGCCATGACCCTCCCCCCGTCCAATTTTATCTCTCGCTATCCCCTCTCCTCCCACCAAGGCACCTTCGCTGCTGTTTGGCCAGCTTGTCTCAAGCGGGGCATGCCTGCCGGAGGGAAACACAGCCGACCACACAATCCGCATGGCACGGTTCGACCACCACAAATCGGTCGAGCCCCGGCTAACTCCCACAGCGGCAATCCCCGTCTCCCCCAGGTCCCCTCTCCCTCCGTCACCGCCGGCCGAGCATTGCGGCCGCGGCGCTCTACAAAGCATCTAGTCCGCTCCCCACCCAGAGTGCCGGTGAGGTGACGCCAGCGAGCAACCAGGCCCTCAGGTAGAGTCTTCCCTCGCTCTCTACTGGGGGCCACCCCACCCACAACAAACGGAGCCATGCTGACTCCCCTTGCACGATTGGCCCGGGGGCTCTATGCATGATCCGCACCCTCAGTAAGAGAGAGACTGTCAGCAGGAAATCTTAAACTGCCCACCAGCAGCAACCAATAGAAAGAAATTTGTTAGAACTAGTAACTTTGTTACAATACCATGCAAAAGGCAGTTCACTTCGCAGGAAGAAACAAAAAAGACACAGAGTTACTCCCGGTGGGCAGGACCGTTCCCAACCCGCAGCCAGGCCCTCGGATAGAATCCTCCCTCCCTCTCCACTTGGGGGGTCCCCCCACCCACAGCAAGCGGAACCATACTAATTCCCTTAGCACACTTGGAGCGGGGGCTCGAAACAAAATACGTACCCTTGGCAAGGGGAGGAAACATTTTCAGCATCAGATATTGAGTTCTGGACAGCAGTAATAAACAGAAGGGAGTGTAGGAGAACTAGTGACTTTGTTACCATATCATGAAAAAGGCAGTTCACCTCGCAGGAAGAAACAAAAAAAAAAAAAAAAAAGAGAAGAGAAAAAAAAGACACAAAGTTACTCCCGGTAGGCAGTGTCATTCTCAATACGCAGATAGCCAAGTATTATGTCCAGCTTCCTTCCACTTAGAAGGAGTTCTCATAGCCGCGTCGTGCAGCTGGCTCCCGGGGACTTCATTTTGGAGATGCCGATACCGTTTTCTTTTGGGTGCACAACCGTTTCACATAATCTTCTGCAGTGTCCGCCGACTCGAAAGTGCGGTGAGCGCCATCACAAAGCACGTGCAGCTTGGCTGGATACTGCACTGAGAATCGGATCCCGGCCGCGATGAGCTGTTCACAGAGGGGGGCATATTCGCGCCTTTTCCGGCTCACCGCCAGTGAATAATCTTGAGCCACTCGAAGTTTAATATTATTGTAAGACAGTTCCCCCTTCTGCCGGGCCGCTCGGAGAATGAGTTCCTTCTGCGGGAAGTGCAGAAACTTAGCTAAAACAATTCTAGGGCGAGGGTCACGCATTTGCTTAGCGCCGACCCGATGCACCCGTTCAATAGAGACTTTCCCGCCCAGCTCATCTTCTCCCACAAGGTGCTTGACTAGTCCATCCAGGTAGCCTCTGAGATCCTTGTCCACAACAGTTTCAGGAATCCCTAGAAACCGCAAGTTGTTTCTCTCTCCGTGACCTGTTTTCTAGGTCATCGAGCTTGGCTTCTTGCAGAGAGAGCTGGGATTTTAAGCCTGCTACCTCCATGGACAGCGTCTCCACCTTCTCTTCCACCGCTCCCACGCGGTCCTCGGCCTCTTGCAGCCGGTTACCCAGCTGATCTACAGAGGAGCGCAGTCCATCCATTTTACAGTGGAGAGCGTCAAACTGGGGCAGCAGAGCCGTCGCTACCGCTGCGGATATCTCGTCAAGTGATGTAGGTGATTTGGGTGAAGCCGGCATCGAAGTGGGGTCCGCCATCTTACTCGGGCCGGCACCCCGTTCCCGGTCTCGTCTGAGTGCTTTTACTGCCGTCGCCATGCAATTCAATCTCCCCCACAGCAGCAGAATATTCCACTGGCACTCCGATGCACGTTAGTCACCTTTTGGGCAGATAAATGCTGTTTGCCACGGTACGAAATCGCCGGCTTTAGCTCGGGGCTTCAGGACACACTCAGGATGCGACCTCTATCCTGTCCGCATCACGTGGTCTCCGAGTCAATTTGATTTTTATACAATCCATTGGGTGAAGTCCATGTGTACAGTCAATGCTTGTGTTGCTGGAAGAAGGTGTTTGAGATGAATAGATCATTGGTCTTGCAGAATTCTATCAGTCTTTCTCCAGCTTCATTTCTGTTGCCAAGTCCATATTTTCCAACTACTTTGCCTTCTTCTTTGTTGCCAACTTTTGCGTTCCAGTCACCCATGACTATCAGGATATCCTGTTTGCATGTTCTGTCAATTTCAGCTTGTACTTGTTCATAGAACTCTTCAATTTCATTCTCTTCTGCAGCTGTTGTTGGGGCATATACTTGAATTATAGTTGTGTTGATAGGCAATCCTCGTAGGCGAATAGAGATTAAGCGTTCACTGACTGCATTGTATTTCATTAGAGTTCTTGCAAGTTTCTTCTTTATTATAAATGCAACACCATTTCTTCTTTGTCTTTCATTTCCAGCATAGTAGACCATGTGATCATCTGATGCAAAGTGCCCCATGCCAGTCCATTTCAGTTCGCTGACACCCAACAGATCAAGTTGTACACGTTCCATTTCATTCTTGACCACCTCCAACTTCCCTTGGTTCATGCTTCGTACGTTCCATGTTCCAATGTGTAAGACATCTTTACAGCTTCTGACTCTCATTTCATGCGCAGCTACATCAGCAGTCAGACTTCCCGAGGGCTTTGATCCAACCACATCATAAATGCTGGCTTTACTCTGAAAAGTCTTGAGCTCTTCCCCAGTAGCTAGTTGAGTGCCTTCCGACCTGGGGGGTCTCATCTTCCAGCACCATAGCACAATTTGTTTTGTTGTAACTATCCTTTGGGTTTTAATGGCAAGATACAGAAGTAGATTGCCGGGCCTTTCTTCCACGCAGTTTAAGTTTGGTGTTGCCGCCGTCAACACTGTCCCATTCTGCTGCTGCCCAGATGGGTGGTTTGTCTTGGTCTGGCACCTCAGCTGAGACCTGTCCATCTTGGGAGACCCTGCCAGTAGTTAAACTACCGATAGTTTAGCTCTCAGCATCACTGATGCGCGCAAGCCCTCACAGCACGACAAGCTGCAAACCAAGTGAGAGTTCTTTATGATTCCTAGCATTTTATTTGCCGCCTTGGCTGCCACTGCACACTGGGTGGAGGGTTTCAGCATGTTATCCACGATAATGCCTAAATCTTTTACCTGGGTGGTGGTTCCTAATGTGGAACCTTGCATCGTGTAACCATAGTTTGGGTTATTCTTTCCTAGGTGCATAACTTTGCACTTGACCACATTAAACTTCATCTGCCATTTGAACGTCCAGTCTTTCAATTTATCAAGGTCCTCTTGCAATTTTTCATAATCTTCTTGTGTGTTAACAACTTTGAATAATTTTGTGTCATCTGCAAATTTGGCTACCCATTTTCAGGTCATTTATGAATATGTTAAAAAGCAGCGGACCCAACAAGAGGGGTGACAATGGACTCCTCTGGTGGGTCTCTCTCCACAGCTCAAACAGAGGAGAATATGCCACATTAATCTTCAATCGGTCTGTCGGCTGCGTATACAACACCTGGATCCAATGTTTTAAAGGGTCTCCAAGACCCATCCTCTCAAGAACCTGAAATAGGTATAGCCAATAGACCCTATCAAAGGCCTTCTCATCTACAGTAAGGAGAAGAGCCGGACCCCACCCTCTTTTGCTGTTTGAATTAAGTTAAGGATTTTTCAGACATTATCTATCCACTACCTGCCCGATATAAAACCAATTGGTTGCTGTGCAGGGCAACAGAGACTGTAATCGATTTGCAAATTCCTTGACACAAATTTTTTGGTCTCTTCCCAATAAAGAACTATGGCGGTAGGAGCCACATAGGGTCCTTCCCTTCCTTTACAAAATCGTAACATCCACCTCTCATACGTGGGGGCATAATTCCCTCTTCCAGGAAGCCATTATATACTCTCACTAACAGGTCCACTAACTGATCTGGGAAGGTCTTGTAGAAAAAATTCATGTACCCATCGAGCCCAGGTGTCTTTGAGCATGGCAGCCCCTTGATCACCTGAAGGATCTCAACCAATGAGATGGGGTGGCCCAAAATACATTTTTCCTTCTCAGAGATACAGGGAAAGTCAAAGCCTCGTAGATAGTTGCCAGTTTGATCTGGCATAGCCTCCCATTCACGGGTTTACAGCTCTCTATAGTATTCCACAAAATGTTGTTCGATACTCTTCTGATCAAAAAGCTCCACCCCCTGCCTGTCTTTAATTTTTCAGATCATATTACGCGGTTGGGCCTTCCGCAACTTAAAAACCAATAGCTTCCCAGCTTTATTCCCGTATTCAAAGTGCACCTGTCTCAATTGATCAAGTGTCTGCCTTATCTCTGTAACTGAAGGTCATGCAAACTCTTTTTCTTGCTTGCCAGTACCTCCCTCAGGCGAGGATCCTGAATTACCCTGCTTCATTTGTCACTCCACCCGTTTAATTTCCTTATCTAAAAGGTCCTGTGCTTTTTCTCTTTCTCTTTTTTTATGAGCACCCAGACTAATCAAGTGGCCCCTCACCACCATCTTCATACAATTCCAGAGAACACCAGGATTACAATCTCCAGTATCATTTAATTCCAAATAGTCCAGAATTACCCCCCTAAGATGAGCACAGGCTGAGCACAGGGTCTTCCATGAGGGTGTTGAGTCGCCACACCTCCCATGAACATGAAGAGGGTCTGATCCCCATTCTTACCCAAATGGGGGCATGGTCAAACCAAGTCCTATCCGAGATTCAGCACTCCCGTATGACTTCCTCAAGGCCCCTACTACCCCATAAATAACCTATATGTGCATACTGTATGAATCATGAACCCCAGAGTAATATGTGTAATCACGCTTTCCTGGGTGTTTTATATTCTTAGATCAACTAAATCAAAGAGGCGGGCCCACGCTCTAAATCCCTGGTTTCCTGGGGTGTGCACCGATCCCACCCCTCTTTGAAGTCTCTACTCTTGGATTACTTGCCAAATTAAAATCACCCCCCACCAAAACCTGTCCCTCCACAAAACTTCCCATCACTTGGGCATCCTGATCAAAAAACGGCCCTGGACCACATTAGGGGTGTACAGGCTGCCAAAAGTAAATTTTTGACCTCCTACTTCCCCCTTCACAAACAAGTAACAGCCCTCCCTATCTCTACAGGTATCGATCACTTTGAACTGGAGACCCAAAGCCAACAGAATCACAACCCCGCCCACCTTTTTCCCAGCACAATTGGAGGCAAACTAACCAGTCTTAAATTTCTTGTGCGTTACCTAGAATTCATCCCACTGCAATAGAATGGTCTCTTATAAATAGGCTACTTGGAGCCGGAGCTGGGAGAGCTTTTTAAAAAGTAGTTGGCGCTTGTATGGAGATTTGAGCCCTCGGACATTGAGGATCCCTATACGCACATCCCCCATATCACCCAAAAAGATACCCATGTACCACCCACTTTCCTTGATCCCCGTCTGTTCCAACCTCATCTTATGCATCTATCCCTCCTCGCACCCCTTTCCCCATAACACCACTTTCAATTGTTCCATCTGGGTTCCCGCACTTGCCACAATTGCCCCCCTTCAATCACATACTATAAACACAACAACCCGCCAGCACATGTCCATCCTCACATACCCCCGAACCCCTATAAGTACGTAAATAGCTGCATCACAAACCGGTAGGCCCTCTGGACAAACACTTTGCTCCTCTCCCTCTTGCGCAGTCCTCTCCAGAGGGGTCGTCTTTGAATCCTGGGGGGAGATCCCCTCCTCCCTGCCCTGGTACTGATACTGTTTGTATTTCTGGGGTCTCCCCTGAGATTGTCGGGAGAGATAAGTTTGTGATTAAACTGCCTACGCTGGTTCAGTCAGTGACGCTGGGTATCTCTTCGGAGCTCCCAGCCCTGCCTTCAGAATTGGATGTTACTTTAAGAGATCTGTGGGGTGCTTTGAAGTGTATTGATTCTAAAGTGTCTGCTGTTTTTGGTTCTTTCACTACTTTCTCACAAGAAACTGCAGTTGCTGTGTGGCAGCTTGATGAGAAAGTTTCCTTGATTGATAAGGCTGTGTTAAATTGGAATCCCAGGTGCTCCCACTTCAGTCTACAAATGTGATGGGAATTAAGGATTCCTTGATTTTGCAATCAAAGTAGAGTCGCTTGAGAATTCCATGCGGGCTTGTAACTTAAGATTTTTGAATTTTCCCTACACCTCTTTACTGTCACCAAAAATTATTTTTGATAAGTATGTAAAAGAAATTCTCGCCATATCTGATGTTCTTGAGGTTGTACAGATTTATTATATTCCTTCTGGCACTAAGAAGATAAACGCTACAGAGGGTGAATTGGATGAGATTGTTCCTAATGTGGCAAATCTCACCACCTTTCTTGAGGATTCCTCAGATAATATTAACACTCGTTCCACTTTGCTGGTCACCTTTTCTTCTGTTGTAGTTAAGCAACGTATCTTAAAAGCATTTTTCAATGTGAAATCAGCTTTATTTTGTGGTCAGAAAATTAATATCTTCCCAGATGTGTCACGTAGCACCCAATTGAGACGCAGGCAGTTTCTATCCTTAAGCCACGCATCTTGGAATTGGGTGCTACTTTTTTCTTAAGATTTCCTTGTAAGTGCCTGATTACTTTTGAAGGTGCTTCTTTTGTTTTCCTTGATGTAACGCATTTGGAAAGATTTTTGATTGCTAGGCAGGGCTCAACGGGGTCTGGTAGTATTGATGGTGGTTCCTCCTAGTAGGTGGCCTTTGGCCTTGGTTACTTTATTAATTGTTTTTCCTTTTTATAGTATGCAGCCAACTCCCGTGATGTGGTCTGTAATAGACTGATATTGCTTGGATGTTTATTCTTTATTTTGTACTGATTTCATTTTTCTGTTAAATATCGGCATTATGTCCTGTATTAATTTGGTTATTGTATATGACTAAAAGACCTTAATAAAAAAAAAATAGCTGCATCACACCCATTCCACAAAATAAATGCAATAGTAGAGATGAGAACCTTTCAAGGCCATCACAGGCCATAGCATCAAGAGTATTTACAATACGCTCATCCTAATAACTGTCCTCATCAAGCCAGGGGATCTGAACCCTGCTTTTGCTTATCAGATTGACACAGGAATCTTTTACCACCCTGATGGGCTCTTTCCCATTGGGGTTTAGGTACCCCTGGCTTCTTAACCTCCAGAGGCCGCGGTGTATCCGTCGGCAGATCAGGCTAGCCAGCATCCTTCAAGGAGTTCAGTGCCTCCTCTGGGGTCTGGATGCAGTCTGTATGGCCTTCAGTGGTGAATTGTAGACCAAATGGAAAGGTCCAATGATATTTAACATTCTCTTTTTGGAGGCGTTGAGTAACTGGCCTAAAGTCCCAATGTTTATGGTGATGGCCAATAAGTCATTATAGAATTCAGTATTAGCATTGTCCCACTGGAATTAACCCAGTTTGCAAGCAGCTTGCAGCATAACTTCTTTTGATGCAAATTCACGTAGGCATGCCAAGATGTCACGCAGTTTCCCACTTCACGGCTGGCCCTGGGTGTGGTGCGCACATTCAATTTTAAAACATAGCAACGCTGGGTCTAACAGGGCCACTTGAATCACCCCCCCTGCAGATGTACTCCACCAGCTCAACGTAATCCATCAGGCCTGTGGACTCCAGGAATCCCCGGATGCGAATGTTACAGCATCTGGAGCGATTTTCAAGATCCTCCAGTTCAATTGAGGATCCTCTTGTGCTTTCATTGCCGCAGAGATTTACCAGATCACTCCCACTAAGACCTCATTGTGTTCCTCCATGTGGGATAAAGTGTCTTTGATCCACTGGCCAAGCTCATGAATATCAGCCCTGACATCCGCCATCCAGGTTTGTACATCCTGCTATAGCGATGTCTCGTTTCATTTAAATAATCAGTATATTTCGTGGGTATTCCTGCGCCATGATCTCCAGCCATGGCTGTTTTGGCAGAGGCAGAGTCTGGAACCTTGCCCACCATTTTTGGCCCACTGCCGCCTGCTGCATCGCAGTTTTTAAAAGCATAAGACTTGAGGTCCACAGGGGCTTTTTTCGCCACCCCAGCCATCCTCGCACCCGTCGCAAGCTTGGGGTTCCACTGAAAGGTGAGGTCCGCAGGATATAACCAGCAAACGAGGCAGGTTGTGCTTGTCCATTGGGAGTACTTGGCTTAGGTGGCCATCATGACTGTGACATCACCAGAACCCCCCTTTGTTTTCTTTAATTTAACCCTCCAATTTCTTCAGAGAGAGGTAAAGGAATCAAGTTGGAAGTTGCATTATTAATGCCATATCACAAATTGGCTAGCAAAAGATGTTTTGTAGCATTATCCTCTCTCCTGATGTCAAGATCTTTAACTTCTTTTCAGTGACCCAGAACTCCTAGAGGATTATTTACTAACAGTTGTGCATGCTAAGGCTGTTGTTGTGTGTTATCTGCTATAGAGCTGAGGTAATGTTCAAACGGCCTTAGCAAGCTAAACATTAGTAAATGATCCTCTTAATGATATAAGAGGTGTAAAGTTGCTCCCATGCCTGTGTCATACCATACAGTATGTTCTACAGTATTGCCTTCAAGCTACCTTACTAGTGATCCACTTGATTTAAAAAAAAATTTAAAGTACAGGTACATGCTGATTCTTTGCATTCGTTGAAAACATTGCAGAGTCTTCTCAGTGGCTGCCAGAATTTTCCAAGGAAGAATTAGTCCAAAAGTTAAACACCACATCAAAGAGTATTGATCATTTGAATGGGCTTCTTCATGAGACTGAAGCAACCAATGCAATTCTAATGGAACAAATTGTGGTAAGTGCCCTTATTAGCTGATGAATTGTGATGTCATGTTCTCATTAACCTAAATGTTTTTCCTTGCAATCACAGGTTGGACAGTGGTCTGTCAAGCTAAATTTCAGAATGTCTATCTGGAATTCAGCTGTATAGACTCGCTATTTAACAGCTGTAAAAGAGCCACCTGACTGATGACTGAACACAGTTTAGGACATCTATCCAGAGGGTCATTGTGAGTCGACACAGACTCAACGGTACTTAACAACTATTACACTTTACTAATTTGGTTTTAAGCATTACTCTTGTTCAGTGCTGGTGTGCTTTAATATGTCAGAAATATGCTTAAAGCCACCTCTGGAAACAAAGTTGTGACCACCAATTTAGATGTCTTATCTGTATGATGTTTTCTATAGAGCAGTGGTTCTTAACCTGAGTTCAATCGAACCCTAGAGGTTCGGTGAGTCAGTCTCAGGGGTTCGGCGGAGGTCAAGACACAAGACACCCACCCGACTCATATGATTCGTGATGACACGCCCTGCTTGGCCATCATTGGCTGCAGGTGATCACGCTACATTGCTTGGCCAATCTGTGCTGCAGGGAATTTGGTGCACTCGGTAGTCGACTTGTGACTGTCGTGATGGTATGTCGTGTGATTTCTTTCTTAATATTTTAATCCATACTAACTATGTCAAGCAAAAAAGAAAGTGGTCGGACGAATATGTACAACATGGATTCGCATATATAACAGAACGTGATGGGAGTCAGCGTCCTATCTGCATGATTTGCAATGCCAAGTTAAGCAATTCTAGTCTAGTACTGGCAAAACTAAAGGAACACTTCCTTAACCTGCATGGAGATGGGGAATACAAGAACACAACGCTTGCTAAATTCAAGGTGAAGAGAGCCAGATTAGATGAAAAGGCTACTCTGCCTGCTCTCGGCTTTGTACCCATCAACAAACCGATCCTCACAGCATCGTACGAAGTTGCTTACCTGATCGCAAAGCAGGGCAAACCACACACCATTGGTGAAACACTCATAAAACCAGCTGTGTTGAAGATGGCGAATCTGATGCTGGGAAAAGTGGCCGAAGTTAAATTATCCCAAATTCCTCTTTCAAATGACACGATCAGCGACAGAATAGAGGACGTGAGCAAAGACATCTTGGCTCAAGTAGTTGCAGATCTGATTTCAAGCCCAGCAAAATTCAGCCTCCAACTCGACGAGACCACAGACATTTCTAATCTAAGTCAGCTTGCTGTATTTGTGCGCTATGTGAAAGACGACATGATAAAGGAAGATTTTTTATTTTGTAAGCCTCTTACAACAACAACTAAGGCAGCCGATGTGAAGAAACTTGTGGATGACTTCTTCAGAGACAACAATCTTTCGTGGGATATGGTTTCTGCAGTTTGTACGGACGGAGCTCCAGTCATGTTGAGAAGAAAGTCTGGTTTTGGTGCGCTAGTGAAAGCCAATGCACCACACATCATTGTTACACATTGTATTCTGCACAGGCATGCGTTGGCAACAAATACCTTGCCTCCAGAAATGACAGAAGTATTAAAAATTGTAGTGGAATGTGTGAACTATGTGCCGAAATAGTGCACTGAGGCACCACATCTTCAGTGAGCTGTGTAAAGAAATGGGCTCTGAATTCGAGGTACTTCTGTACCATTCTAACGTTCGGTGGTTATCCCGGGGACAGGTGCTGAATTGTGTTTTTGCCATGCATGTGGAATTAGCCCTGTTTTTGCAAGAGCACCAACATCGTCATGCAGATTGCTTCAAAAATTCTAAGTTCATTCTCATTTTAGCGTACATGGCTGATATATTTGCATCTCTCAATCATCTCAATCAGCAGATGCAGGGTGGTGGAGTCAACATCATCGAAGCGTAAGAAAACCTGAAGGCTTTTCAAAAAAAGCTACCGTTATGGAAACGACGAACCGAGAACGATAACTTCGCAAACTTTCCCCTGCTTGGACGACTGTGTAAGTAAGATCGAAGATGTGTCTGGAATCGGAGACATTTCTGTACCCACGGAACTGAAGCAAGCAATTGCCACGCACTTAGATGAGCTTGCAAAGTCTCTCGACGGATACTTCCCTACAAGAGAGTCATATCCAGCATGGGTGAGACATCCGTTCACGTTTGGTGTTGAGACAGCAGATGTCAATGATGAATACCTCGACGAAATCATTGAAATTCAGCAGAGCCAGGTTCAACAGCAACTCTTCAGAACAACAACGCTCTCAACGTTTTGGTGTCGACAAATGGTAACGTATCCTGTTATTGCTAGGAAAGCCCTGGAAATTTTTATACCATTTGTTACAACATATCTTTGCGAGCAATCCTTTTCGAGGATGCTGGACATAAAAACGAAGAAAAGGAACAGACTTTGCTGTGAAAATGACATGAGAGTGGCACTTGCCAAGGTGAAGCCACGCATTTCTGAACTGGTCTCTCAAAGGCAACAGCAGAAGTCACACTGATTTGCAGTAAATATTCATTATTATTGTAGCGGTGTAGCCTGATGGAAATTAGGTGATGGGTGTGTGTTAAAATGTTAAAAATAATAAATAGCATAAATACAATAAGTTCATTATTGGAATACATAAGGTTAAAAATTAAAACCATTTCAGTGTGAAAAGTTATGTATGTAATTTGTTGTGAGTTCATGCATTGTATTGGTTTTGTTCTTTGAACACAGTGATGTTAATGCATGATTCATTTTGTGAACCAGTAAAACATATACCTATGTCTTGAATTTGAAAAAAAAGTCATATTTTATTTTTCAATAAAGAAGGATTTGGTGAATGTGCATATGAAACTGGTGGGGTTCAGTACCTCCAACAAGGTTAAGAACCACTGCTATAGAGTGAGGAGGAAAATTACCATATTTTCCGGCATATAAGACGACTGGGCGTATAAGACGACCCCCTACTTTTCCTTTTAAAATATAGGGTTTAGCCTATACTCGCCGTATAAGACTACCCCTCTTCCAGCGCACACCAAAAAAAAATAAAAAAACATCAGATTTGCTTCAAGCTGCTAGATATTTTGGGCCACAAGACTGACTTGTGGCACCAAAGTTTTCCCAAGGTCTGCTATGGTTTTCTATATGAAATCAAGGCTTGTTAGCATAAACTGAGACAAAGGCAAATGCAAACCTAGTGTTCCAGCGACGCAGGTCTCCAAAACAGAGTCATTCACACAAATTGTCTGTAATGAATCCTGCAGTTCCCCTTCATCCACAGAAAACTGCCTGATGTCTCTCACACTGTGGGCATCTGATTCATCGTG
Organism: Ichthyophis bannanicus; assembly: GCA_033557465.1. Lineage (NCBI taxonomy): Eukaryota > Metazoa > Chordata > Amphibia > Gymnophiona > Ichthyophiidae > Ichthyophis > Ichthyophis bannanicus. The sequence goes on along the minus strand of CM066035.1, from coordinate 598,690,907 downwards.
CAGGGAGACTGAGCTCTTAAACCCTGCTCTCTCTCCCCTTGTACTGCCATTTCTCAGTCGTCAAACTGAGCTGAGGCAATTGGAGAGCTTTGCAAGGGCAGCTGTGATGGGGGTGTTCTCAGATCTGGATTTAGTGAGAGGTTATGCCCAGGAGATCCAACAGGTTCACCTGCTTTCCACAGCTTCTCCAGCGGGGCAGAACAGGATACCACACGATAGGAATCCATTGGCCCCACCACAGGTACTGGCCCTACTGCTCTAGCTCGCGAGAAATAAAAGCAAATACCGGTAATAAAAAGAATCACTGCTCACCCGCAGCCCTGGAAACGGCGGTTTTTCTGCCGTTCAGCATAACAGCTGATTGGTTGATTGGCAGCTTGTGGAGGAAGGGGGAGCTCCTGCTCTCACCCCCGGTCAGATCACTGCTCACCTGCAGCCCTGGAAACGAGACAGAGCCACGTCGCAGAACGTGTACCGGCGTATAAGACGACCCCCGACTTTTGAGCATATTTTCAGGGCTTAGAAAGTCGTCTTATACGCCGGAAAATACGGTAGTGTTATGGTTTTCTCTGAGTTATCTCAAAGGGTTGTGGTGCCCCGAGCCGACCTCTCCTTTTGTGCCCCATCTTTGGGCCAATTTTGCGGTATGAGCAGTACACATAGTTAACTGCCAGAACTGTTAACGGCTTTTAAATGTTGGCACCAGCATATAATCTAATCCACATATTCAGTGCCATTATCCATATACAGTTACAGAATACCTTGAAATACTTAGGCATGGTGTTCGATTCTGAGCTCTCTTTTCACCTCAAGTCTCTAATCTTTCAAAGCTCTCTTTTCTGGCCTTACAGAGGTTTCGTACCATTCAGCCATTTATAATAAACAAGCCCAAATTACGGTACTGGTACATAAGCTCTGTCCCACCTGGGCTGTTGTAATATAGCATATTTGGGCCTTCCACAATATTAATTAAAAAGACAACAAACTATCCAAAATTTTGCAAATCGTATTCTGCACCGTGCTCGTTGTTTCAACCATGCAACTCCACTTTTAATTCAAAACCATTGGTTGCCTGTTGCGGCAAGAATACAGTTTAAGGCATTATCCCTGGTTCATAAAATTCTACATGATTCTACTCCAGACTATCTGTCAGCTATTATTTCTTTCCATGCTCCAGTCAGAGCATTGCGTGTGCTTCATGGGCAACATTTGCGGTACCCTTCTCCCATATCAGTTAACTCTGACAGCATGCATAAATCAGCCTTTTCATTAGCGGCTCCTACCCTTTGGAATTGTCTTTCAGCCCCAGACCGCCTAGCGCCTAGTTTTAAGAGCTTCAAAAAGGCTCTTAGGATTTTTCTTTTTAAAACCTCTTTTGACCTGCCCCTTTGTGCTACATAGATGTCTCAGTCTCAACGCTATCCTAGGAACTGTTCACCTCTCCCATTTTTGGAGGTCTCTACCCTCTGAAGAAGCTGTTCTTATTTTTCTGTCCTATACTTCCCTGTTATTGAATGGAAGTTCTTGTTTTCCTATTTCCATGGTTTTGACATTGTAAACCTCAAAGATTGTGTACAGTGTTGCGGTACATTAAGTGACCAATAAACCATATAGGTAGCAGCACTGAATGTACAGATTGTCAGGCCTAAATTAAACAAACAACTTTTCTAATAGTTGAATATTTCTGTCACCGTGGTAATTTTTTGCCTGCCCTTGCTCTTCCGCTAACCCAGTCCACAAACAAATGGATAATATATGGCTGTTGAGTGATTAAAAGTCTAGTATTACATACATTCTCCAGGACCAAGCAGGAAGTCAGTCCTCACATATGGGTGACATCGACGCCGATGGAGCCCCTGCGGAGCATTTCCCCAGCTTTCTATGAAAGCCTTTGGGAATACTGCACGCATGCGCGGTCCCCTTCCCACCTAAAGGTGCCATCTTGCTCCGTCTCTCTTTCTCCGTGGAGCCCTTCGGACGTGTGTCCTTGTTCACCTGGAAAATAGTCAGATTTTTTTGTCTATACCTTGCGATTTTCTTCGCGGTTTTTGTCCGGTTCGACGCCGGTTCCCCTTCCCGCCGGGTTCAGTACACCGGTATCGAGCCCGATCTTCTTTTTTGTTTTTTGCCCTTCGTGGCTGGCGTTCGCGCCCTTTTTTTCCTTTTCCCTGGAAGGCCAGTCCTTTGACCTCGCGGGGACTCTTTTTTTCCCCGATGGCTTCCAGTGGTTTTAAGAAGTGTGATCGGTGCAAGAAACTAATGTCTCTCACCGACACACACGACTGCTGCCTTCGGTGCCTCGGTCCTGATCATGATCCTAAGATCTGTGGACCGTGTGGGAAAATGTCCACTAAGGCACTTCGAAGTCGTCAGCACCAGAAGGAAAGGCTTTTCTCCAACTCGGCCTCCAGCCTGGCCCGGACCTCGTCTGAGGCCTCGATGTCTCGGGAGTCTGACCCCGAGCATCGTTGGGGCTCCTCAGATAGGGGGTCCCCCGAGCGGGAGTGAAAGAGGAAGAAGCGGCTCACGAGGGTGGCATCGGAGGAGGTCCCTGGCTCCTCCAGGGCTAGGTCTCGGACCCCCGACCGCTGTCCTGGGCCCGTGGAACAGGAGAAGCCGTCAAAAGTACCTCGGGTGGATCTGGAGTCTGCTGGACTCGTAAGTCCTGTTGTCCTCAAGGACTCTCCTCCCAGGGAGCCGACGTCGGGCCCGGCGCCGCCGGGGCCCGAGTCAGTAGCTGCTGAGTCTCCTGAGCTGGGTCTCAGGCTGACAGCCTTGGAGTGCAGACTATCTGCCTTCATGGATCAGCAGCGGGTGCTGATGGCCAGCATTGCTGGCACATCTGTCCCGACCACCGGGACGTCGAAGTCGACCCTGGAGACCAAGCCGATACTCGAGACCATGAAGGCTCGAGGTCGTCCTCGGTAGCGATCACCCTCGACCTCCCGATCGGGACAGAGGGCGTCGACGCCGGTGCCTTTGGCATCGGGGCGGGTGCTGCCGGGCCCCGCGCGGTCTGAGCCCAACTCCTCTTCAGACGAGTCCGCCTGGGAGACGGAGGATGAGGAGTCCCCCGATACCTTTAAGACTCGGTGCGTCCCGTCGGTACTCACCGCATTATGTGCCCCGGTTTTGATCCCCCCCCCCCCCCCCGGAGGATATCCGGTTCTTGGAGTTCATGCAGGATATGGCCACTGCTTTGGCGATCCCGGCGGATCCCGAGGAGGAGCCTCGAGCCAAAGAGCTCGAGGCCCTCCAGTATGACTCTCCTCCGAAGGAGGCCTTTACTGTGCCGGTTCCACCGATGCTGGAATGGCTCCTCTTCCAGATGTGGGAGGCGCCGGTTCTGAGCAAGCGGGTCGATTCCATTTATCGACTCCTTAAGAGCCCTGGGTTTCAAAAGGCGCAGCTACCGCACCATTCCATGGTGGTGGAATTGGCCATGCATCGTCTGCAAAGTCAGAAGATGCACTCCGCGGTGCCCCCTGGCAGGGAGGCCTGGAACCTGGATGCTTTCGGTAGAAAGTGCTTCCAAGGCTCGATGCTTGCTTGCCGTGTCCAGTCTTACCAGCTGTACATGGGCATGTACTTGCGGGACCTGGCAAAGGAGCTTGCCGGGTTCTCTGCTGGTCTCTCCGGGGAACCTTTGCAGAGGTTCAAGTCCTTGTCTTCGGGGATTCGGGAATGCTCTAAGTTTATGTCCCAAGCGGCCTACGATGGCTTTGAGGCTTCGGCCCAGGTTGCGGCTGCCGACATCGCGGCTCGACGCCAGGCATGGCTGCAGTGAACGGACCTCGAGCCATGGGTTCAAGACAAGTTGGTCAATGTCCCTTGCCGAGGTGAAAACCTTTTTGGCAAGCCCATGGCCGAGAAGGCTGCTGAGCTCGAGACCGAGCACCTCACGAGGACAAGGCTGTCTCGAAAGACTTCTGCCCCTTCACACAAGAAGAAGGGCTCAGGTAAAAATCCCTTTTACCCAAGGAAGGCGACTGCCTACAAACAGTACCCGACTTACCAGGCCTCCCCCGCTCCCCCACAGGGTCAGCAGGCCAAGGGGCAGGGACATGGGCCCCGTAGGCAGAAAGCCCCCAAGCCTCCGGCTCCTGCTCCTACTCCTACTCAGCAGGGTGGGGGGTTTTGACTCCCAAGGCATAGCCTCTCCATCCCTGCTGTCCCATCCCTGCACAGGAGGTCGCCTAGCCCTGTTTGCCCACCGGTGGCCACCCATTACAGGGGACAACTGGGTCTTAAGCATAGTCCAAAAGGGCTACCTGCTTCATTTTCATCAGTTGCCTCCTCCCTATTTTCCAGGAGAGCCTCCAAGACCACCTCTCCATACAGCCCTCCTCCTGCAGGAGCTTCAGGGTCTTACGAGACCAGGCGGTGGAGCCTGTTCCTCTCCACCTCCAAGGTCACGGGTTTTACCCCAGGTACTTCCTAGTACCAAAGAGAACAGGGGATCTCAGGCCTATTCTCGACCTCAGAAATCTCAACAAGTTCTTACAGAAGGAAAAGTTCAAGATGCTTACTCTTGGAACACTTCTGCCCTACCTCCAGCAGGGAGATTGGCTATGCTCTTTAGATCTAAAGGATGCGTACACTCACATCCTCATTCATCCAGACCACAGAAAGTACCTCAGGTTCATTGTGGGAGGAAACCATTATCAGTACAGAGTGCTGCCCTTTGGCCTCACCTCCGCCCCAGAGTCTTTACCAAATGCCTGGCAGTGGTGGCAGCCTACTTGAGAAATCAAGGTATCTTTGTCTTCCCCTATCTGGATGACTGGCTCATCAGGGGTCAGACGTGCCAGGAGGCCAGGCAAGCCACCCTCCGAACGATTTCTCTGCTACAGCATCTGGGGTTTGTCATAAACTTCGCAAAGTCCACTTTGCTCCCCTCCCAAAGAATTCATAGGGGCAAGACTGGACTCTGTGCAGGCAAAAGCTTTCTTGCCAGAAGACAGAGCCCAAAGACTGATGACCTTGGCAAACCAGTTTCACGGTAGGTCACTGGTCTCCGCCAGGCTCTGCCTGAGGCTTCTTGGCCACATGGCTTCGACAGTGCATGTCACACCCCATGCCAGGCTTCATATGAGGCCTGCACAATGGTGCCTCAGAGCTCTGTGGTCGCAGGCCACAGGCAGCCTCAGAGACAGAGTACGGATGTCCAGACCATTCCTGCACTCCCTACGTTGGTGGCTGCATCCCTCCAACTTACTGGAAGGGATGCCCTTTCAGCCACCTGGGTTCACAGTGGTATTGACCACCGATGCCTCTCTACAGGGCTGGGGTGCACACTGTCTGGGCAAGTGCACTCAGGGCCTGTGGTCTCCCTGGGAGGCCCAGCAGCAGATCAATCTACTGGAGCTTCGGGCTATTCGCCTAGCCCTCAAGACTTTTTCTCAAACCCTGGCTTGCCAGTCTGTTTTAGTGCAGACAGACAATCAGGTAGCCATGTTTTATGTGAACAAACAGGGAGGCACTGGGTCCAGGCTCCTTTGTCAGGAGGCGCAGGACCTTTGCTTGTTTGCGCTCCAGCACAACAAGTTGCTCAAGGCGGTTTATCTCCCTGGCCAGGAAAATTACCTAGCAGACAGGTTGAGCAGAATTCTGCAGCCACACAAGTGGCAGCTCCATCCCTTGGTAGTTCAGAAGATGTTCCTGAGATGGGGACTTCCATCCATAGATCTCTTTGCCAGTCCCCTGAACAGACAGCTGTCCCAGTTCTGCTCCAGGCAACCGCATCCTCTGAGACTAGCAGCAGATGCTTTTCTGATTTCCTGGTCCCAAGGCCTCCTATATGCGTTTCCTCCCACGCCTCTGGTGGCCCGAACCCTGTTCAAAGTTCTAAAGGATCAGGCCTCGGTCCTTCTGGTAGCCCCCAGGTGGCCGAGACAACCTTGGTTCCCACTTCTGCTTCAGCTAGCAGTGGACACTCCACTACCTCTAGGGTTGCAGCCCGACCTTCTGTCTCAAGACCAGGGGTCTCTTCTGCACCCCAATCTCAAATCTCTCAATTTGATGGCCTGGAAGCTGCAAGGGTAGTTTTGGCTCCATGGGGCCTACCTCCTGAAGTTGAAGAGGTCGTCCTGGCCTCTAGGAAGCAGTCCACTAGAAAAACCTATGCCCTGAAGTGGAAGAGGTTTTCTGTGTGGTGTCAGCTGTGTACAGAAGATCCTTTCTCCTGTACTTTACCCAGTGGTGCTTCAGTACCTGCTACACTTATCCATTCAGGGCCTTAAGTCCAATTCTGTTCGGGTCCACCTCTCAGCTTTAGCAGCTCACCACTCACTGGTGGAGGGGCACTCTATCTCGGTTCACCCCTTGGTGTCCCGGTTCCTCTGAGGTTTGCTCTTGCTCAAACCTCCTGTCCGTCCTCCGGCCCCTGAGTGGGAGTTGAATGTGGTCTTGCAGCAACTGACTCGCCCACCTTTTGAGCCGATGGCTACTTGTCCTTTCCGCTTCCTTTCCTGGAAGACACTCTTCCTAGTAGCCTTAACCTCGGCCAGACGGGTGAGTGAGCTTCAGGCCCTAGTCTGTGACAGGCCTTACACCCGCTTCTATAGGAACAGGGTAGTCCTTAGGACTCATCCCAAGTTCCTCCCTAAAGTTGTCTCCTCTTTCCACCTCAACCAGGAGGTGGTTCTTCCAACATTCTTCCCTAGGCCTCATGCAAGCCAGGCTGAAGCGGTCCTGCATACCCTGGACTGTAGGGGAGGACCTTATCCTTCTACCTTGACCGTACGCAAGGACATAGAAGGGCTACTCAGCTCTTCATCTCTTTTGACCCTAATAATTTGGGGTTAGCTGTGTCCAAGCGTACCTTGTCCATATGGGTGGCTGACTGTATCACCTGGGCTTACAGGGCAGCTGACCTTCCCTTGCAGGGTCGGGTCATGGCCCATCGTGTCAGGGCAATGGCTGCCTCAGTAGCTCATCTCCGCTCTGTACCGTTGGCAGATATCTGCAGGGCTGCAACTTGGTCCTCAAGCCAGACCTTTGCAGCTCATTACTGCCTGGAGAGGGAGTCCCATAGGGACAGTGCTTTTGGCCAGGCAGTACTCCTGAATCTCTTTGAGGTTTAGGCAGCTCCTGCCCTCCAGCCCTCCGTTGGGCTACCGGTGGAGGTTCTTTCATTGAAAAGCCTTTCTTTGATGCTGGGACTAGAGGGAGTTCTCTTGTTTAGCCTGGGTTCCTTGGTAGCCCAGAGCTTGGGAGTCACCCATATGCGAGGACTGACTTCCTGCTTGGTCCTGGAGAAAGAGTAGTTACTCACCTGTAACAGGTGTTCTCCAGGAGCAGCAGCAATCAGTCCTCACAGCCCTCCCTCCTCCCCTGGGAGTTGCAGTTGTACATAGTTTATTTTACATTTTTGTGTGCTGTCTTTTAGCTATGTCATTTGACTGAGCAAGATGGCACCTTTAGGCGGGAAGGGGACCGCGCATGCGTGCAGTATTCCCAAAGGCTTTCATAGAAAGCTGGGGAAATGCTCCGCAGGGGCTGCATCGGCATCGATGTCACCCATATGTGAAGACTGATTCCTGCTGCTCCTGGAGAACACCTGTTACAGGTGAGTAACTACTCTTATTTTTTGAACATACATGAATAGGTTAATTATGCATTTGCTGGTGAACACATACTTACCTTTGTCGATCCAATAGAGTGAAATTATTCACAAGGAATATTCTCAGAACAGCCAGTAAGAGTCTCCCCAACCAGTGCAGAGGAGAAGTAGCGTGTTTCACTTTTCAACTCAATATACAGAGAATGTTTTCTTCCCATTTCTGGTGTCACATTAGTGACGACAGACACCCACCACTGTCAGACACACTGTGAAGTAGCACAAAATCCTGCCAATGGGTACCCAGAAGCTTATACTATATCAGCACCAAGTCGAAGAACTCACTGCATCAACCCTACCTACAAGTAGGTAGTATTGCAAATAGTCTAGAACAGCGTTTTTCAACCACTGTGGCCGCGGCACACTAGTGTGCCGTGAGATATTGTCTGGTGTGCCGTGGGAAAAATTCCAGTTTCATCCGTAACATGTGGCCTCGGCTCACAAATTAGGGTTGCCAACCGGCCGGTTTCAGCCGGCCTGGCCGGTTTTTCCATGGCCAGGCCGGCTGCCGGCACAGTTGTAAAACCGGCCATTGAAAAGCCGGTTTTTTTTTTTGCTCTGGCCGCAAGATCGGGAGCGGCCAGAGCAAAAAACCGGCTTTTGTGCCGAAGTCCGCAGCGCAAACGCGATCGCGATTCCCTATAGCAGTGCAGCCGCTGGTTCTGCTTTGTACAGAGTAGCGGCTGCACTACACTTACATTGAAAAGTAAAGAGAAACTGTCAGGAGCCCTCCGATCATGCAGAGCCCGAGGAAGTGATGTCATGGGGGCGGGCTCCTCACAGGCTGTCTTTCCTTTTCAAATTAACTTTAGCTGCAATAAAGTTAATTTGAAAAGGAAAGACAGCCTGTGAGGAGCCCACCCCCATGACATCACTTCCTCGGGCTCTGCGATGACCGGAGGGCTCCTGACACAGTTTCTCTTTAAGAACATAAGAACATAAGAAATGCCATACTGGGTCAGACCGAGGTCCATCAAGCCCAGTATCCTGTTTCCAACAGTGGCCAATCTAGGTCATACGTACCTAGCAGTTTCCCCAAAAGACACAGGTTCTGCAGTGCTTGTACTAGGCCAAGCATTGATATCCTGGGTCCCTTTTTAATAGTGGTTTATGGACCTTTCCTCCAGGAACTTGTCCAAACCTTTTTTAAAACCCAGCTATACTAACAGCCCTTACTACATCCTCCGGTAACAGATTCCAGAGTTTGATTACACGTTGAGAGAAGAAATATTTTCTCCTATTTGTCTTAAATAGTTTACCCTGTAGCTTCATTACATGCCCCCTAGTCCTTCTATATTCTGATAGCGTAAACAATTTATCCACGTTTATCCGTTCCACTCCATTCATTAATTTATACACCTCTATCATATCTCCCCTCAGCCGCCTCTTTTCTAGGTTAAAGAGCCCTAACCTTTTTAGCCTCTCTTCATAGGAGTAGCCTTCCATCCCCTTCACCAATTTGGTGGCTCTTCTCTGTACTTTTTCTAATAACTCTATGTCCTTTTTAAGATACGGTGACCAGAATTGCACACAATATTCAAGGGGCGGTCGTACCATGGAGCGATACAGAGGCATTATAAGATCCTTTGTTGTATTCTCCATCCCTTTCCTTATGATACCTAGCATTCTATTTGCTTTCTTGGCCGCCGCTGCACACTGGGCGGAGGGTTTTAACATGTTATCCACGATGACTCCTAAATCTTTTTCCTGGGTGGTGGTTTCTAATGTGGATCCTTGCATCTTGTAACTATAGTGTGGGTTGTTCTTTCATAGGTGCATAACTTTGCACTTGTCCACATTAAATTTCATCTGCCATTTGGATGCCCAGTCTTCCAATTTATCCAGATCCTCCTGCAGTTTTCCACAATCCTCTTTTCAATGTAAGTGTAGTGCAGCCGCTGCTCTGTACAAAGCAGAAGCAGCGGCTTGGGCAGAGGGGGGTGTGTGTGTGTGAGTGAACCAGCAAGGGGGGGGGGAGTGTGAGTGAACCAGCAGTGGAGGGGGGGTGGTGTGAGTGAACCAGCAAGGGGGGGGGCGATGGTGTGAGTGAACCAGCATGGGAGCGGGGGTAAGTGAGTGAGTTACCCAGCAGGAGGGGTGTGTAAGTTACAGGGGGGTGTGTGAGTGAACCAGCAGTGGAGGGGGGGAGGTGTGAGTGAACCAGCAGGGGAGGGGGTTGGTGTGAACCAGCAGGGGGAGGGGGGTTTGGTGTGAGTGTTTGATTCCTATTCAAGAGAATTACTTTATATATAGTCAATATAGGCACAGAGGTAAATTTTTTTAACATTTTCTAATGGTGGTGTGCCTCGTGATTTTTTTCATGAAAAAAGTGTGCCTTTGCACAAAAAAGGTTGAAAAACACTCGTCTAGAACACCAGTACACCTCCAGTTTGGAAAAGAAAGCAAGCTGACACTGCCTAAGGATTACTACACAGAATCCCCTTTGCCATTGTTAACATTATAAAAAGAAGAACGAGACCAGTGACTTATTAAAGAATAAGAAACAGGTACAGAATTTAGAAACAAATATGCAGGTCAAAAATGCTATGGAAAACCCAAATAAACAGACACTGTGTGAATCACTGAAGAACAGAGAACAAATGTATCTACAGGAACAAGCAGGAATGTATTTCCTTTCACATATGGGGTATCGTCTGGTACCGACGGAGGCTGCGTGGGAACACTCCCCACAGCCGTCCAAATAAGGAAAAGCTTTTTTGGGAGCGAGATCCCACCTGCGCCTGCGTCGCTGCCTGCCCCAACCTTTCCAACTCTCCCTCCTTTCAGTTATTTCGGTTTTTTTACGCCGGAGCCAACAGGCAGCAAACCCCTGTCACTGCAGAAAAACTTTTCTTTTTGTGGTAGCGTCTGCCTTCACCATCAATGCCTATACCAGTACCACCGGTCTTCTCTTCATTTTCTTACTTCTTTTCTAAAAGAAAAAAAGGATTCTTCTTTTTTGGAGGGTCTATCCCCTTTAGGTGCCAGGCGCCATTTTGGGCACGATTGCTCTCGTTTTCTTCTAAAAATGGAGAAACCACTCTAGTGATTTCAAAAAGTGTTCAAAGTGTAGCGGTACTATTTCTGCTACCGACACCCAAGATGGTGTCTTAAATGTTTTTAGATCATCACCATTTTCCATCGGAGTGTCTCCTCTGTATGAAAGTGGACCAAGAGAGGCCTGCAGAACAGAGCTGCCAAAACTCGGTACCCTCTTTGCTGCAGATGTGATATCTGTGGCATCGACTTCCTCCCGGGATTCCACTTCCTCACATGGATCTCAGGTAACTAAACCCAGGTGTTCTAAGACCAGCCGGTGCCGCAACGGGTAGAATCTCCTTTGATAGCATCGAGAATGACTACTAGCGTTGCCCTCGAGGAAAACATACCGGTAAAACAGCCACAGTGAGAGGCCCTGGCCGCCAAAGGCATTAGCGGGGATCCAGGATGTTCCCGAAAGCTTCCACCTCTGAGACCTCCTGGTGCCATGTTCTGGTGTTCGTGGCCTGTTCCACCTGGTTACCGATATCCAGGCATTGGCAGGGGCTATGGATCAGCGCATCCTGGCCATCGAACACAGTCTAGCGGACTCTTAGCAGCATCGGTACCGCTAAGATTGCTTCAGACTGTTCTGCAGTTCATCAGTACCGGTACCGGTACCGACCGCACCTGCTGTAAACGAGGTGCTTCCCCCCCATGCCGGCTCTTGAATCAATATCCGGTATCGCGGGACCGGTATCGAGGACACTCCAAAGGATGACTTGCGATCGATACCGGCGTCAAGCAATGCAAGAGCCCCCGACACGGAGATACTTAGAGTCCTCCGATTCCGATGACTCTGATGACTCCGCCGGTACCGGAGTGATTCTACCAGAGGATCCATCTCCTCAACGGAGGTATGTCTCCTCCAGAGGCATATGTCATGTCAGGACTTTCATACGTGATGTAGCCAGGGGACTTTCAATCACAAGGTGATTCCCGAAGAAAGAACCGAGAGCAGAAGAATTAGAATTTCTTACATACCCGGAAGCTCCTAAAGAAGCTGACAACTCTTCCCATTCACCGGATCTTGCATGATATCCATGCCTACGACCCGTGGGAAGCTCCTTTAACCGGTGTCTCCACACTCTTGGAGACTCGATACCATGTACCGAGTTCCACAATTTCCTGATTTTCAAAAGACCAAACTACCACACAATTAAATGGTAGTGGATATAAGCGATTCGTAGGATCAAGAGTGCTAAAACACATTCTTCCAATCCTCCAGGGCAGGGAATCGAGGATGCTTCCACTCCTCCAGGCCGGGATTTGCTTTCAATCCTCGATGCTATCAGCCAGGATAAGATCTTACAGTGATGTGCAAAAAGTATTGGAATCAATTGTGAGTTTTGCGTTTTTCATACTTTCTAACTTTTTTTTTTTTAAATTTTGCGTTAGCCCAGCATATTCATCTTTCTACCACATTAAAAGGGATACATTTGGCTATTAGAGTTGACTTTTTTGCATTCCTTGCCTTCCAATTTCAATACTTTACAGCCACTGGGAGATAGCTACTGCGATTTTTGTGGAATCCTGCGTCAAACCTGGATCGCGATTATCCCCATATTTACACGTTATTTCTGACCAATCAGGAGGCTGGTTTCACTAACCAATCACAATGCAGATATCTAGCCGACAGTGCAGCTATAAAAACGCGCAGAATTTTTGAATTTCATACGCTTTCTGGATTGAACCATGAAGATGACTCAGGACCCTGACATTGGAGGGAGCATGTTCATGGTGTCCTTTATGAGTGAGGAAGGATTTTCAAGCCATCAGATAGCCAGGAAAGTTGGCGGCAGTCAGAGCGCTGTTAAGATCGTACAGAGAGAAGAAAGAAACGGGTGTAGTGGTGGACCAAACCTAATTCAGGTCGTCCACATTGCATCAACATCACGTGCAGGACCGTGCACTCCAGATGCATTTGACTGACTAATCGCAAGTTCACCTCTCTTCAGTTACTTCGAGAGTGATCAGGGACAAGAGTGAGGTCAGTGTCAGCTCATCAGCAGTTCTTTGCCGGTGCCTGCAGTTTGGTCTCTGGGGCTGCAAAACCCCGAAGAAGCCACTGATGAATGACATACAACGGCGCAACCGATCATTCAGCCCACCTTTTCTTCTTTTCATGTGTTATTTGTCTTTTTGTCTTTTTTTTTCTTTGGTTTTTTTTTCCTGTTTGTTTTTCTTTCCTTTTTCCTGCTGTTTGTGTGTTTCTTTGTCTCAGGGGTGTGTTGCTAGTTTTGTTCTTAGGGTGATAGTGACTGAGGGATCCGGGTGGGCAGAAAGCTACTGGTTGACTGAAAGTGGGAAAAGGTGCTATTCAGCGATGAAAGCACCTTCTGCCTGTTTGGTAACCAGGCCCACACCTATGTGAGATTTCCTGGAGAGGAATTCAAGCCTGAGTGTCTCAACCTCACTGTGAAGCATCCTTTGAAGGTCATGGTCTGGGGCTGCCTGGCTGCCAGTGGCTTGGACGTCTTCACATCGTCGATGGAATGGTCAATGGGGCCAAGTACATCACCATACTGCAAAAGTGCATGGTGCCATCAGCACACCAGCTGTTTCCTGGCCAGTTCCTGTTCCAAGATGACAATGCACCCTGCCATCGCTCCAGACAGGTGATCAGCTGGAAGCAGCGGAACAACATCAAGTCAATGGACTGGCCTGCCCAGTCTCCAGATCTGAATCCAATCGAGAACCTGTGGCACAAGGTGGCCTTGGAAATATCCAAGAGGCATCCGACATCAAAGCGTGAGCTGATTGAGTCACTCATTGCAGCTTGGAACCGCGTTGTCACCAACGATCACCTTGTCAGACTGGTTCATTCAGTGCCGACAAGGTGCAGTCAGGTGATCAAGAACAAAGGGTGGCCCATCAAATACTGAGCCATCACTGACACATAAATACGGCCTTTTTCAAGGCCACATACATTAATTTGAAGGAAATCTGGTGTGCTTCCATAATATTTTAAAGCATACTTACAATAATATATCGTTGGCCAACGATGTACATTATGCAATTTTCACAGAAAATCTATCAACAGGACAACTATGGGGAACAAACTCAGAAAATAAGGGCCAAATCAATACTAAAAGTTGGCCCTAATAACCAAATCTATCACTTATGAGATATACAGAAAAAGCCACTGGGAGGAAAAAGAAATTAAGATATAAGGTCATGAAGTTGAAAAAACGTCAAATTTACAAGTGATTCCAGACTTTTGCACACCACTGTACATTCTCTACATGAAAATGTTTCTTAAAGAGGTTACAAGGGATTTAGAGCTCATGGCTCCACTTCTCCCTGATGACAAAAGGACAGACTTCCTCACTCTAGTCAAACATACCCAGAATGTGTCTAAGTACATGAATCATGCAACCTTTGCTTGCTTTAAGTGTATTAGCAGAACTTCTGCTATTTCCATCAGTGCACGTCACATTGCCTGGCTTCAGGCATCAGATTTAGAACAATGGGTGCAAGATAAGTTAGGGAATATTCCTTGTTCAGGAGAAAATCTATTTGGCAAGGATTGGCAAGATAAGGCTAATCAGATTGAGTCTGGAAATACCACCTTAAACAGATTGTCAAGGGCTACAGCCAACCCAGCAAAAAAGAAGACAATTAAGAAACCCTTTTTCAACAAGAAAAATAAATTCTACCCATCTTACACCCAGGCTGTCCACTGTCCAGTACATGCTCCCCAGAAGGGGCAACAGCAACCCAGACAGCAAAGGAAGGCCCAAGTCCCCAGAGCTCAACCAGCTCAACAGACTCGGCCTCCTCAGACGTTTTGACTCCTTCCTAGAGAACTTGGCCAACCTGCCCCTGAACCTCCCACCATCTCCAGCAGACTTTGCCATTTTGCCAGAAGATGGCAACAAATAACATCAGAAAACTGGACCCTTTCCATTGTACAAGAAGGGTACAAACTTCATTTTCACAGTATGCCCCCTCCCACCATAACAAGACAGTTCAATTCTCAGGGCCCCTCCACCACTCTCTTGTCTCAAGAGGTCACCTCACTACTTGCTCAGGGAGCAATAGAAGAGGTACCCATATCCCAACAGGGCATAGGTTTCTACTCCCCCTACTTCCTCATTCCAAAGAAAATAGAGGGATACAGACCCATACTGGACCTCAGAGTTGAACAAGTATCTGTTCCTAGAAAAATTCAAAATGATCTCCCTCGGAACACTTCTCCCTTACATTCAGAGCCAGGATTGGCTATGTTCTCTAGATCTAAAGGATGCATACATGCATATCCTCATCCATGCAGATCACAGGAGGTTTCTTCGATTCCTTTTCCAAGGAAGGCAGTACCAGTTCTTCCTTTCGGACTGGCTTCTGCCCCAAGAGTCTTTACAAAATGCAGTAGTAGCAGCATTCCTGAGAACTTTGGGAATATTCGTCTTCCCCTACTTAGACGACTGGCTCAGCCGAGCATCAACAGCTCCAGAAGCCAGCTTCGCGCTCTCCTGCACAATTCCTGCAGTACTTGGGATTGGTCATAAACCTTCCAAAATCTCATCTCACCCCTTCTCAATCTCTAGAGTTCATAGGGGCTTGTCTAAACACAAGACAGTCAAAGACTTTCCTGCCACAGCCATGCTGTCTTCAAATACTTCAGCTGGCATCTCAAGCAGCTGTGAAATCTCTAACTGCTTGAGAAATGCTTCAGTTGCTGGGGCATATGGCATCCACTACATGTGGTTCCTTATGCTTAACTCCACATGCGAGCAGCCCAGTGGACCCTAACTTCTCAATGGACACAGGCTTCAGGTCACCTGACAGACAAAATCAGAAATCCGACTCGTCTCATTTCATCCCTACAGTGGTGGCAGTCACTGGAAAACCACCTCGTAGGTCTTCCCTTCCAGCAGCCACTACACCAAGCCTCCTTGACGACAGATGTGTCCAAGTTGGGCTGGGGGGCTCACTTGGACAGTCTCTCCACACAGGGTCTTTGGACCCAGCAGGAGGCTTGTCTTCATATAAACATCTGGAACCAGAGCCATCTTCTATGCTCTGCAGGTTTTTTCGGGCCCACCTCAGCTACAAGACGGTTCTGGTCCAAACCGACAATCAAGTAGCCATGTTCTGTGTGAACAAACAGGGTGGGACAGGTTCTCAAGCATTGTGCAACGAAGCTCTACGCCTCTGGGCCTTCGCCGGGGATCTTCAACTCCACCTACTAGCGGTGTATCTTCCAGACACGCAAAATCTTTTAGCAGACAAACTCAGTCAAGTACTGCTGCCACACGAGTGGTCTCTTCATCAAGAGCAAGTTACTCATATTTTTCATATATTGGGTACTCCAAATATATACCTCTTTGCAAGTCATCAGAATGCCAAACTTCCCCGATTATGCTCCAGCTTTCGAGCTCAGAACTGTCAGGCAAGTGATGCTTTCCACCTCCACTGGGGCCAAGACGTCCTCTATGCCTTCCCACCCATTTCCCTCATTCCCAAAACTTTGTTCAAGCTTCAGAGGGACGGGGGCTATATGATTCTCATAGCCCCACGTTGGCCATGACAAATGTGGTATCCTCTGCTTCTACGTCTCTCTTAAGCCAGACCTCTAGAGTTGGGATATGCTCCAGATCTGCTCTCCCAGGAGAACGGGAAGCTACTGCACCCGAATCCTCAGTCTCTACACCTCAGGGCATGGCTCCTGAGAGCCTAGAATTCCAGGATATCAACCTTTCTCAACAGGTAAAGATATCCTTTTGGCTTCAAGAAAACCTTCCACAAGGTGAACCTACGCCTTCAAGTGGAAAAGGTTTTCTATCTGGTGTTCTAAAAAGGAGAATAACCCCTTTTCAGTGCCAGTGGAGGCGTTACTTGAGTATCTTCTCCATTTATCATCCTCTGGTCATAAGACCAATTCAGTAAGAGTCCCCCTTAGAGCCATTGCTGCTATTCACAAGCCTTAGATGGACAACCTATTTCCTCTCATCCTCTTGTAGCAAGGTTTATGAGAGGACTACTCTTGACTAAACCTCCCATTAAGCCACCGCCGTGGCATGGGATTTGAAATCTTGTCCTTGGGCAGCTCATGAAACCGCCCTTCGAACTGCTGGCCACTACATCCCTAAAGTTTCTTCTTTGGAAAGTAATCTTCCTAATTGCTCTCACTTCTGCGAGATGCATCAGTGAGCTCCAGGCTTTAGTGGCTGATCCTCTTATACAAGGTTCCACCATGACAAGGTAG
>CM066035.1:598617766-598673536 GCA_033557465.1 Ichthyophis bannanicus | reverse complement strand
AATGTGATATGCCAAAGATGAACCAATCCACACAGAGGGGTGAAGCCACCAATCAGACTTCACCTCCCCTATCAGAACGGTTGATAGGCAGTGAAGAAAAGCCCATGTGCAGAGGAATCACCATCCAATACCACATCTCCAAATTCAATGAATGGTATGCCCTTTCCAATCGATATTGATGATTTAGGACCATGGTGGAAAAAAAAAAGGAGGTTCACAATCGAAAATATCCATCTGTGCCTCTCAAGTTTTGCAAGCGTTGAATCCGGCTTCACCGCCACAATGGACCTTGTCGGGGTTACGGAGGTATCAAGAATTCGCCACCGTTGGGGTGAGATTTCCCAAACCCCCCCTCATGTGAGTGCTCAAGAACAGTTGACTGACCAAAGGAGCTGTCAATGATTGAGTACGTATCCCGAGAAGCCATGCTCATTTGTTCAAATCTTTGCTTAAAAGGACCGTGATTGTCCATACCACCAACATCTCAAGGTGAAGGCTGAGCAAGGACGAAAACGATCAAGTTAAACCACATGATTAGTGTTTACAATCGGTATGCCACCGAGTATAGTAGGATCTGTCTAGTAACGGGTGTCAATCGCAAATGAGACCTGTTAAGAGTGCCAAGCAAAATGGAGACTAAACTTGACATGTGATGAAGTGAACAGCCTGATCATTGGCTCTTAGGAGGGTTGGTCAAAAAGAGATCTTTTTGTCTTAACCAAAAAGTCCCGCAGATTGGAACCACGGGAGTAGGCAATTTGAAGTGGCTTTCGGAAACATGAATGAAAGGCTAGAATGGGCCAAAATTGATGCATTAAGCGAACCACCGCAGTGGTACCTTGCATAAAAGGAAGAACCCCCGTTGTTTTTTCCTTGGAGGGTGTAGAAGCCTTAGACGTCAAAAGCCACTCCCGATGAGTGTTGCATGCCCTTTTATAGGCTAGATGGACCACCTTTAATGGGTAACCCCTTGATAAAAGACGAGTAATTAATTCATGTGCCATGGAATTTACATTGCGATAATTCAGTGCAATTTCTACGAAGTCTCAGAAACTGGCCGTATGGCAAGCCCCGTTTCAAGGCTGGAGGATGGTAACTGTCAAATCGAAGCAAGTGTATTACGTTGAACAGGCTTCCTATACAAGGCGGTTTGAGAGACCCTGCCTGAGAGCACTCAATTATGATGTCTAAAAATTGGATCCTCTGGGTCTCCACCTGAGAGGTAAATTGTATATTGGGCTTAAAGGAATTTAGGGAGACCAGGAAAATATCCAAATCCCCTCTATTACCAGTCCATATGAAAAAAACGTCATCCAGAAATCGTTTCCAACACATGACATAGGAAAACAATGGATGAGAATATACGTACAAATCCTCAAACCAGGCCATATAGACTCAGTTTAGAAGGTTTTGGTGTTTTCTTTGGGGCTTTAACTGGTCATCTGAGGAGGAATTAAAAAATAGTTTGTTTTAATGTGGCAAGCATTATTGAACATATTATGCAGTTTCTTTTCTTGTGCCAACATGAACTATCCATAACCATTTTTCATGTGTTACTACTGCCTCTATCCAGGAAACTAGAGAAGCAGTAGTAGTAGTAGAAGAAAAAAGAAAGAAAACAGGTAGATAACAGAAAACCAGGACAATGAGATAGAAGAAAAATAGAAGAGAGGAGAACTGGGCAGCCATGTTTCGAGCCATTGTCAGCAGGTCCCCACAGGCAGTAGTTTTCTTGTGTCAATAAGGGTCTGCAAAAATTTTTTTTTCTCAAGAGCTGTTTTGGTTATTCCACATAATCGTTATGTTTTTGGTGCACTGAATCCAAAAATGACCTCCATTTTGTCATAGGACATCACGTTTCCTGACACTATAGGTAACTATTAATAAGACAATACCTCAAAATAAATGGAAATAGACTTATAAAATTAAAAGTTTTATTACAATATTTTCATGAAAATCCTTTTTTGAACTGAAATGAGCTCACCTACACACACTAAACTTGATTCTTCCTTGTGAGGCTCCTCTTGGTGCATTTACGCTTGTGAGTAGCATCTGGAATGTCTCTCTGAAGCATCCAACAGTAGTCTGCCATCCTTGTAATGCTCCATGTTCCCTGGTATCTCCTTTTCATCTCTTTAATGTCTTGGTGGAATCGTTCACCTTGTTCCTCACTCACAGCTCCCAAATTTTCAGGAAAGTAGGTAAGGTGGGACTGGAGGAAATGGCACTTTCAAACTCATCAGGCAACCTAAAGCTTGAAATGCTTTCAGCATGTCGTCTGAAGATCTTTTTGTAGTGAGGATCTTTGTTATTGCCTAAAAATTTCTGTACGACTTCTTTAAATGCAATCCACCCTTCTTTTTGAGGATCCGTCATGGTATTGACAAACTCTTGATCAACTATAAGCCTTCTAATGTCTGTTCCGATGAACACACCTTCCCTTCAATTTTGCCTCCGACAGGCCTGGAAATTTGGTGACCAAGTATTTGAAGCATTCTCTCCATCTCTTGGAAGTGATTTTAACGAATTGCTTCATCAATCCCAATTTTATGTGGAGAGGTGGTAGAAGAACTTTGTTGGTACCTTCCCATAAAGTTTCTCGGAGGACATTTTTTTCACCAACTGTTAGCACCCTTGGCTGCCAACTCTTCTTGGTCCAGTGATTTTGTCGGTCTCGACTGTCCCCATAGACACAGAAAACAAGGATATTTGTTATACCTAGCTTGTTGCCCGAGCAGAATGCACAAGTCCTTCACTTCCCCACACACTTGCCTTCCATGGTCTTCATATTTAAGTTTACGAAGAACCAATTCCAAGTTCTCGTAGGTTTCCTTCAAGTGTACGGAATGACCTACAGGTATGGAAGCGTAAAAACAGTTGTGGAGTAAAACTGCTTTGAGACTTCTTTTTGAAGAATCTATAAAAAAAGACGCCATTGCTCTGAATCATATTGAATTTTAAATTGACTCAGACCTTCGACATCGATGCAATAAACCAACTTGTCTTCCTGGGCGAAGCAAGGAACGAACTCCGTTTCACTATGTCTGAACCATGAATATGACACTCCGGGCAACAATAAATTCCTGCTTTTCAGCCTAGATCCGATTAAATCAGTGGCAGATTTGTGAAGATTCAAGTCTCTACCAAATAATACATCTCATACTGAGAAAACAATTTTGGTCTTATTCATCTTCAAAGTCAGAACTTGATTCGTCATCTGGTTCAGTATGACTTCACCTTCATCGGAGCTAGGTATCTCTTCCAAGGTAGTAGGGGGCTTGGGTACTGATATATCTGTGCCATGGGGGATGGGACAAATTGCCGAGTGAAGATTGGGGTATGAAATGGAATGCTTCCATTTGGAATTAAACCCTTTCAAATCGCATGAACAAAAGTAACAGTCGTCACTATGTTCTTTTGCTCTCGCCATACCATAGGAATCCCATAACGGAAAGATTTTTTCTTACCTTTGAACCCGTTTCGGAGGTCCTCAACACACCATTTGCACACTTTATGAGGCGCCCAGAGTTTATCTTGATCTCCAATTTTTAGTCCAAAGTATGCAAAGTATACTTTTTTCACAAAGTCTGTAATATTCTGCTGTTGCTTCAACACTGTATATTCACCACAGATGAAACAGAAACTGTCTGGCGAATTAATACACTTTCGCGGAGCCATAACATAACGGTTAAAGAATGATGAGCTAACACGAATTGCGATGAAAAAGTGTGAACAGCCTAGAACCAAGAACCTGATGATGATTCGTGCACAAGTGTGGCATGCAGGAGAGCAGCTCTGTGTCTGTACACGAGACTTCACAGTGCTGGCCACGCCCCCCTGTACTGACCGGAGCTTCTGCTATCTGCCCTGTGTCTCCCTCCCACTGGATTCTTCAGGAAAGATTAACCCCTTCTACCATTAGAAGCACGGACTTAAAACTTGCTTGCTTATGTATATATTGCTGACCATCATATTTACAGTGCTATATTTTTTTTTTTACATAACTCGGACAACCCCTTTAAGGTTTTTTTGGCATTTTATATCTTAAATGCACTTATGTGAATTAATAGTAATTTGAATTAATTAATAGTAATTTGAAAAAATGATATATTTGAAGACAATTTTGCATGTTGTGGCAAATCATGACGTCTAGGAGTTTTTTCAATATTTTATTTGTTTTCAGCACACCAAAATACATGGAAATTAGATGAAAATAATCAAACAGCTTTTTAGTCGCAGACCTGTATTAATAAGCTCATGTGCATATACAGTAGAGCAGTGGGTACATAGGCAGAATGAAGTTATCTCCAGGAACAAGCAGGAATGTAGTCTTCACATATGGGTAACATCGGTACCGACGGAGCCCGTGTGGGAACACTCCCAGCGTCCAGTAGGAAAGCTTTTGGGAGCATCCCACTACGCCTGCATTGCTGTCTGCCTTTGAGACTCTCCCTCCTCAGTTCTTCGTTTTCCGTGGAGCCAGCAGGAAACAAATCCTGTCACCGCAGAAAATTTTTTCTCTTATTTTTTGTGGTCGCGTCTGCCTTCCCATTGACGCCAGAACCGAATTAGCATCTTTACTTCTTTTTGTAAAAAAAACAAAAAACAAAACCCTTAACTCTTCAGGCGCTCGGCGCCATTTCAGGCTTCGATCTTCTATCCAGTCCACTGACCCGATGGAAAAACCAAGTAGTGGTTTTAAAAAATGTTCCAAGTGTGTGGTAGGACTTTTCTGCCACTGATACCCATGACTAGTGCCTGAAATGCCTCGGCCCAAATCACCAGCTGTCTGAGTGTCCCTTATGCAAAGGATGACAAAGAGAGGCCTACAAAATTGGGCCGCGAAACTTGGTTCCCTGTTTGCCTCAGATGCAGTCTCACTTGCTTCGACATCGAGTTCGTCTTCTTCACATGAATCTCAGGTATTGAAACACAAGTCTTCTTCCAAGACAGGCCGTCCTTCTAAGGATATTTAAAAATAGAGAAGCCTCGAGGGTTGCCCTAAAGGTGGACCGACCGGCCAAACTACTCTGGTGGGAGGACCTTCCCTCCAGTGCCTTACAAGGGGTCCAGGATGCTCCCGAGCCTCCACCTCCGGAGAGCTCCTGGTGCCATACTCTGGAACGGTTGTCCAAGCTTCCGGTACTGATACCCAGGCATCGGCAAGCTCGATGGACTAGCGCATGCTTGCCATCGAGTGGAATCGTGGCTCTATTAGCGGCGTCAGTACCGGTCAAGACATTACCACCGGTATTGTCAGTATCGATACAGCTGACAATGCCAATACAATCAGCATCAGGCTTCATGCCCCTCAGCACACACCCACCCATGCTGGCCCTCAAGTCCATTCCCGGTTCCGAGGTACCGACATGGCAGGTCTCTTACGCTGATATCGATCTCAATTGGTACCAGTCCTTACAAGAACAAGAGCATCGCTCTCATCGATACTTCGAATCTACCGATTCTGATTCTTCCGACGATGAATCAGTCGGTACCAGAGAGATGAGGAGTCTCCCGGAGGAGCCCTCTCCATCTCCACGGTGGCGCATGTCCCCCTCCTGAGGACATGTCTTTCCAGGAGTTCATCAAGGATATGGCGAGAAGCCTATCCATTACTCCTGCATCGGAGAAAGAGCCTAGAGCAGAGGAGTTGGAAATTCTCCAATATCCTACAACTCCTAAAGAGGCGACCAATCTCTCGATTCACCGCATACTCCAGGACCTTATGTTCTGGATGTGTGAGAACGCCCCTCACCATTTCTCCCCATACCCGATGACTCCATACCGTGTATCGGATACCGGAAAGCCCTGGATTCCAGCAAATGCAGCTTCCATACCACTCAATGGTAGTGGAATCGGCTATGCATCAAATTAAGAATTCTAAGACGCACTCCTCCAATCCCCCAGGCAGGAAGTCAAGAACCCTTGATGCTTTTGGCCGCCGGTGTTTTTCAGGCCTCCATGCTTTCTGCCCGCATAAATTCATACATACTCTACATGGGTATGTTTCTTAGGGAGGTTGACTAGGGATCTGGAATCGATGGCTCCTCTTCTCCCAGATGACCAAGAGGGCAGACTACCTTACATTAGTCAAACATACCCAAAATGTTTCCAAGTTGTCAATAGGTCAATATTTGACTGTTTTGAATGCATTAGCAGAACAACCTCTATCCGTATAGGTGCCCGTAGGATTGCCTGGCTTCAGGCATCAGACCTTGAACAGTGGGTTCAAGATAAGTTTGGAAATATTCCCTGTACAGCAGAGAACCTGTTTGGGAAGGATTGGCAAGATAAGACTTCAGTTAGAATCTGAGAACACCACCCTAAATAGGTTTTCAAAGGCTACTGCCTACCCTGCCAAAAAGAAAGCAGCTGCTAAAAAAACATTTTATGGTAAGAAGAAGAAATTCGACTCTTCTTACTCCTCAACTTCTCAATACCAGTCTCAAGCTGCCCAGAGGAAGCAACAGCCTCCTAAGCAGCAGAAGCCACAGGCTCCTAAACTGCAACCAGCAGCGCAGACTCAATCTACGCCTGGTTTTTGACTTCTTTCTAGAGAACATTGCCACCCTGCCTCTGAAGAATCCCCACCCCACTCCACATAGCAGGCAGGCTCTGCCATTATGCCCTCAGATGGCATCTCATAACCTGTAAACGGGGGTGCTGGTCGTGAATGTCCAGTCTTGGCAAAGGCAAAATATTATGACTTGCAAAGGATTGTGGGGGATGTAGTTCATTCGTACCAGAATCAGCCGTTCACAAAATAATGAGTTGTGATGCTCGAGTGCAAGCAAAGAAAAACAGATTGTATTCATGGGGTTAATTCTCCCACACAGATTTACTTGGTAACACAAAAGGACACTTGCTTCAAGTATTGTACTCAGGAAAAACAAAACATGATAAGGTAACTGAACTTCTTAAGCAATAAATCAATAAAGACCTTGATGGGAAACAGAAAAGGTCTTTTTGATGGCTCCTGCTAATGTGCTTCAAAAGGCAAAAACAAACCCAAAAGTAGAAACACTGTTCTTTATCAAGGATAACTTTCTTCTATTCACACACACAAGGAAGAAGTTTCCTTCTAGAGCTCACGTGCACTTGTGCCTGGCTCAATTACCAATAATTAGCCAGCTGCAAACCCCTTTGCTGGTTCACTCTCTACGTGGCTCAATCCTACCCTAAAGCTTTCTTGCAGAGACTTTTCTGGGTAGATAAAAGAACAAGTTACAGTTCCTTTTGGTGGTTGTTGTATTAGTGAGAAACTACTTTAAAACAGCAGCCTAGACAGTGAGCAGTCCATGTATTCCAACTGATCATTTGATATATCTCCTTCTTCCTCAAATATCATGGAATCAATATCATGGTCTGGCTCAGAGGAATTCCTTAATTGATCACTCTCAGGATAATACTTGTTTCCCTGCTGTCTTCCAGATGAAGAGCTAGGGCATAGATCAAAGTTCATACCTGAGCTTCCCTTGCTGTTAGGTTTCCTCTCCTGGTATCCTGGCCAGTAAGTAGTGTCACCAGCAGTGGCTAAAGAAGTGTTGGTTAGCTAGATACACTACTGGCCCTGACCTTTCTATGAAAGAAAGTGTAGTTGCGACTGAATGGTCAGGTTTAAACAAGGATTTATTCCCCTCCCGGGGTTTTGCTGGATTTCCAAAAATGATACAACTTCCAAACTCAAAAAGGTAGCCATGCTTCTGGCATAAACAAATGGTGAAAGAAAAGTACAGCTTCTTGCTTAACAAAATCAAATAACAAAGCAAAACAGGTAATCAGATAAACAGCTGGGCAGTTTCCTCTATGCACGCTTATTCTCTATAGGCAGGCTTCTCTGCTTTTAACGTAGAGAGGTCTCCTCAGTAGTTAATAGAGAGCAGTCCATCTTTTCATCATAAGACAAACATTCACCTTGATCAATGCACATAGGCTCCTCAACTGCCTCGTCTTCTCTATGGCACAGAGTTTTGTAACTTCCTCCAGCCAGTGACTGGCTTCTCTTCAATACTCTCACCACGGTAAGGTAGATAATTATCTGGCACTTGGTAAAACTGCTTTGTAATCTTTCTACTGGGTTTTCCTCTTGGCAGTTTTCTGCCAGGCTTTAAATATAAACACTCAGATTCCTCATTCATGCATATATCTTCAAGCACTTCACTATCTTTCACAAGGATGTGAATATCTTAAAACATTCTGGCTTTCATCATCAAAGAGTCTCTTACCAGCTGCTCTATGCTCTCCCCACTGACTGCTGTCTCTGGGAGATCCCTCCTGCGTCACTGCAGAGGGCTTTCTGTAGTTAAGCTCTCGGCTGGAAAATGGTTTTCTGCTTTGCTTCCAAGCCCTGCTTGGCTTCCTATTCCAGGCCTCACAGGCAACAGGGTTAGGCTGAAAGTGTTCTGACCTTTTGTTGAAGAGTTTCAGGTTTTCTCTAACCTGCCAAGCTTCACAAGCACTCTCTGCTTCTGAGTCTTCAAAACCTCCGTCAGCATTCATACAGGAGTCAAACTCAGCCTCTCTTCCTGGATTCTCTCTCTCCTGAACACGACCATAAACCTGCTCTCCGGCCCGTTCCCTGGCTTGCTCTAACTCTGCTTGCCTGCCATGCTTCTTATACAGAGTTAGGGGCGTTTTTTCTGCACATGTGCAAGTGTTTCCTTCAGTGTTTGGGGAGTGTCTGTTGGCTGGGCGTGCCTTCAGGCCTCGTGCCTCAGCCTGCTCTGGTTGCCTATAGCAACTAGGAAGCTTTTTCTCTCCCTTCCTGTCAGAGTCTGTGCTGAACTCTTCAGCTTTTTGTATCTTAAAGCTGTAGGGCAGATTTTCGGTGTTACAGTAGTCCAGCTTTTATGTCCAGCCTTCCAATCAAGATCCCTGGACATTGGGTCTCTCTTCGCATACCTTCTTGCACCGGTCTTAGGGCCCCTTCCAAATGCAGCCGTCTCCCTCAAAGGTGCCGTTTGGGAGTTCCTGGCTCTATAACCCCAATCCTCTGGCTTCCTCCAGTCCAATGGAGTATGCTTGCCTCTGGAATCACTCCTAACACACGTACTGCTGTGGGCTCCTTCTTTAGACCTCCAAGATGTCTTTCTGTTCTTCCTTCCACGTTGCTTCGGCTGTTGTAGTTCTCTCTCTTCTTTCTCCAATGGCTTCTGTTTCTGGATCTGCATCTTCTGCTTCTCCCTGTTCTGTCTCTGTGTAGAATATCTTTTACTTTTAAAGTGCTTAGAGGGACACTCCACCCTAGCACAGCCCAGGTGTGCTGAATCAAGCCCTGCCCTTGGAGATGAGTGATTGGGGATTACCTCAGCTCTCCTGATTGAACACACGTTTCCCTACTTCAGCCCTTCTAGAGGCTGTTTGAAACCTGGTGCATTCTGGGACTGGTAGTCTTTTATGAAAACATTCTGTTTTAGTATTTCTACCAGCAAAGACAGGTTGCTTGTTCAAAGCCAATTCACCTCCTTTATAGCTCCCTCCTGAACTATGATAATCTTCCTTATCACAAACCTCAGAGCAGTAGACATTAACCATAGTACGAGAGAGGTACAAGCTTCATCTACAAAGCATACCCTCCACCACTCTAGTGGGGGAATGTCATTCCCAACCCCCACTCACTGCTCTCCTCCAGCAAGAGATCACCTCTCTTCTGTAGAGTATGCCATAGAAGAGTTTCCAACATCCGAGAGGGGAATGGTGTTCTATTCTCCATACTTTCTGATACCAAAAAAGAACGGAGGATACAGACCCATCTTAGATCTCAGAAACCTCAACAAGTTTCTAGTTCGAGAGAAATTCAAGATGATTTCACTAGGAACCCTTCTTCCTTATCGCCAGAGTCAGGACTGGCTCTGTTCTTTAGATCGCAAAGAAACGTATACTCATATCCTCATTCATCCAGGACACAGAAGGTATCTACACTTCATCTTCCTAGGAAATCACTACCAATACAGAGTCCTTCCATTTGGGCTCGCCTTGGACCCAAGAGTCTTAACAAAGTGTATGGCAGTTGTAGCCGCATAACTAAGGACTCTAGAAATATTCATCTTCACTTACTTAGACGGCTGGCTAATAAGGGCAGTCACTTCTCAGGAAGTTCCCTTATCCCTTCTTCGTACAATTCAGGTACTACAGGATCTAGGATTTGTGATAAATCTTCCAAAATCCCATCTAGTTCCTTTTCAAACTCTAGATTTCATAGGCGCTGTTCTGGATACTCAACAGTCAAGGGCATTTCTACCCCAGGACCGTTGTACCTGCCTAGTATAGATAGCATCTCAGGTCAGAGTCAAAAACAATCTCTTGGCCAGAGAGATGCTGCAACTATTAGGCTACATGGCCTCTACAGTTCGTTTATGTTTATGTTTATTAGACTTGATATACCACCCTTCATATAATAACATAGCGGTGTACAATTACAAAAAGTCAAAAGCTTGGCCAAGGGCCAGGGAAAGGAAAAGTAAATTACAATATAAATAGGACAGTGAGTAGCAGACCATACATACCAGACAGAAGGAAAAGAGACACTGAGAGCATGGAAAAAGATCATACAGGAGGAGGGGTAGGGAGGTCAAAGGCTGAGGAGAACAGGTAAGTCTTCAGGTGTGCTTTAAAGGTGCGGTGGTTCTGTTCAAGGCGTAGAGATGAAGGGAGTGAGTTCCAGAGTGTGGGACTAATGAAGAAAAAAGCTGAGGTGCGAGTAGAGTGCAGGTGGGCTTGAGAGGGAGAAGGGAGATGGAGATGGTTTATGTGAATTGACCGGAGGGCACGGCTGGGAGTGTGAGATTGGATGAGGTCCGACAGACACTTAGGGGTGTGTGTGTAGAGGACCTGGTGCACAAGGGTAAGGAGCTTGTAGCGAATACGGTAGTGCACAGGTAGCCAGTGAAGGTGCAGAAAGAGAGGAGTGACGTGGTCAAAACGAGTGGAGTGGGTGAGCAAACGGGCAGCCGTGTTCTGAATGCGTTGGAGCCTATAAAGCTAAGATTGAGGAATACTGGAAAGGACAGAGTTACAGAAATTGAGGCAAGAAACAACAAGGGAAAGTACCAGAGTGGTGAGAGCTTGGGCAGTAAGAAAGGGGCGAGCACCGATCTGACGAAGGTAGAAAAAGGAAGTTTTAGTGACGTGGGAAATGGTGTTCTTTTTGACTCTAATCTTTCCTTCCATGAACACAAGGTACCGAAGACAGGCTACCAGTGGGATAGAGGATCTAGCAAAGGATGGGACTAGTTGTGGACAGGGACTACTGTGGGGGAATTAGATAGCAACAGTTTTAGAGAGATTTAAATATAGGCAGTTTGTAGAAAGCCAGTGAGTGACAGAAAGACAGGAGTTGAGCGGGGAGAGATCTGGCTGAAGAGGAGAGGTGTGATGGAGAAGAACAAGATCATCTGCATAATAGAAAGCTGTTATACCAGATTGCTGAATGAGAAGGGCAAGGGGTGCTAGGAAAATATTAAATAAGAGAAGTGCAAGGACGGAGCCTTGCGGAACACCCCAGTGCAAAGGGACAGGAACAGAGGAGGGGGCCGAAGAAGAGTGAAAAAGAACAGAATAGGATCAAGAAAAAAAAAGATAAGAGTGAAACCAGCGGTAGACAGTACCACAAAGACCAGCATCACGAAGGCGAGAGAGAAGAAGAGAGTGATCCACAAGGTCAAAGGCGCAGAAAGGTCTAGAGATACCGCCACCGAAATATCACCTCGATCGTGTGCAACATGCAATTCATTAAGAAAGACAAGAAGGACTGTCTCCCACGCTGTGTCCCGGACGGAAACCTGACTGATGAGGGTGCAGAAAATTAATAGTGTCCAAGTGATGGGAAATTTGTGCGAAGACTGCTTTTTCCAGTATTTTAGAGAGAAAGGAAAGGTGAGAAATGGGTCGGTAGTGAGCAGGAGTGAGAGGGTCCAGGGAGGGGTTCTTGAGAATAGGATGAATGAGCACGTGCTTCCAAGGGTGTGGGAAAGTTCCAGTGGAGAGGCTAGTGTTAATCATGGTAACGATAAAAGGAGGCAGAACAAGTGAGGGGGTGAGGAGCCAAGCTGAGGGAATAGGATCGAGAGAGGAGGTAGTTTTGTTTGAAGAGGAAATAGATTTGATGAGCTCGGAAATGGTAAGCGGGTGGAAGGAACCCCGTGTGCGAAAGCGAAGAAGTGGGAGGAGGAGAGGGAGGGAAGGGAGAGGATATCGGAGGGGGACAATACGGAAGTGATATACGAAGATCCAAGATTTTAGAATCGAAGGAAGGAAGCCAGTTGTGGAGGACTGGGAGTGACCAGAGGAGGAGGAAGGGATGAATCCTGGAGGGATGTGATCGATTTGAGGACAGTATAAAGACAGCGAGTCTGATTAGGGGCAGCGGTGATTGTAGTAGAGAAGTAGGTTTGCTTGGCAAGGTGGACCTGAGACCAGTAGTGAAAGTGGTGCTAAGAAAGAGGGGGAATGAGATCTCCTCCACTGCCGCTCTGCCCAACGTAGGTGAGAGCGGAGAAGGCGGAGGCTGGGATGGAACCAGGGTTGAGAAGGACAGGGGCGAGGAGGGCAGGGCTGCAATGGAGCTATTCGGTCCAGAGCTGTGGAGAGGGAGGAGTTCCAACAAGAGACCTGCGAGTTAGGTGAAAGGGAGGGGAATGCAGCGGGTAGAAGTGAAACAGTAGCAGGAAAGTGTTGAAGAGTGAGGGGGGTAATACGATGTTTATGACGCACCAAGGTTGGAGGGGAAGTGGTGTATGAGCCTGTGGAGGAGAAAGAGGCAGAGGATGGAACAAGACAGCAGAAATTTAGACAGTAATGGTCAGTCCAGGGTAAAGGGGTCGTGTGGAAGTCACTTAGCAGGAAGATGGAGTTAGAAGGGGAAATGATGAGGTCAAGTGTATGACCTGCAGAGTGGGTTAGGAGGGTAACATGTTGCGTGAAGGACAGATCCCGAAGGAGGGTAATGAAAGAGTGTTCCCTGAAGGAGGGGGAGTCAAGATGGACTCAGTGGAAACAGGCCTCTTGGATCCTCTCAGACAAGATCAAAGTCACAGACATTCTCATGAATTCCCTGCTCTGGTGGTCTACCCTATGAAATCTCCTCATAGGGTCACCTTTTCAGATGCCTCCACATTAATGCATCCTGACAACAGATGCCTCCAAATTTGGTTGGGGAGCCCATTTGGACTCTCTCCTCTCAGGGTTTCTGGACAGAGCAGGAGTCACAGCTCCAGATAAATTTTCTAGAACTTTGTGCAATCTTCAGTGCCTTCAAAGTGTTCCAGCAGCTTCAGGGCCACAGAGTTCTGATCCAGACAGACAACCAGATAGCTATGTTCTACGTGAACAAGCAGGGAGAACAGGCTCTTGGGCCCTTTGCAAGGAGGCTCTCCATCTGTGGTCCTTTACCATTGCTCATCAGATGCTTCTCCAAGCAGTATATCTGCCAGGACACCAAAATGTCTTAGCAGACAGACTGATTCGGATCCTCCTTCCACACGAGTGGTCTCTCCATCAGGAGACAATCTGTATCTTTCAGACCTGGGGAACTCAGGAGATAGACCTTATTGCCATTCCGCAAAATACCAGACTACCTCGATTTTGCCCCAGAACCCTGAAGTTCAGTCGCGGCAGGTCAGTGCTTTCCACCTTCACTAGGCTCAGGATTTCCTATATGCCTTTCCTCCCATACCCCTGATTCCCAAAATGCTTTTCAAGCTTCAAGCGGACAGGGGCCACATGATCCTTATAGCCCCACGCTGGCCGCATCAACCATGGTTTTCTCTTCTACTACATCTCTCACAGACTCGCCCTCTCAGTCTCGGATCAGCTCCTGACCTTCTTTCACAGGAGGAGGGGACGTTGCTCTATCCCAACCCGCAGTCTCTCCATCTCATGGCTTGGCTGCTGAAAGCGTGGTCTTGCAAGGTCTCAATCTTTCTCAGGAAGTAAATAACATCCTACTAGCCTCCAGGAAACTATCTAGCAGATGTTCCCATGACTTTAAGTGGTATAGGTACTCCATTTGGTGTACCCAAAGGGATCTTAACCCCTTTTCAGCTCTGGTGGAGGCTCTCCTTCAGTATCTCCTCCATCTTTCGTCCTCTGGTCTCAAGACTAACACGATGAGAGTTCACCTCAGTGCAATTGCTGTCTCTCATCATCCCTTGGATGGGCAGCCCATTTCTTTACAACTGTTTGTAACGCGTTTCATGAGAGGGCTATTATTAACCAAGCCCCCATCAAGCCACCACCGGTGGCATGGGATCTTAAAATCATCTTAGGTCAGCTCCTTTGAACCTTTAGCCACCACCTCGCTAAAGTTTCTCTTAGAAGGTTATATTCCTTGTTACACTCATTTCAGCTAGACGCATCGGTGAGCTCCAGACCTTGATTGCTGACCCGCCTTATACACGCTTCCACCATGATAAGGTGGTCCTTAGGACTCATCCTCGTTTCAAGCCCAAAGTCGTGTCTCCTTTCCACTTGAATCAGTCAGTTTACCTGCCTGTCTTCTTCCCTAGACCTCATTCCTCTAGGGCAGAGGCAACTCTCCATACTCTTGACTGCAAGCGTGCCTTGGCATTTTATCTTCAAAGGACAGCTGAGCACCGTAAGAGCTCTCAGTTATTCATCTCCTTTAATCCCAGTCACATCGGGATGCCAGTATCCAAATGTACCCTTTCTAAATGGATATTAGATTGCATCTCATTTGCTTATGCCAAAGCAGGACTATCCTTGAAGGTCATGCCACTGCCCATAATGTTCATGCCATGGCTGCCTCCACGCAAACCTATGCTCTGTCACCATTGATGAAATCTGCAAAGCAACCACCTGGTCTTCCATGCATACCTTTGCTGCACATTACTGTCTGGACAAGGACTCCCACTAGAATGCAATGCTTGGTCAGGCTGTACTCCAACACCTCTTTCAGACTTAGGGCAACTCCTACCCTCTGTTCCGGAATTCGATGCCAGATGTCCATTAAAGATTCATGCCGTCTTGAGATCTTCTGTGAGGCAAATCTATCAATTTTGGGGACTTTCCTCTGACATCTGGGAGCTAGGGAGTCCCATATGTGAAGACTAGATTCCTGCTTGTTCCTGGAGATAGCGTAGGTACTCACCTGTAACAGGTGATCTCTGGGAACAGCAGGAATTTAGACTTCACAACCCACCCCCCTCCCCTAGGAGTTGCACAGTCTCTCTCTCTCTCTCTCTCCTTTTATCTCAGCTACAAACTCAGCTGAGGAGGAAGAGTCTCAAAGGTGGGAAGGCAGCAATGCAGGCACAGTGGGATGCTCCCAAAAGCATTCCTATTGGATGCTGGGGAGCATTCCCGCGCAGGCTCCGTCGGTACCGACATCACCCATATATGAAGACTAAATTCCTACTGTTCCCGGATATCACCTGTTACAGGTGAGTAACTATGCTTTATTTTCAGTATCACTGGTTTGCCAGATGTGGTAAGTGTGATAGATTGCACTGGTTTGTCATTTTAGATATGTACATAATTTAATACTTATAACCTCATATTTACATATTGCAGTTCATATGCTTACAGCATTCCTCCAGATCCTGGTACAATCTGTGTGTAAAACATCACATTTTCCGTGATTATCATATAATGCAATAAATTGTACGCATGTTTCCTGGGTAATCAGCATGCTCTCCTGTGTTTGCACACATTTTTTTGCATGCACATTATTTTTGTAGGATTTTGTATCTCCAGGAACAAGCAGGAATGTAGTCTTCACATATGGGTATCGTCGGTACCGACGGAGCTTGCGCGAGAACGCTCCCCAGCGTCCAATAGGGAAGCTTTTGGGTGCATCCCACAGCGCCTGCGTGCTGCCTTCCCGCCTTTTCAACTGTCCTCCAGTTCTTCGTTTTCCGCAGAGCCGACAGGTCACATACCCTGTCGCCGCAGAAAAATTTCCTCTTTAATCTTTGTTTTTGTGGTCGCGTCTGCCTTCCTTCGACGCCATACTGGTACCACCAGTTTTCTTCTTTCTTTTAAAAAAAAAAAATTATAGATTGAGGTGTTTTACTTTAGAAACCTTTTTCCTTGGTGCTAGGTGCCATTTTGGGTACTAGGCCCAATTTTTTCCTTAAAAATGGAAAAACCTACTTCAGGTTTAAGAAATGTTCTAAATGTGGCGGTACCATTTCCATCGCCAACACCCATGATTGGTGTCTCAAATGTTTAGGTTCTGACCACTCTATTTCAGAGTGCCTCTCCTGTGGAATGATGTCAAAAAGGGGCCAGCAGAACCGAGCTGCTAAACATAGCACCCTTTTTCCCTCAGACACGGCGTCTGTTGCATCGACATCCTCCATGGCCTCATCTTCCTCCCATGGATCTCAGGTAACTAAACATAAATCTAGCCGGTCCTCAAAGGGTAGATCTCCTAAGTATCGAGATGCCCCTGGCGTTGCCCTTGAGGCATTTTCACCGGCAAAACTGCCCCGGCGGGAGGCTTCGGCTTCCAAAGCACTAACGGGGTTCCAGGATGTTCGAGACCTCAACCTCAGCAGAACTACTGATGCCATGCTCGGGGGTTCCAGCCGCTTCTTCTACCCAAACATCTGTGGCATCGATAGACCAGAGATTCCTTGCTATCGAACGCAGTCTAGCGGCTCTTCTCACGGCTTCGGTACCATTGAAACCGCTTCAGACACCTCAACCGATACCGGAACCGGTACCAACTGCATTAACATCGGCGGGTATGCCACCCATACCGAGTCATGCGTCTGTCTCCGACATCGACAGATCGGTACCGGAACAACTCGATGCCGACTTTGATCGATACCGGTACCGTGCTTTGCACGATCACCAGGATCGGAGGTATTTTGAATCCTCTGATGAGTCTGAAGACTCAGACTCTGCCAATACAAGAGTACTTCTCCCCGAGGATTCCTCTTCAGTGCAGAATGTCTCCGCCAGAGGATATGTCCTTT
Organism: Ichthyophis bannanicus; assembly: GCA_033557465.1. Taxonomy (NCBI): domain Eukaryota; kingdom Metazoa; phylum Chordata; class Amphibia; order Gymnophiona; family Ichthyophiidae; genus Ichthyophis; species Ichthyophis bannanicus. The sequence continues at coordinate 598,656,596 of CM066035.1, read as the reverse complement.
CAGGACTTTATCCGTGATGTGGCCTGAGGCCTTTCCATCACAGTAGCTCCTGAAAAAGAACCTAGGGCAAAGGAGTTGGAAATTCTCCAATACCCTAAGGCTCCCAAAGAGGCAGCTACTCTGCCTATTCATGAGATCTTACATGATCTTATGCTAAGGACGTGGGAAACACCTTTAACCACATCTCCTCATTCTCGAAGACTCGATACCATGTATCGAGTTCCACCTTGTCCTGGCTTTCAAAAAACTCAATTACCACACCATTCAATGGTGGTGGCGTCAGCCATGAGAAGGATGAAAAGTGCAAAGAGACATGCATCCAATCCTCCAGGTCGTGAATGTAGGACTCTCGATGCCTTTGGGCATCAATGCTTCCAAGCTTCCATGCTCTCAGCTAGGATCAGTTCCTATATCTTTTATATGGGAATGTTCCTTAAAGAGGTCCCAGGAGACTTGGAGCTTTTGAGCCCCCTCCTTCCTGATGACAAAAGGCAAGACTATCTTACTCTAGTCAAACATGCTCAGGATGTTTCCAAGTTTGTAAATCATGCAGCCTTTGACTGTTTTGAGTGTATAAGCAGAACCTCTGCTATTGCCATTAGTGCACGTCGGATTGCCTGGCTTCAGGCATCTGACTTGGAAATTTGGGTACAGGATAAATTAGGAAACATTCCTTGCACTGGAGAAAATCTCTTTGGCAAGAATTGGCAGAAGGCTAATGAGATAGATGCTGACGATATCACTTTCGATAGATTGTCCAAATCTACAGCCGATCCTGCAAGGAAAAAATCCTCTAAGAAACCATTTTTCAATAAGAAAAAGAAGTTTTATCCTTCCTATACCCAACAGGGACACCGTCCGGGTCAGACTGCCCAAAAGGGACAACAGCAACAACCTAGACAACAAAAGAAGCCAAAAGCTGCAAAACCTCAGTCAGCTCAGCAGGCTCAGCCTCCTCAGGGGCTTTGACTCCTTCCTAGAGAACTTTGCCTTCCTGCCCCTGAACAGTCCAGAACCCTCGACCATCCCAGGCAGATTATGTCATTTTGCCCACAGATGGTTCCAAATAATAGCATAAAATTGGACTCTGTCCATTGTATGAGAGGGGTACAAGCTTCATTTTCACAGCATGCTCCCTTTTACAATTATAAAACAGTTCAATTCTCAGACCTCTCGACAGTCTCTTAGGTCAAGAAGTCACAATGCTCCTTGCTCAAGGAGCAATAGAGGAAGTACCCATTCCCCATCAGGCTACAGGGTTCTATTCCCCCTATTTCCTTATTCCAAACAAAACAGGAGGACACAGACCCATTTTAGACCTCAGAGAATTGAACAAATATTTGTTCTGAGAGAAATTCAAAATGGTCTCTCTAGGAACTCTGCTGCCATACCTTCAAAGTCAGGATTGGCTTTGTTCTCTAGATCAAGGATGCATATACTCATATTCTCATCCATCATCACAGGAGATTCCTCCGATTCCTTTTTCAAGAGAAGCACTACCAATACAAGTTTCTTCCCTTTGGTCTGGCTTCTGCGCCAAGAGTGTTCACAAAATGCATGGCTGTGGTAGCAGCATTTCTTCGCACTCTGGGAATATTAGTCTTCCCTTACTTAGACGACTGGCTCATTCGAGCCCCTACAGTGCCAGAAGCCAGCTCTGCTCTGTTTCGCACAATGCAAATCCTTCAGTATATGGGACTGGTCATAAACCTCCCAAAATCCAATCTTGCTCCCACTCAGTCCCTAGAGTTCATAGGAGCTCATCTGGATACCAGACAGACAAGGGCTTTCCTTCCGCAGCCCCGCTGTCTTCGCATAGTACAACTAGCTTCCCAAGCAGTGCTCAAACCTTGTCTCACTGCTCGAGAAATGCTGCAATTGCTAGGCCACATGGCATCCACCGTGCATGTGGTTCCTTATGCTCGCCTCCATATGCGAGCAGCCCAGTGGACTTTATCCACTCAGTGGACACAGGCCTCAGGCTGCCTGTTGGACAAAATTACAGACTCAAACCATCTTATTTCGTCCCTCCAATGGTGGCAATCACCCAGACACCTTCTGGAGGGGTCTCCTTTCCAGCAACCCCTATCCCAAGCCATCCTAACAGATGCATCACAGGTGGGATGGGGAGCCCACCTGCACGATCTCTCTACCTAGGGTACCTGGACTCCACAGGAGGCCTGTCTTCACATCAGACTCTTGGAGCTCAGAGCAATCTTTTTTGCTCTTCGAGTATTTCACGCCCAGCTCAGCTACAAGACAGTCCTAGTTCAAACGGACAATCAGGTAGCCATGTTCTATGTGAACAAGCAGGGCGGAACAGGCTCTGTCGCTGTGCAATGAAGCTTTGCGAATATGGGCCCTTGCCAGAGCGCATCAGATTCATCTCCTTGTAGTGTATCTTCCAGGCATTCAAAACTCTTGGGCAGACAAACTCAGTCGAGTTCTGCTTCCACACGAATGGTCTCTCCATGCAGACCAGTTTGCCCAAATATTTCAGATTTGGGGAACCCCAGACATAGACCTCTTTCCAAGTCCGCTGAATGCCAAACTTCCCCGGTTCTGTTCCAGAATTCTGGCTCGATGTTGTCAGGCAAGGGACGCCTTCCTCCTTCACTGGGGTCAGGACTTCCTATATGCCTTCCCACCCATTCCCCTCATCCCCAAAACCCTATTCAAGCTTCAGAGAGACAGAGGTCATATGATCCTCATAGTTCCACATTGGCCACGGCAAACGTGGTACCCTCTGCTCCTACATCTCTCTCAAGCTCTGCCTCTGGAATTGGAATCTGCTCCAGATCTTCTCTCCCAAGAGGACGGGATGCTCTGGCATCCGAATCCCCAGTCTCTGAAAGCCTACAACTTCAGGATCTTAACCTTTCCCAACCGGTAAAGGATATCCTTCATGCTTCTAGGAAACCCTCCACAAGACACTTGTATGCCTTTAAGTGGAAAAGGTTTACCATATGGTGCTCGCAGAAGGATCTTAACCCTCTTGCGATATTTCTGGAATCGATACTGAAGTATCTCCTTCATTTGTTGAATGCGGGTCTCAAGACAAATTCAATAAGAGTCCATCTTAGTGCTATTGCAGCTTCTTACAAGCCTCTAAGTGGACAATCTATTTCCTCTCATCCTCTCATAGCGAGATTTATGAGAGGCTGTCTTTTAACAAAGCCTCCCTTTAAGCCCCCCACTGGTGGCATGGTACTTAAATCTGGTGCTCGGGCAGCTCATGAAACCACCCTTTGAACCATTAGCCACTACATCTTTGAAATTCCTTTCCTGGAAAGTCATCTTCCTCATTGCAATCACATCAGCACGTTGCATCAGTGAATTGCAAGCGTTAGTGGCTGATCCTCCTTATAAAAGGTTCCACCATGATAAAGTGTGGATGAGTCCTAAGAACTACCTTATGTTTAAAGGTGGTTTCGCCTTTCTATTTAAACCAAGCGGTTTACCTTCCTGTATTCTTTCCAAGGCCTCATGCCTCCAGTGCAGAAAGTAACCTTCATACCTTGGATGGTAAAAGAGCTTTGGTCTTTTACTTACAAAGGACACAGCAACATAGAAAATCTTCTCAACTCTGTTGCTTTTGATCCTAGTCATTTGGGACTTCCAGCTTCCAAAAGTACTCTCTCTAACTGGATTGCTCAGTGCATATCCTTTGCCTATGAGAGTAAGAACCTTCCTCTTGAAGGCCATGCCACAGCTCACGATGTGAGAGCCATGGCAGCCTCAATGGCTCATCTTCACTCTGTGTCTATCGACGACATCTGTCGAGCAGCTACTTGGGCTTCGGTACATACCTTCACAGCCAACTACTGCTTAGACAAGGACTCCCGCCGGGATGCCTTGTTTGGCCAGGCTGTTCTTCAACACCTTTTTCAGACTTAATGAACTCCTACCCACTGTTTTTGGTAGGATGCCAGAGATCCATGGGGGGGAAGTATGGCCCTTTCACAAGGGCTAACAACTTCCTGGGGCCATCTCCCTGGCATCTGCAGCTAGGGAGTCCCCATATGTGAAGATTATATTCCTACTTGTTCCTGGAGATAGCGTAGTTACTCACCTGTAACAGGTGATCTCCGGGAACAGCAGGAATTTAGTCTTCACAACCCGCCCACCTCCCCTAGGAGTTGTATCTCTCTCTTTCTCTCTCTCTCTCCCTCTCTCTTTTGTCTCAGCTATAAACTCAACTGGAGGGGGACAGTTGGAAAGGCAGGAAGGCAGCACGCAAGTGCTGTGGGATTCTCCCAAAAGCTTTTCATGGGAGGAAGCATGGCCCACCTCACTATAGGTGGCAGCTTCCTAGGGCCATCTCCCCGGCATCTTCAGCTAGGGAGTCCCCATATGTAAAGATTACATTCCTACTTGTTCCTGGAGATAGCGTAGCTACTCACCTGTAAGAGGTGATCTCTGGGAACAGCAGGAATTTAGTCTTCACAACCCGCCCACCTCCCCTAGGAGTTGTATCTCTTTCTCTCTCTCTCTCCCCCGTCTCAGCTATAAACTCAACTGGAGAGGGACAGTTGGAAAGGCGGGAAGACAGCACGCAGGCGCTGTGGGATGCTCCCAAAAGCTTTCGTATTGGACGCTGGGGAGCATTCCCGTGCAGGCTCCATCGGTACCGACGATACCCATATGTGAAGACTAAATTCCTGCTGTTCCCGGAGATCACCTGTTACAGGTGAGTAACTGCGCTTTACTGTATTACATGTATAGTTTTTTTTTCATGTGTGTGGTAGGAAACTGTGCTCAAGCTCGGCATACCATTCTAATTTATGACTTACTAAATTGACGTCTAAGAAAGAGCAGTGTGCTACACAGGAATAGTGATCATGTGCACTAAGCAGGAATAGTGCACTCTATTTACAATAATAATAAAAAAAGTGAAATTGCTTTTCTTCTGTCATTCCCTTTAGAACATAACATGAAATGACATACAGATACAAACACACTATACACAGCCAGGTACTTGCACAGGCACACACAACACATGCAAGAGTGGGAAAGAATTCTGTGAGCCGTGCTGCATGTGCTCTCTACTTGTTATACATTCTATTTCATTCTCTTATATACAGCGCTATTCTGCATCAGTATTCTGCCAATAGAATGTTTTCATACTGCTGAATTCAAACTGCCCCTCTTCCCTCCAGATCAGAGACATACAGAGTATATACCACAGTAAGAATCAGCACATACCCATATTTTATAAAATGCCTTGTTGGAGTCGGGAGTGGTGCCAAAGGACTGGAGAGAGGCTCATGTGGTGCCTTTACACAAAAGCGGAAGTAAGGATGTGGTTGAAAACTACAGGCCGGTTAGTTTAACTTCGGTGGTGAGTAAATTATTGGAAATGCTGCTGAAAGAGAAAATAGTGAGGTTTCTGGAGTCCAGTGGATTACAGGATCCGAGGCAGTATGGATTCACCAGAGGCAGGTCTTGTCAGACAAATCCGATTGATTTCTTTGACTGGGTGACCAGGGAATTGGACCGAGGGAGAGCTCTAGATGGTGTATTTAGATTTCAGTAAAGCCTTTGACACTGTTCCTCACAGGCGACTTATAAACAAACTGAGCACCCTAGGGATGGACCCTAAAGTTACTGCTTGGGTTAGAAATTGGTTGGGTGGGAGGCGACAGAGTACAAGTAAATGGAGCTCACTCTGAGGAGAAGGATGTTACCAGTGGTGTGCCCCAGGGATCTGTCCTTGGTCCGATTCTTTTTAACATCTTTGTTAGTGATATAGCGGAAGGGCTGTCAGGTGAGGTTTGCCTCTTTGCAGATGATACCAAAATCTGCAATAGAGTAGACACCCAGGAAGGTGTAGATAACATGAGGAGGGATCTAGCTAAGCTTGAAGAATGGTCTAGAATTTGGCAGCTGGGATTTAATGTTAAAAAATGTAAGGTCATGCATTTGCGCTGCAGCAATCCAAGGGAGCAATACAGTATAGGAGGTGAAGTACTTTTGTCTACTAAAGAGCAGGACCTAGGCATGGTTGTGTCTGATGATCTTAAAGTAGCTAAACAGGTAGAAAAGGCGATGGCAAAAGCTAGAAGGATGCTTGGGTGCATACGGAGAGGAATGGCTAGCAGAAAAAAGGAGGTGATAATGCCTCTGTATAAGTCTTTGGTGCGACCTCATTTGGAGTATAGTGTGCAATTCTGGAGACCGCACCTTCAAAAGGATGTGAACAGGATGGAGTCGGTGCAGAGGGTGGCTACTAAAATGATTAGTGGGCTTCATTATAAAGCATATGAGGACAGACTTAAGGATCTTAATATGTACACCTTAGAGGAAAGGCGGGATAGAGGTGATATGATTGAGATGTTTAAATACCTCCGTGGCATAAATGTTCAGGGAGAGAGCCTCTTTCAATTGAAAGCAAGTTCTGCTACGAGGGGACATGGGATGAGGGTGAAGGAAGATAGATTCAGGAGTGATATGCGGAAATATTTCTTTACGGAAAAAGAGTAGTGGATCCGTGGAATAGTCTCACATTGGAGGTGGTAGAGATGAGGACAGTAACTGAATTCAAAAAAGCATGGGATCAACACAGAGGATCTCTAAAGGTAAAAAGTGGACTGTTGTAGTTGTTGATATGGAAGGACAGACTAGATAGGCCATGTGGTCTTTCTGTCATCATGTTTCTATGTTCTATGACATAGGTACTGATAAAATACAGACATAGGTACTGATGATACCCTTCACTTGCCCATTCTCTGCTCCCGGCTTGGCCTATACATATGTCACATAAAGAAAGTGATGTTTTCCAAACACCTACATTTATGGAGGTATACACTGGGGCAATTTTATAAGTGTTTGTATGCTTTTTCTTGTGGAATTTTTCTTTTGAGAACTTAAAGTAAATTTTATGCTGTATAGAAACAGTATAAGCAAACTAACCTGTGGATTTTTTGCATTTTTATTTAAATTCTCAGCTAGAGTTAACATGTGCTATCATGTTAGCACATGGTAATGCAGTTATAGTGCACAAGCCCCATTTTACATAGTGAGACCTAGTTATTAATGACATGTACAGTATTAACGGTGTTTGCATGCTAATCTGATAACACTTGTTAGCAACTCTAGCTGTTGGTCCTTAATAACCGTACATTAAAACAGCTTGTAGTGATGATACCAATACTGTAAACATAGAAACACTGTAATGAGAAAAATAGCAGCTGCTCTGCATGGTTTCTTTTTAAGTTTGTGCTAAAGATATACTGGCTTCTGGGAGGAGCTGTCTCACACAACCAATATTGGTCTTGTCTTTTCCAGATAAAGAAAACTTGAAGGAGATTGGAAAGCTGGAAATAGAATTGACAGCAGCACGCTCTACTAGTGAGGATCAGCGAAGGCACATTGAAATTCTAGATCAGGCTCTGAGCAATGCCCAGGCCAAGGTGGTGAAACTGGAAGAAGAGGTGAGACAAAGGCATTCATCCGTTTTTTTCTTTTTTAAAGGAGTACTGAGTGGGTTCATTTTGCAATCCTTCTTCAGCCAGTGAGGGTCGATATACATTTCCTAGTCATAGAACCTTTAAAGAAAACTGGAATATGAAATAAAAGATAATCATTGGTTTGCCACTGAGTTTTGGATCCAAACCTAAATCAAAGTGGGTAAGTATTACACCAGAAAAAAATGGTAAGAAGAGTCCTAGACAATAAGGCCCTGATTCTACATCAGGACGTGCAACCCCGCTATTGGCATTTGCCGTATGCTGCCTCCCATCCCCCCCTGCACGCACAGATCTACTGGGGGGACAGGGGCGAAGAATGGGAGGGGTGTGGGTGGGACTGGCACCTGGACATACAGGGCCAATTCCGCTCATGGCCCTGTATGTCCTAGGAGTACCAGGGGGGTGGCCAGAGCATTTCACCTTGGAGGTGGAATAAGGGCGGGCTGGCTGGCTGGCCGGCCACCCCCCCCCCCCCCGATCAGCCAGCCAGGCCCCCTGAGGCAATGGAGATATGCAAGGGGCAGCCAGGCCATCTCCCCAGGCTCGATCCTACACCCGTGGGCCCATTCAGGTCAGACAGCCCAGACGTGCCCCTTTTAGGATTGGGCTCCACATGTATTCCTACAGAAATATAAAATTCACATACTGGGGGTAATTTTCTAAAGCCAGCCCACACCTATGGACCACATACATCTATAAATGACATACAGTACAAACTAGTATAAAATTATGTGCTTTGGCATGAAGGCGTGTACCTTGTTGGTGGACATAGCCAGTGGTGCAAACTATTAACCATCTAAAAAGAGATCCACCAAATTGTAACAGCAGGAACTACCCCAGTCTTAGAATCAAGAATTTTTTTTGTCGGAAACATTTTATATTTATTTATTTATTTGGTTCTTCCTTATCGTCCCTCCAGTCCAGTCCCAAACCTCTGGGTAGTGCACCTCCTCCAGCAGCTTGGAGACTGAGCATGTCCAAAAATTGTAGACACCAGTACCACCGGCAGCGCCCCTCAGCTTTCAGTATGCTCAGTCTCCAAGCGGCTGGAGGGGATGAGCCAGGGGGCTCCCTAAGGAGCAAATAAGGAGAGTTTAGGTTTTTGGTCTGGGAAAGTATTAGGTTTATTTTTGGGATTAACTTTTTGTTGTTAAACTTTGTAATAAAAAAAAAGGGGGGGGGGGGGAGAGCAGCAGAAGGAAAGGAAGATGGCCGGAGCAGCAGCAGTGAGCCCTTTGGAGGAGGATCAGTTTTAGCTCTCTCCTTTCTCATGCCTATTCTCCCCCTTCACTGCTGTTCTGGGGGCTGGTTTGAGGTGCTTACAGGAATGAAGGGCTCGGCGGCTCCCAATCCTGTGAGCGTGTGAGGAGCCGCCATTTCGGCACTGCAAGTGTAGGTGACTGCTGCAGCCTCGACGCCAAAGCTGTTCAGCGGCTGAGTGCGAGGCCGGCACCTCTCCCACGGCAGGATCGGGGAAACCCTCTCATATAGTGCTGAGCGGGGTAGGCCCGATAGCACGTGGTGATGGAAGTTTCCGTTGCGGCTTCTGCTGGAGTGCGGGAAAGCCAGGAGATCGCTCTTTCCCATGTTTTTTCAGTCCTCTTGGCAGTTTTTTCTCAAAGGATACTTCGGTAAGTGTTTGGGGGCTCAGTATCGTTGTTTTTTATTGATCCTGTCAGTGTTTGAAGTAAAAAAAAAAAAAAGGAGTAAGCAGTCTCTGCAGGTTTGTGGTGGTAGAGGAGGCTGAACTTTGATTAGACTACAGACTGGTCTGTGCTTGTGTTCCTAGGCAATTCGACCCTAGGACCCAGGGTCTGCTTAGTCTGTGGTGCTCGGCGTGGTACGGTTTCTGAGGCTGGGGTCTGTCATGGTTGTACGACAGAGGCTGTGAAAATGGAGCAGGAATTACAGGACAGGGTACGAGAACCTATAGATCCCTCATCTCAGGATGCTCAAGGGGCTGTAGATTCGGCTCCTTCGCTGGAGGTGGCAGAAGCTCTTCTTGGATCTTCCTCTTCACAGGGCCCTTGGGGTAGGGGGATTACGGAAGAATTCTCCCCAGAATTTGTGCTGTTATTACATCAAGCGTTTCGCTTGCGGCAACAGGGGTCGGCGCAACTATCCTCTCCCTCTCGGTCTGGAGCCAGGTGTAGGGTCTCCGAGAAGAACATAAGAGATGCCATACTGTGTCAGACCAAAGTCCATCAAGCCCAGTATTCTGTTTCCAACAGTGGCCAATCTAGGTCATATGTACCTAGCAGTTTCCCCAAGGGACACAGGTTCCACAATGCTTGTATTGGTTCAAGCATTGATATCCTGGGTCCCTTCTTAATAATGGTTTATGGACCTTTCCTCCAGGAACTTGTCCAAACCTTTTTTAAACCCAGCTAAACTAACAGCCTTTACTACATCCTCCGGTAACAAATTCCAGAGTTTGATTACACGTTGAGTGAAAAATATTTTCTTTTATTAGTCTTAAATAGTTTACCCTGTAGCTTCATTGCATGTCCCCTAGTCTTTCTATATTCTGATAAGGTAAACAATCGATCTACGTTTACCCGTTCCACTCCGTTCATTAATTTATAGACTTCTATCATATCTCCCCTCAGCCGTCTCTTTTCCAGGTTAAAGAGCCCTAACCTTTTTAGCCTTTCATAGGAGTATCCTTCCATCCCCTTTACCATTTTGACGGCTCTTCTCTGAACCTTTTCTAAAATCGCTATATCCTTTTTAAGATACGGCGACCAGAATTGCACACAATATTCAAGGTGCGGTCTCACCATGGAACGATATAGAGGCATTATAATATCTTTTGTTTTATTTTCCATTCCTTTACTTATCATACCTAGCATTCTATTTGCTCTCTTGGCCGCCGCTGCACACTGGGCCGAGGGTTTTAACATGGTATCCACAATGACGCCTAAATCTTTTTCCTGGGTGGTGGTTCCTAATGTGGAACCTTGCATCGTGTAACCATAGTTTGGGTTGTTCTTCCCTAGGTGCATAACCTTGCACTTGTCCACATTAAATTTCATCTGCCATTTTGATGCCCAGTCTTCCAATTTATCAAGATCTTCTTGCAATTTTCCACAATCCTCTTGGGTTTTAACAACTTTAAATAGTTTTGTGTCATCTGCAAATTTGATAGCCTCACTCGTTATTCCACTTTCCAGGTCATTTATGAATATGTCAAAAAGCAGCGGACCCAGCACAGATCCCTGGGGTACACCACTATTCACCTTTCTCCATTGGGAAAATTGGCCATTTAGCCCTACCCTCTGCTTTCTATCTTTTAACCAGTTCCTGATCCACAATAGCACACTGCCTCCTATCCCATGACTCTTTAGTTTTGCCAAAAGTCTCTCATGAGGGACCTTGTCAAAGGCTTTCTGAAAGTCCAGATACACAATATCAACCGACTCACCTTTGTCCACCTGATTATTCACTCCTTCAAAAACATAACAGATTAGTAAGACAAGATCTTCCTTGTCTAAAGCCATGTTGGCTGTCTCCCATTAGGTCATGACTATCTACATGCTGAGTAATTTTATTCTTTATGATGGTTTCTACCATTTTTCCCGGTACTGATGTCAGAGAGTTGATCCAGAGGTTTTGCCAACCAAGAAGTCAGGTCTGGCGTAGGTGGACCAGAACAGTCTCCTTTGTCAGACACTGGTGACTGGGAGTTGGAGTCTGAGTTGCAGAGCGAGGAACTTGAGGAAGGAGAGGTGCTGGAGACGGAGGACCAGGCATGGGTGGTCTGGGTCTTTCGGTGGGAGGAGCTGCCAGCACTGCTCATGGAGTCGCTTAAGGCGCTCAATTTGTCAAGTAGCTTGCCGGTGGAGGAGGATTCACTCGAAGATCCTCTCATTCAGGCAGTGCGAAAGCCTCAGTCGGTTTTTCCCCAGTGCATAGAGTGGTCAAACAGATGATTCAGGATGAGTGGGATCTGACGCAGGTCTGAGAGGGATTAGGGCCTTCTCACGTCCCTACCCTCTCTCAGAACAGGATTGGAAAATATTTATGTCTCCGTGGGTCGATGCGGCAGTGTCTGCGGTTGCAAAAAAAGACTACCATCCCTGTGGAGGGAAGTGCGGCCTTGAAGGACGCGAAGGATAGAAAGTTGCATATGCTGTTGAAGCAAGCCTTTGGATGTCAATTCCCTATTGATGCAGGCCTCCATTTGTGAGGCCTGAGTGGCGAGAGCCTGAATGTGGTGGTCTCAGCGTCTGCAGCAGGCGGACGGATTGTTGCCTGGCCAGTTGACGGAGATTGGTAAGTTGGGGTGCAGTATCTCTCTCTGACGTCCACTATGACCTCATACGCAGGCTCGCGAACAGTATGGCATCTTTAATGGTGGCCCATTGTTATCTTTGTTTACGCAACTGGGCAGCCGATAGTTCTTCCAAATCAAAGCTTAGCAATCTTTCCTTCAAGTGGAAACTGCTGCTCTCCACGTCTTGGGGACCTTCGCGGGATTTGAGACGCTTTTGGTTGTCTCGTCTGGGTACCTTTCAGAGGGGTAGATTTCCTGGCTGGGGACAGGCCTTTCGTGGCTTCCGAGAGGCAGGCCGAGGTTTTTTGGCAGCCTCTTCCTCAGGGTTTAAGAAGCCCCAATGAAGTGAGGGGGACCCAGGCAGAGGTTCCATCCATAGGGGGTCGGCTACAGGATTTCTACTCTGCTTGGGTCCAGATCACGTCCGACCAGTGGGTCCTGGAGATAATCCTCGAAGGATATGCCCTTGAGCTGCTGCAACCCGTGTGCAAGGCTGTCGTGCAGTCACCTTTCTAGGCCCCAGCGGTCAGGCATACCCTGGCACGTCTTCTTCAGCTTGGGGTGGTGGTGCCCTTTCCCTGAGAGCAATATGGGTGCGGTCGATACTCCATCTATTTCATGGTACCCAAAAAGGATGGTGCCTTTAGTGCCATTGTGGACCTCAAGCACGTCAACCGCTGCTTACGGGTGCTGCATTTTCACATGGAAACATTAAGGTTAGTCATTGTGGCAGTGAGAGAAGGGGAGTTTCTGACTTCCCTCGATCTTACTGAGGCGTACCTTCATATTCCCATAAGGGCAGAGCACCAGCGTTGGCTTCGGTTCGTGATGCCTATGGGACATTTTCAGTTTCAAACGTTACCGTTCAGTCTAGCAACCGCCCCTCGTACTTTCACCACGGTTATGGTGGTGGTTGCCGCAGCCCTCCAAAAGGAGGGCGTTTTGGTTCATCCCTATCTCGACGATTGGTTGATTCGGGCAAAGTTCAGGGAGGAGAGCCTGCAGGTCACGTCGCGGGTGGTACAGTTCCTGGAGGGTCTTGGTTGGGTGGTTAACCGGGCCAAATGTCACTTAGATTCAGCTCAGGAATTAGAGTATCTGGGGGGGGGCGTGCTTTGACACTCTAAGGGGAAGGGTTTTCCTTCCAGATCAGTGCACACAGAATCTGCGTCGATTGATACGGGCGTTTCTTCGCCGGTCGGAGTCGACAGCATGGCAATATTTACAGCTGTTGGGAACCATGCTGGCGACCCTGGAGTTGGTACCATGGACGAGGGCACACATGCGACCCTTGCAATGAGCCCTGTTACGGCGCTGGTCTCATCAGTTGGATGCACTGACACAGCAGCTTCCCTGCCCTTGGGGAGTTTGCAGGGCACTTTGCTGGTGGTTGCGGCCGGAACACTTGTCGGCGGATATGCCGCTCAAAGCCCCTCCATGGATGCAGTTGATGACCGATGCCAACTTGTCAGGTTGGGGAGGTCATTGCGAGGGGTGTTTTGCCCAGGGTCTTGGACCGCGCAAGAGGCAAGTTGGTCGATCAACAGGCTGGAGCTTTGGGTGATTGCCCTAGCTCTCCAGGCCTTCAAGTCGCAGGTGGCTGGGATGGCAGCGAGTGGGACAATGTGACCGCAGTGGCCTATATCAGACAGGGAGGCACCGGCAGCGTGGCCTTAGAGGAAGAGGCGGAGTGGTTGTTCGTGTGGGTAGAACCTCAGCTAGAGGCCCTGTCAGCAGCTCATGTGGAAGGCGTGGACGACATAACGGTGGATTACCTCAGTCGAGTGCAGTTGGATCCCAGGGAGTGGGAGCTTCACTCGGAGGTCTTTGCGCAGGTGGTCCATCGGTGAGGAACTCCTTGCATGGATTTGATGGCAACAGTCAAGAACACCAAGGCGAGCCGTTTCTTCAGCAGAAGACGAGAACAAATGTCAGAGAGGCTGGATGTGTTACTACAACCCTGGCCAATGGAGGACCTTCTTTATGTTTTTCCTCCTTGGGCACTCATAGGCCATCTGATGCAACAAATAGAAACACACCAGGGACGAGTCATTCTGATTGCTCCAGACTGGCCTTGGTGACCCTGGTATGCTGGCTTCTGGAGGATCGGCCATGGCCCCTTCCAGCTCGCGGGGACCTGCTGATGCAGGGGCCAGTGCGCATGCCTCAGGTGGATCGGTTCTCGCTTACAGCCTGGCTATTGAAAGGGCAAGGTTGAGGAATTTAGGGTAATCAGGTCTGGTGATCTCAACCTTGTTAAAGGCACTTAAGAGTTCTACATCGTTCTACATCTTTGGCCTACATTCATGTTTGGCGTGTTTTTGAGGCTTGGTGTGTGGAACGTCAGATGCGGCCCGCCGTAGCTTCTGTTCCGGAGATTTTGTCCTTCTTGCAGGATGGTTTTGAGGAGGGTTTGGCAGCCAGTTCTTTGCAGGTCCAGCTGGCAGCAATTGCCTGCTATAGGGGTAAGGTATGCAAGGTACGCCTGGGGTCCCATCCGGATGTCTTGTGTTTCCTCAGGGCGGTGACTAAGCTTCGTCCTCCACGTAGAGCAGTGGTTCCTTCTTGGGATCTCAATCTAGTTTTGAGAGTGCTCTCGAAGGAGCCTTTTGAGCCGTTGTGCCAGGCTTCTCTGAAGGATTTGACATTGAAGACTGTTTTTCTGGTGGCTATATGTTCCGCGCGTAGGATCTCTGAGTTGCAGGCTCTGTCTTGCCGGGAGCCTTTTCTCTCTTTTTCTAGGGAAAAGATAGGAAGGAACCAGTTGTAAGACTTTCTTCCTAAGGTAGTCTCGGTTTTTCATGTGAATCAGCCCGTTGCTTTACCAGTGTTGTGCAGGTCTGGAAATGGCGAGATTGACCGCAGTCTCCATAAACTGGATGTTTGCAGGGTTCTTAAGTGTTATTTGGCAGTGACGGCGACTTTTCGTAGGTCGGAACGTTTATTTGTTCTGTTTGGAAGGCCACGTAAGGGGGGGGAAGCGGCGGCCAAAGCTTCCATTTCTAGGTGGACTCGGGAGGCCATCGCCTCGGTGTACCTACTTAGCAGTCGTTCAGTTCCTCTAGGATTACGCGCTCACTCCACCAGGGCACAGGCTGTGTCCTGGGCCGAATTTAGTCTGGTGCCGCCTGTAGACATTTGCAAGACAGCAACTTGGTCTTCTCTACATACCTTTGCTAAGCACTATCATTTGGATGTCCAAGCGGCGAGGGAGGCTGGTTTTGGGGCTGCAGTTCTGCAAGCTGGTATTTCGGGTCCCTCCTTTAGTGCGTGTACTGCTCTTTTACATCCCAGAGGTTCGGGACTGGACTGGAGGGACGATAAGGAATTGAAATTAGACTTACCTGCTAAATGTTGTTCCTTGAGGAACTCCAGTCCAGTCCCGTATCCCGCCCGAATTCAGTATGGAGTTTCGGGGCTCCAGATTTCAGTACAGTTTGGTTCTAGTTTGCTTTCTGGATGGCAATTTCAAGGGTTCTTTCAATTTCTTCTCGCTATATCTTCCCTTCTCAGAGAGGGTTAGATATCCTCCTCTATGTTGGGGGGAGGGTTTTTCCCAGGCAGGTCTGTTTATAGTTATAGTGTAGTATGATATTTCTACTTATTTGTTGCTCCTTTGAGTCTGCTTTGTCAATAGGTACTGGAAGCTGAGGGGTGGTGCTGGTGGTACTTATACTGGTGTCTACAATTTTTGGACATGCTCAGTCTCCAAGCTGCTGGAGGAGGTGCACTGCCCAGAGGTTCGGGACTGGACTGGAGTTCCTCAAGGAACAACAATTAGCAGGTAAGTCTAATTTCACTTTCTATACCGCCCCTTCCAGAGATCAGGGTCAGTTTACATTTAACACAACATATTACAAAGAACAGAGGTTGAACTATTTACATTTATTTTATTTATTTATTTACATTCTTATATACCGCGCTATTCTGCATCAGTGCGGTTTACATTGAACAAACTGAAATTACATTGAACAGGGCATTATAACTTGGAGATAACCCTCCCTAGCCCATGTTCCCTGTAAAATAGTTAAGTGGCTTGCCCAAGACCACAAGGAGCACCTGTGGGACTAGAAAACCCAGTCCTTCCAGCCCAAGGTTGCTGTCCTCTAGTGGGATTTGAACCCCCGACCTGGAGTACCTTGCCCCAACCACTGGGCCACTCCTCCACTCCATAGGTACATAGATCCATAGGTACATTTAACATGAAGCGAATGCTTTGTATGCATAATTGTCTGAACTGACGACTAGTAACTATTTACAGTTTACTGTTTGTGTATTTCTGTGAGTTTATATTTGAATAGGGATTATGGGGGGGGGGGGTACAGAGAGTTAGGTGGTGATCATAAGATAAGGTGAGGTGAGATAGGTGTTTGTGAGGTAAAGGGAACCTCTCCCCCCTAGGCAGCAAGTCCTTTCTAATCACATAAAATGTGGTACTTAGCTCATTTATTTAATTTATTTATTTGGTTTTATACTGCACTATTCATGATCAGCACGGTTTACAAAACAATTTATTTATTTTATTTATTTAGCTGTATTTATATCCTGCTTTTCACCGGGTCAAAGTGGTCAATTGGGAAATACATTTAACACGAGGGGATATGACACACATACGCTAATACTTACAGAACATGGGCAATGGAGGGTTAAGTGGCTTGCCCAAGACCACAATGAGTGCCTATAGGACTAGAAATCCCAGTCCCTCCGGCCTGAGATTGCTGTCCCCAGGTGGGACTTGAACCCCCGGCCCTCCAGCCTGAAGTACCTTGTCCTAACCACTAGGCCACTCCTCCCTTACATTGAACATAATACATGGAACAGTTTACATTGCACATGTGAACAAGATATACTGTAACAATTAACTTATTTACATTAATAGATTAATATATCATATACAGTAGTATATAAGAATGGGAAACTATTTACAGTCTGATAAAGCCTTATCCATCAATTTCATACTCAAGATTCTAAGTTACTTGGTTGAAAGCAAGATGGAATAGGTATGTTTTGATTGCTTTGCGAAAGGAGGCCAAATCTGAAATGAGACGAATAGGATCAGGTAGGGTGTTCCATAGTAGAGGGGCGAAGGCTCTGTTCATGGCGAATTGGGAGCTTTTTCTAGCTATGGATGGGATGGTAAGAGTGTTTACCATATTTGTTCTTCTTGCACTGTTGTCAGAAGTCCAATATAGGAGATCTTCCAGTGAGGGTGTGGATAGCTGATGGAGACTTTTAATTATCAGGAGAGTTTTGTACTTGAGTCGACTGCTTATTGGGAGCCAGTGAAGGTGGATTAGGAGAGGAGTTACATGTTCGTATCTGGAAGCTCCGTAGATGGTTATGCAGCAGTATTCAATGCTAATTGTAAACGATGGAGAGAATATCCAGGAAGCCCATGCAGGATGATTTGCGTAGTCAAGGAGCAGAATGATCAGGGCTTGGAAGACAGTGCAGAAGTCTGTAGGCTCCAGTAAGGGTCGGAGATGACAGAGGGAACGTATTTTATGATAGACAGCCTTTGTGATATTGCTTATATAGGGCTCCATGTTTAGGGACTGGTCCAGAGTGACACCCAGATATCTAACCTCATGATTAGACTTCAGATCAGCATTCTTAACCTGCAGGGTTGTCGGGGGTATGAATGTTAGGACTTTTGTGACAAAAAGGACTTCTGTCTTTTTATAGTTCACTTTCAGGTTGTGCACAGCTAGCCAGTTGGAGACAACATTGAAACAGTCGATGATTCTAGTGAAGTTTGGGTTTCTGTTGAAAAAGGAGTGTAGAGAAGCACATCATCTGCATAGATGTGATAAAGAATTCCGAAGGACTGTATGATTGTACAAGTCGGTTGTAAATATATGTTAAATAGCAAGGCGGATAGGGAAGAGCCCTGTGGTACCCCTTGCGTTTGCTGATACATATCCGATGTTTGATTGCCCATATAGACTTGTTGTTGCCGATCTGTTAGATATGAGCAACACCAATCTAGAGCTGAGCTCTGAATGCCCTTAAGCTTAAGCAGTTTAATCAAATGGCTGTGACACTGTATCAAAGGCTAAAGCAATATCCATGAATATCAAGATAAAGCCCTGTTTCGGATTATTAAATCTAAGATCAGGTTATCAAATAAGGATGTGAGCAAAGTCAACACCATGGTGTAGTCAAAAACCATGCTGTTGCGGATCAAGTGGTGCATGGCAATCAATATGGTCTTGGATTTGTTGCTGTACTATCTTCTCCATTATTTTAGACAAGAGAGGAAGATTAGATTTGGGACAATAGGCCTTTGGGTCCTGTGGGTCTAGCTTGGGATTTTTTAGAAGCAGTTTGATTGTGGCAGTTTTCAGTGATACTGGGACAGTACCCTTGTTGAAGGAAAGGTGGATAATCCTGGCGCTGTGGGAGCTTACAGTAATTCAAGACAGGTAGATTTGATCCAATGAGAAGGGGAGTATGGATAGAAATGACTTAGAGTAGGGATGCTGATGCTTTCAGGCAGTGGAGTGTCTATGCAGATGTCTTCCAAATTGTTGAGGGTGGCTTTGGTTTTATTGTGAAAGTGAATGGCAATGTCTTGAGGGTGGATTTAATTTGCTTGAAGCAGAGATGGATCATTTGTAAGGGATTTAATTAATCTAAAGAGCTCATGGGGCTTGTTGAACGAGCGCATAAGATGATTTGTATGGTATTTCTTCTTCCTTTGCATAATGGTAAGGCGGTGGTGTGTTCTGTAAGGTCTTCATGTATAATTCTAAGTCATGGGTAGCCTGGAGTTGCACCATTTACACTCGACCTTCCTGAGATTCTTTAAAGATTTGCGCAGATCAGCTGTAAACCAGATAACCGTATGCATCCTTTTATTTGGGCATTTATGCTGGGTTAGTAGTGCAGCTTTTCTTAGGGTAGCATTCCAAGTGTGTATTACTTCAGTTAAGTCAGTGGATTCAGAGTCGGAGTTAAGGTCAGGTAGAGTTTCTGCAAGGAATAACTCTGTTGAATGGCTTAAAACAACGAGCATCGTGTGGTTACAGATTAGATCTAGTGTTATGGAGAGGTCGAAGGGGCACAATAGAACAGTGCTGTTGCTATTTGCTATCATGATGGTGTCGAGGTTGCTAGTATTATGGGAGGAGAGGCATTGGAACTGCAGGTCAGATCTGGCCATGATGAGCTCATAGAAATAAAGTGCTGCTCCCACGAGACCAACAAAGTAAATGAACCAGGAATCTTCACGACGACATGCCACGTTTCGAGCCCATAAACAGGGCTTTGCCTCAGGTTTTTGCAAAAGTACTGAAATTAAATGTCCAGCGCTTGTGTAAAAAAGGGCAAAAACCCCGCCAATTGTGTAAGATAGCATCTGACATCATGCTAACAGAGCTCTGCTACCCCACCAATCAGTGTGAAGGGGAAATTCAACTTGAAAAGGAAAAGCCCTCCACCGGTTGGAACTGCTTTCATGTAAGTCAGATCAAACTGGACCAGTCTAGTTTGTGGTTTAAATCTCAGGGGGCGACTTTATAATCTTAAAATCACTATTTTTTATCTTTTCTTTAAATTACACAATTGCCCCCCCCCCCCCCCCCCCACCAGGGATCCTTTGGGAAGTGGTCAATCACTTTCCATTTGAGCTATTCAAAAGAATGACTAAATAGGCAACAATGCTCCAATGAATATGCATGAGAGGGATTTGCATATACTGGAAGTAGAAGGCATGCAAATCTCTCTCATGCATATTCATTGTGGATATCCTGAAAACCTGACTGGCTGGTGGGCCCCCAGTACTGGGTTTGAGAACCACTGGTCTAGAGGCATGTTCTGCCAGACACACTTTTATCTGCGTAATTGTTCTACCAATGTAATATAGTTGGCAAGGGCATATTATAAGGTATACTACAAATGTAGATGGACAAGTAGTGTGGCAATGACATTTTAGATCCAAGCCCAGCCGCCAGGTAATGTTAAATCACAGTATCAGCAAGTGCCACTTGCATAATGACCTGGAGATGCATGGAACCTGGGGGGGGAATCAATGGCTATCGCTGAATGGACCAATTTATCCCATAAATTGGCACTCCTTGAATAAGCTAACATTAAAGGTTTTTTGAAACAATCATTTAGACCTAAAATGTGCCAGTGCTGATGTAAAAAGAAGCGCGTGATCTGTGGAATTTGTTGCCTAAAAGGCAATACTGCAACTACTCTATCAGGTTGTTGGTTCTTTAAATTGAATGCAGGGTCTAGTAAACTATTCCCTCTGGGTATATTTAGTCCTGTTAAAAGCCTGCAGGATTATTCTGTGGGGAAATCCCTAGTCTGCCAGTTGAGTGCTCAGCTCCTGATCATGTATATGAAACGCAGATAATTTCAAGCAAATTCACCGTAAAGTGTAAAAATTGCCCATATGGGAGATCCTTCTTCAGAGAATTTGGATGAAAACTGTCATACACGTGGAAGATGTGTTTACATTGTACTGGTTTGCGATACAAAGATGTTGTGAAGCCTTCTGGTGTCAGACAATAAAAGCCAAAAGTTCAATGGATTCTGAGGCCATGTTGGCCATGAATTGGATATTAGACTTCACAATATTGAGCCATTGAATAAATTGCAAAAGAGATGCTTTAGGCCCTGCCCATAGAAAACAAATGTCATCTAAGAATCTACGCCAAAAAGGAATATATTGAAACCACGTAGATGTATACGTGTGTTTTTCCTCGAAGATGGCCATGTAAATCGTGGCCAAAGAAGGCGCCACTGTTGCCCCCATGGCTATACCAAAATGTAAATAAAAATCGCCATGATATATGAAATACCCTCACTTGGTTTGCGGCTTGTCATGCTGTGAGGGCTTGTGTGCATCAGTGATGCTGAGAGCTAAACTATCAGT
Source organism: Ichthyophis bannanicus (assembly GCA_033557465.1). NCBI lineage: Eukaryota > Metazoa > Chordata > Amphibia > Gymnophiona > Ichthyophiidae > Ichthyophis > Ichthyophis bannanicus. The sequence goes on along the minus strand of CM066035.1, from coordinate 598,635,964 downwards.
TGCTTAGCTATTACTAGGGTCTCCCAAGAGGACAGGTCTCAGCTGAGGTACCAAATTAAGATAAACCACCCATCGGGCAGCAGCAGAATGGGACGGTGATGTAAGTGAAGGATCATATTTCTGTGACAAATGCAACACCACTTTAACTGCACAGAAGAAAAGCTTGGCAAATCTAATTCTGTATCTTGCCACGAAAACCCAATGGAAGCAAAACAAATTGCACTATAGTGCTGGAAAATGAGACCCCCCCCCCCGGTTGGAAGGCACTTAAATGGCTGCTGGGGATGAGCTGAAGACATCTCAGAGTAAAGCCAGCATTTATGATGTGGTTGGATCTGCTGATGTAGTTGCGCATGAAAAGAGAGTCAGAAGTTGCATAGGACATGGAACGTACGAAGCATGAACCAAGGGATGTTGGAGGTGGTCAAGAATGAAATGGAACATGTACAACTCGATCTGCTGGGTGTCAGCAAGCTGAAATGGACTGGCATCGGGCACTTTGCATCTGATGATCACATGGTCTACTATGCTGGAAATGAAAGACAATTATAAATGCAATACCATTTCTTCTTTAAGAAGAAACTTGCAAGAACAGTAATGAAATACAGTGCAATCAGTGAACACTTAATTTCTGTCTATGAGGAAAGCCCATCAACAACTATAATTCAGGTATATGCCCCAACAGCTGCAGAAGAGGATGAAGTTGATGAATTCTATGAGCAAGTACAAGCTGAACTTGACAGAAACATGCATACAAGATATCCTGATAGTCATGGGTGACTGGAACGCAAAAGTTGACAAAAGAAGGCAAAGTGGTTGGAAAATATGGACTAGACAACAGAAACGAAGCTGGAGAAATACTTATATAATACTGCAACACCATTGATCTATTCATCTCAAACACCATCTTGCAGCGACACAAGCGCCGACTATACATGTGGACTTCACCCAATGGATTGTACAGAAGTTAAATTGACTACATCTGTGGAAGTACAATGATGGAAAAGCTCAGCAACATCAAAGACAAAACCTGGAGCTGAATGTGGTACAGATCACCAACTACTAGTATGAAAATTCAATCTAAAGTTGAAAAATAAAGAGCAAGCCACTCATGAATGTAGCAAAATATGACCCTGAGAATATACCACTGGAATTTAAAGACTGCCTGAAAAATCGATTTGCTGCTTTAGATACAAATGACTGAATTCCAGAAGAGTTATAGGATGACATCAAGAAGGTTGTGTTGGAAGAAAGTGAGAAGTCTCTACATAAGGTGAAAAAAGGCAAAAAAATAGCCAAAAATGGATGACTGAAGAAACTCTGAAAATTGTCCAGAAAAACGCAGAGAAACTAAAGTCAGAGGAGAAAGAAGCAATCACAGAACTCAGAGATTTCCAACATGCAGCAAGGCAAGGCAAGGAGAAGTACTACAATAATAGAATCAGAAGCTATTAGAGGAACAAGATCAGCTTTCCTAAAGCATGAGAGTTAAAGAAAAAATTCCATACTTGAATTGGGATGTTACAAGATGATCAAGTATCCATGTTGAATGATGTGGAGAAGATTAAGAAAAGGTGGAAAGAATATACACTTATATATGATAAAAATCAAGTGGACCAACATCGCTATCAACCTGTACCTTATGATCCGGAGATGGAATACTTGAAAAGGCTAAAGAATACCAAAAGGATTTCTATATGTATTTTACTGACTACAGCAAGGCTTTTGACTGTGTAAATAAACCATGAGAATCTCTGGGCCACATTAAGATGTAATAGGTATACCAGAACACCTGATCATTTTTTGCACAATCTTTACATTGATCAAGAAAGCAACAGTTTGAATGGAACCAAGGAAAAAAAAAATAGAATGGTTTAAAACCAACAATGGTGACGACAAGGCGGCATACTTTCCCCCTACATGTTTAATTTATATGCAAAACAAATCAGAAAATGGACTAAATGAAGACAGATGTGTGAAGACTGGTGGGAGACTCAACACCGTTCACTATGCCGATGATACCACATTACTGGCTGAAAGTGAAGACGATCTGAAACATTTGCTGTCTCAAGATCCAAATGAACATGAGTCTTTAAAATCGGGCCTGCTTCTTAATGTAAAGAAAGACAAAGATCCTGAAAACTGGCCATAAATCAATTAAGTTCACATCATTGAATTTGGTGAAGAAATTGAAAAAATAGTGGACCCTTTTTATCTGCTTGGATCAGCAAACATATCAATTTAACGAAACAAGCAGTGAAAGAAAGTCAGAAGCCCGCATTGACTCTTGAAACGAATGGCTTACTGAAGGAACTCGAGACAAGATTCTCAAGAGTGAGATGTCCTCTCTCCATACAAAGATTCAACTCGCTTCAAGCCATGGTATTTTCAATAAGCTCATATGGATGCCACGGGTTAGCCATTTAGCCCTGACCCACCCACCCCCAAACCCCAGATATTCACTTTCCTATGGCCATGAAAGTGAATATTAGGGTTTGGCCTTATGCTGGTATTAGATGATGCACAGCCTCGGCAGCCTTATTAAATAGGCGAGGGGTTTTCCTTGCCTATCTTATAGGTGCAGAGCACTAACCGTGCAGTTTGTCAATATCGGGCTTGCGGACCATGAGTTTAGGCGCCGGTCCCCACAAGCCGTGGCAATGCCCTGATGCTAGCCGTACTAGACAATGGGGGACGTGCGTTAGAAGGACTTAGTTGTGGGATATTTGCGAGCACTACCCCGGTATGTGCTGTCGGAAATTTACAGTTAGCAAGTGTTTACACGGACTAACTGGATTTTTAAATCAGTTTAAATGCAATTTTAAATATTGGACCCTAAGACAATTGATGCCGTTTGACTTATGGGGGCTAGCGACGAATAATGTGTTACGAATTACTGTGTATACCATGGAAAGGACTTGCTGCCCCGAAGAACCAAACCAGTTATTTATAGGAGGAGATCAAACCTAGAGCGTTCTTTGGAAGCTCCAAGATGACAACAAGCGAAGTTCCACTTTCGATACTTTTGGACACCATCATGCGAACGAGAGATTAGAAAAAAACATTCATGCTTGGAAAGCGTTAGAAGGTCAATTGTCAAAAGGAGGAAGGCCAGCAAAGAAATGGATCGATATAACAGCAGCCTGTGGGAGCCACCTGTCTGAAGACCAAATACAGTTTAGGAACAGCTATCCAGAGGGTCAACAGAGTCGACACCAACTCAAACAGCAACTTACACAACAAACAACCCAGCAACCGATATCTCTCATTCGTAGAAATTAATTAATTTATAGATCCAGTCTACCACGTCAACTACCTCCTTTACCCAAGTTGACGAGCCCCCTCTAACCTTTTTAGTAGTTATCAATTCCTTTCCTTTAAACCATTTTTGTGACTAGTTTCTTCTAGCACCCTTTTTCTAAGTTCTGCTAGATCTTTAACGATCAGGAATTGCATATGCCGGCCCATGTAAAGTGCAGGTCGGTGACACGCTTCAAATGGCCTCTGCATGTTTACAAGCTTCTGCCTGGCTAAACGCAGACACGCAGGATTCCTGAAATGGAGAGATAGCAGACCCATTCAGAAGAAGAGAAAAGAAAGCAGACACAATCTGGCTATGGTTTTGATTTGTTTGTTGTCTTCCGGTTTGCTATGGCACAGGAGTCGCCACAGATCCAAGTGGACAACGCCTGAACCTTCTTTTTTTTTTCATTACCAAAAGCCCCACCATGATTGGGCAACCAAAGGCCTAGGGTGGCATACTGGGGTGAGAATATAATTCTCAACACACTACATCTTTTGATCTGCTCCGCCCGGGCCCACGGCCCGAGGCTACCATTCCTTGACATCTAGGGGGAACGAAGCTCCAAGTCTAGTCTGACTGGGCCCCCCGAAAATACAGGGCTTGACCATCAAACTCAGCCCTGCATGGCCCTGGGGCGCGGAGATGCCCAGTAAACCTCTTGCAATCCCCCACATGGCCCCCCCGTCCTGCCCTATGTCTAACCTCCCCCATAAAAACTCCTTGTTCGTACGGGGAGCAGCCTACGGATTGGGGACAGCAGGGGAAGCAAATAGCGGGGTCTTGCTGATGTCCTCGCTAATCATACTTCAGAATAGACCCTCTGGTGTATGCATGACATCTTCGAATACTTATATCCAAAGCTTAGACTGACCATTTTTGCCAGATGCCGATCTTGATTGCCAGCTGTGACCAATTATGTCGATATGAGGAACAACAACTCCAAACTGGCAGATGTATACTTGCACGGGTGATTCATTCGTGTTGTTGTTGTTAAGTGACCGTCGAAGAGTTCAGTGTAATCTCATGGCGACCCTCTGGATAGTTGTCCCTAAATGGGTGATGTTCGGTCTTACAGTCAGGACGGCTCATTGCGGCCTCATAGCATTTGTTGACAGACTGGTGGCCAGGCCCGTAGCTGCTCTTATTGCTATCAATCCATCTCATGCTGCTGGCCTTTCATCTTTGTTTGTTGAGCCATATTGCCAAGCATGATGTGTGTCTGTCTCTAATGATCTCTTTGCCAGATGTATCAAAAGTATGAAAGTCGAAGTCTTGTCATCTGAGCTTCTAAAGAAGAGCTTTAGGGGTTTGATCCACTTCCTCTAGATAGACTGTTTTGGTCTTCAGGCAACACAACAGCATATGTATATACGCAGGGTTCGCCACCTCGTACCATAATTCAAAGGCACATCAATTTTCTTCCTGTTTTATGTTTTTCACGGTCCAGCTTGCCCATCCATATGATGCTATTGAAACAGAACCATGGCGTGTTTCAACAAGTTGAATCTTTGGATGGAGGAGAGACAATCTCATGCTCTTGAGGATCTGGTCTAGATTCTTTCATAGCCATTCTGCCAAAGAGCAATCAAAAGAGAAAAAAGAGCAATGCGACCGATTCCGGATTTCTTGCATGCTTGTTGCTTCTTTATTGATAGTTGATCCAAGTAGGTTAAAGTTTGTCCCCAATGATTTCACTTTCTTCTCCTTAAACGGATGAAACTTGTTGATTTTGCCAAAGTCGTCATGATCTGTGTGCCTTTTACATTAAGGTGCAGGATCATTTTGAGACTGCGTTATTGATTAGTTTCAAATCATCCCTTCACTTTCAGCCAGTAACCAGGTAAGTAGTAAAGTCAGGGGTGAATGTGGTATATAATCAGCATAGTGAAGGTTGTTTGTCTGAGTCTTACACCAACAATCTTCACACCTCTGTCTTCATACAATCCTGTTTCTCTGATGATTGTTCTGCGATATAAATTAAACAGGTCAGGGGGAGTATAGGGGGAAAGGGAAAGTATGCAGCCTTCTCTTACACCTTTGATTTATTTTAAACCAATTCTGTTTCTCCGGTGTTCCGTTCAAAACTGTTGCTTCTTGATCAATGTAAAGATTGTGCCAAGAACATTGGAGAATGATCAGGTCATTCTGATATACCCATGCTTTTTAATGTGGCACCAGAGTTTCGCCTGGTTTTACACAGTCAAAAGCCTTGCCCTCTTGTATAGTCAGAGCAAAATTAGCTTATCCTTTTGGTTATTCTTTAGTCTTTGTCAAGGATCCATCTCACATCTGTGATGATGCCTCTCGTCTCCTCACCCTCTTCTGAACCCAAGCTTGCACCTTCAGGCGGTAGTTCTTGTTCCAGGTTAGGTTGCAGTCTGTGGAATAATCTTCAGTAGAATCTTGCTGGCATGTGGGATCAGAGCGACTGTTGTGGAATATTCCGGGAGTCAGTTGGATCATATTTAGTATGAGTATAAATACAGATCTTTTCCAGTCCTTGGGGCCATGATGTTGTCGTCCACATTTCTTGGCAGAGCCTTTTGTAAGTATGGGTATACGGTGCATTAGATTGCCTGTAATGCTTCTGTGGGAATGCCCATCAATGGCTGGTGCTTTTTTCTTTGAGAAGGCTTTTCAATGCTGCCCTTCTGTCAACTTTTCATAACCCAATCGGTTCGGCGGATCATAAGAATACGAGTTGAGAGTAGCTTGTTGGTCCACGTTCCACTTGCTCTTTGTCATGTATAAAACTACGTTCTTTTCCACCTTTTCTTGAATCTTCTTCGCATCATTAAGCATAGAACCTTGAGCATGGCTTGTAACATTCCAATTCGAGTCTGGGAATTCTCATTAACGTCTCATGAGCTTTAGGACACGCCGATCTTTGTTCTTCCTCTAATAGTTTATGCTTCTATTTTTCTTGCATGGTGTCACTTTTGTATGTATTTTTCCTTGTTCTGTCTTGCACTGCATGTTGGAAATCTGTTGAGATTCTGCGATTGTCTTTCTTTCAGGCATACCTTAATATCTACCAAATACCGTGAACTCAAAAAAAAGGCCTGTGCTCGTACCTGTTGTATGTATGCTGAAATGTACTAAATTATAGAAAGCAAATTAGTCTATTATTGGCCATTGCCATTGCATATGTTCCAATTCATTCATCATTTTGGTATCACAACATGCAAGTGGTAGAAGTAGTAGAGTAGTAGAAGTAGTAGAAAGTAGATACGATAGAAACATAGAAACTAGACCCACCAGAACGTGACCTACACTGGCCTCATCTATCTCATCTATAGTCTGTCCTTCCATATCAACAGTTAGAGGGAGGAAACAAAAATCAGACTTCTAAAAAAATAAATTGTTATGGTTACTAATGGGTATGAGCCCTTGCATGGTCTCAAGCTTTCTTTCATTTCTTCTGCCCATGTTTAAGGCTTATATAATGCTGTGAACTCCTACTAGAATCTAGTGCCAGTTGGTTAGATTTGTTTTGTTTTTATATACTGCCATGGTCAAGGAATATCAGAGCCCTTTACACAACCAAACATTTGAACTACTGCGGGTACGGCATTCTACATGGAAACCACAAAATACAGAGAACATTAGTATACGATCATCAGTAACAAGGTTATAGTATGTGCTTTCTGCTCCCAACCAATTTATTCATTCATTTCTTTATTTGCAACATTTGCCTCTATTGCAAACACAGGACTTGCCATCAAAGTGGTGTTGGTTTTTACAATTAACAACAAAAGTCCAATGGGAAGGCAACAAGTACGAGGAGAAGTAAGAAGAGCGAAAGAAAGCTGTAAGAGGAAAATAATATTAAAAAGGGAAACAAAGTTTTGTACTCACTATAGTCAAAGAAGAAAAGGAACGAAAAGAAAGAAAAAGACAAAGAAGGAAAAAAAAAAACAGCACTCTGACCCAACGGAGAAGGACTAGGAAATAGAGGAAATCAGGACAAAACGGAGAGTTGGAAAAAAAAGAGAGCCAGGGTTTTAACATGGGGTGCTGCTTGAACTTAGGGAGGGGGAAGGTTTCCTGTCTAAGGTCAAGAACAGAAAGAAAGAGCATGCAGTGGCAAAGCGAAGCTAGGCTCTCTGGAGACAACCAGGCAGACGAGAGCGCAGACAGAGTGGGGTAAGGAGAAGGTGATTAGAGAAGCATGGGCACGAGCAGGAGAACGGCATAATGGAGGATATGAAGGACATTTACTGGTGAGTCTAAAGGAAGGCAAGGTAAAGGGGTGTGAGTCTTGTGGTATTTGTCGGTAGCAATAGTAGATGGTTTGCATGGATAAAGTTCATAAATGTTCTAAATTTACAGGCTGACCAACGAGAGCAGGAGCTAACTGGAAAGAGATCAGGAGAGTGGTAGGATCATAACCAGTGAGCTCCCCAAAGATAAGCTTAAGCAGCAGTGAAGTTTGAATGAATAAACTGAAAATGCCTGGACAGAATAGAGGGGAAGAACAACAGATGATTATCAAAGCTGCTACCTAACATAGTCACGGAGGGAAAAATCACAAGGGCCAATAATGACGATGGTGGCAATTGTGTATGACAGTCAAGACAGATTTATGGCGTCCTGGATACATTGAAAAGCAAAGAAGCCAGAGGACCTTGGTAATGGCCTTGAATGTGATCCTTGAAAGTGACGGATGAGTTAAGGCGATAACATCTCCAAAGTCTCTTGAAAGAATCCTAAAGGAGTGAGAGAGAGAAGGTAGCAAGACATAGGAGAGGAAAGAAAAGAAGTGGGAAACATGAAGAGAGAAAGGAAACAACAAAAAAAACAAAGAAGATCAACATTTTGACACATTAAACATCAATCGGCGGTATCGTTCCAAAAACGCCAGAGATAACGGAAATCAAACAGGGGTGAGAAATAGCAAATGGATGGATGATTGGTCAGTGACGAGATTTGCAACATCCTCCGTCATAAGGTAAGATCTCCAGGGAACAAAGAGCGTATGGATACGGGAATGACGCTTCTTCACTTAGGGTACGTCATACTTGCGTTACCAGACGGAAAGGGGCTTTGGATGCAGGGTGGCGTGTGTGTGGAACACTCCCAAGTGTGCCAAAAGGACAAGCTTTTGGGACGCATCCACCAGCATATACTGCGCGCTGAATTTCCCCGACTTTGCCTAACCGTATCTCCAGGTCTTGCTTTTTTCCCCGCGGAGCCAAGCAAGTCGTGTTTCTGTCACCCGCTGAAGAATTTCTTTATTTTATTTTATTGGGTTCTTTAGTCACGTGTCTGCCATTCCTCGACTCCAGACGGTTACGCTCCGGTTTTTTATATCTTTCTTTCTTAAACACAAAAAACAAAAAAACTACTCTTTTTCTACTTCAGTGCATTTGTCCTCGGTGGCCCTTAGTCGTTTGCTCTGGCAGAAAATTTCTCCTCATGGACAAAGCCCCGCCTGCGGGTGCAAAAAGTGAACGAAGTGGCAGTTAGCACTACGATTGCTGTCACCGACACCCTTATAAGACTGGTACCTGTCTTAAATGTTTAGCGTCCTGACCATTCCATCGCGGACTGTGAGCTGTTTTCCATGATGTCTAAAAGACGGTGTTGTAAAGCAACGAGCAGCCCTCATGGATGCAGCTTTAGTGGGCATCGACCGTCTTTCAGGGCTTCTTCTTCCTTTTAATGGAATATCAAAAGGGTAACCAAAACTTAAATCTGGTACGGTCCTCGAAAGAGTACTTCTCCCTCTAAGTAGTATCGAGGATTGCCCCCGGGCCTGGATCTCAAGGAATCCACACCGGCAAAAAAAATTTACCCCGGCGGGAGGCTCCGGCTTCCAAAGCTTCTATCTATGGAGGGTCCAGAGGTTGTACAGTGATGGCCTCCGCGGCTCGATCCTAGTATACTTGCCTGATTCACATGCCGTTACAATGGTCATGGGTTTGGTCACCGGCGATTCACACCGGTTATAGGATTATTGACATGCCAGACATTGGTGGCGCCGGCATGGATCAGAATATTCTGACAATTGCAGCGTGCCATCACAGCATTCATAACAAGCTGCGACGCTTTCGGTACCCGCAACAAACTCCATATGTCAAGGTACCGATTTCCCAGGTATACGGCCCCAGTACCATGTTCCGGCTGCACGGTAACCGATTGCATAGACGTCGACCGTTTGGGCCCCAGCGTATACGGGACCACTATCCTGTGATGCCCATTTGGTTACCGATCCCGGTACCGATGTACTCCTGATGTCGATAACCCACCGGTATGCGTATCGGGCTCTGCGCGAGAATCCATGACAGGCGATACTTCGCTTCCCTCTGAGGACTCTGAGGACTCAGACGGCCTCTATCGAAGCATTGGGGATCCTTCCTCAGGAAACTTCTTCTCCATAAAAGGAGAATGTATACCTCCAGAGGACTTGTCATTTTCAAGACTTTATCAGGGAGGTGCGCCAGGGGCCTTTCCATCTCAGGGACCTCTGAGACAGAGCCTAGAGCCCGAAAAAAATAGCTATTTTACAAATATCCTAAGGATGGGATCCCAAGGCAAGGTGGGCAGCCACTTTACCAATACATGAGATTTCTATATGATCACATGTGGTGCCATAGCGGAGACTCCTCTTACCAACTCCCCATCATTCGAAGTAGGTGGGACCCCACCATGTATCGTGTTCCTCCCTTGGCCTGGTTTTCATAAGACTCAGATTCCTCACCACTCCATCTGTGGTGGAGTCTTGCCTATGAAAAAGATCAAGAGTACAAAGAGGCACTCTTATCCTCACTCCAGGAAGAAGAATGCAGAACCTTAGATGCCTTTGGCAGACCGAGAATTTTCCAGGACAGTATGCTTATCAGCCAGAAGCAACTCCTATAGTCTCTATATGGGGATGTTTCTAAAGAAAAGTTACAGAGCTGACAAACCATATCTCATTTTAGGTCAGAAAATAAAAGGGAAAAGAAGAGTTTATCACCTGGCTTAAACATGACCTAGGATATTTACAAGTTTTTCCAAAACCCGTGAAGCCTTTGACTCTTTTGAACGGTGCCAGCAGCGCCTCGGATATTGCCATAGGTGCACGCCAGAGTTGCTGGTTCGTTACAAGCCTCTGATTCTGGAAAATCCTGGGTTCAGGATGGACCTAGGTAACATTACTGCTACAGAGTTGAAAACCTGTTTGGCAAAGATTGACAGGCAAAGGCCAACCATACTGGATGCTGACAATCCAGCTTTAGATCGACTTTCCAAAGTCTACTTCTGCCCTCCTTTTAACAAGCGATGGTTCATTCAAAAAGGATTTTTCCCAAAAAAAGGGAAATATTCATGTTTATGGTCAAGCCTCTTCCTGCAGGGGTTTTGAATACAAACGACGGGAACAAACACCCAAAAACGGCCAAGCCTAAGGCTGCGAGGGAACTGCTACGGGCCAACAGCCTCAGCCTCCTCAGGGCCTTTGACTTAACACTAGAGAACCTTAGCCTTTCTGAGACTCTAGAACATCCAGAGCCTTACTACACAATCCCAGGAAGGTGTAGATCATTTTGCCCCCAGATGGGAAACAAATCCGAGAAGCTGAGCAATGGACCCTCTCTATCATAAGAGACGGGTACAAGCTTACTTCTTAAAAAAAACACCTTCCTCCCTCACACATTTGGTGAAATCAGTTCAGTTCTCCAACATCTATCCTCAACCTTCTAGGTCAAGAGAGGGCCACACGGCTTGCCCAAGGGGCAATAGGACGAAGTACCCCTTCTTCAACAGGGATCAGGGTTGCTACTCCCCCTAGGTTCTCATTCCAAAGAAAACAGTGGGGCATACAGACCCCTCTTATATCTCAGAGAATTGAACCCGTTTCTACTGCAAGGAGTGAAATTCAGCATGACTTCTCTCGAGAACTCTCCTATCCATACCTCCAGAGTCAGGACTGGCTTTGTTCTATAGATCTCAAGGATTGCGTACACCCATGTCATCATCCATCCAAACACACAGAAGGATTACTTCGGTTCCTTTAACCAAGGAAAGCACTACCAATATCAAAGTGCTTCCTTTCGCAGGATCTGGCCTCTGCACACAAAGAGTGTTCACCAAATGCATGGCACTAGTAGCTGCAATGTTCTACGCACGAGGGATATTGTTATTCCCATAGCTGGACGACTGGCTCATCCGAGCTACATCCCAGTCAGAGGGGGCACCATGGTTCCCTGGGCCCTGCACAAAGTGTGTTCTTCAGTGATCTGCGGACTGGTAATAAACATTCCAAAATCCCATCTCACCCCTACTCACGCTCTAGAGTTCATAGGAGGCCTTGATGGATACCACAACTTGTGATAAGGAAGCTTATCATAGCTCAGGAAGGAGGCTATAGAAAAGGTGAAGTGAATCTGAACAAGCAACCTGTCAGTCTCTGGTCGAAATAAGGAACACTGAATTTTCCCATAAAAAGACTACCAGTCCCAGAATCCCGAAGCACCAGGTTTCAATCAGCGAGAGAGGAGCTGAAGTGGGGCAAATGGGTGTTCAATCGAGGAGGGGCTAATGAGGTTCTTAATCCATAAGAACTCACTCTCAAAGGGCAGGGCCTGATTCAGCACAGCTGCGCTGTGTTAGAAGAGGAGCACTCATCTAGGCCAGAATAAGGTTAGAGGTTATTCTAAAGATGACAATCTTTCATGATCAAACCTTGGATATCCAGAGAAGGATCATCAGTTTCATAGTGAAGGATCACTCAGAAGCAGAAGCCCAAAAACCGGACGGACAGAAGAGGGAACGAGACACTTTGGAAGAAGGACAGAGAAAAAGCCTCTTTGAGAGGTCTAGAAGAGTACCAAAGCAGGAGCGTATACTGGGAGGTATTCCAAGGGCCAGCACTACACCATTTGGACTGGGGGAAGCCAGAGGAATGGTGCTGCCGAGAATGGAATCACCAGAGGACTACCCTGGTGAGGGAGAACCGGTCTGACATGAGGGAGGCAAGGTGGAAGAAGGGTGGGACCCTAAGACCTGTGCCAGAAGGTATGTGAAGAGAGATCCAGTGTACCGGGATCTGGATTGGAAGGCATGGACCTAAGAACATGGACTACAGTACTGCCCAGGATAACTAGAGAGGAACTTTCTAGCAGCAAGGGAAGCTCAGGTATGAACCCCTGAGTCTATGCCCTCTCGCTATAACCTTGAAAGACAGCAGGGAAACAAGTCTGCTCCGGAAAATGCTAAATGTGAGAGAGTTCATCTGTTGCCATCCCATGATTATTGAACCCATGCTTGTTGACAGGCCCCCCCAACCAACACACCCACGGGAATACTAGCAGATGAGGCTCCTGTTATATGGGACTGCTCTCTATCTAAACTTCTCCGTTGGTAACTTTCTGTTCTAAAGATACAGCAACCATCACAAAGAAATCACAAAATCTTGTTGCTTTAATCTACTCAGAAAGAAGAAATAGCTCATGAAGCAGGATTTGACCCACACAGTGGGAAGGCCCAAGCCAGCTAAGGGGTTTCAGCTGGTAACTGGCTAGCAATTAATCCTTACCTAATTGCTTGTGAGCTAGGAGAGAATCACTTCTGCTATCTATGGCAGGACAGTAAAATCAGAAGTTAACCTGAAAAGAACAGTTTGTTTCTTGCTTTGTGGATTTTCATTTGGTGTTTTTCCTGATTTTGACCTTTTTGTTTTTTCCAAGTTAACCCTGAAAGCAAGAGTAACCCTCATTTTATTGTAGCTACCAAGCATATCTGTGTTGGGAGAAATAACCCCAATAATTAAATATCTTATTGGCTTTACCCAAGAGCACAACTAAATTATTGTCAGCAGCAGCTTGTATGTAGCGGTGGGAATGAACTACATTGCCCACAATACCTGGCACATCATTATAGAGATATGCACTTGCAAAGGGACTGTTGAAGATTCTCACCCAGGCAGCAGTTCTGACAATATCCTGCACGGGCCTATTCTCCCCCAGGGACCCGTTGCCTACGCTTGGTGCAGTGAGCCTCAGATTCAGTTAAAATCCCAAATTTAAGTGAGAGAGAGATGTTACAACACTGTTCGGCCACATGGAATCCACCGTGCATGTGGTTTCCTTATGCTCGTCTTCACATGAGAGCCGCATCAATGGACTGTGTCCACCCAATGGACCCAGGCATCAGGGTGCCTGTCAGACAAGATTATGCGACCTCCAGTCGCCTCTTTTTCTCCTCGCTCCATTGTGGACTTTTCGTAGTTGGTAAGTCCACTCACAAATCTGTAGTGCGTGGGGTCCCCACTTTCAACAGAGTCTCACCCGCCACGCAACCCTTACCACAGATGAGTCCCCCAAACTTTTGGAGAGGCATCTACCAGATCTCTCCACTCCAAGGAATCTAGGTCTCAGACAGGAGACCTCTACACTAGCAACCTCCGTAGAGATCAGGAGCAATTTTTCTGGCTCTCAGAGTCTTCCACATCCCTGCTCAGCAGCAAGACAGTCCTCATAACCCGGACAACCAAGTAGCCTATGTTCTAAGTGAACAAGCAGGGGGGGACTGGCTCTGTCCGCTTGCAACGACAGCTCTTGAGATTGTGGGCCTTTGCCAGAGCAGCATCAAATCCATCTCATGCGCAGCGTATCTTCCAGGGGTTCAAAACTCTTGGGCAGACAGACTCAGTCGAGTTCTGCTTCCACACGAATGGTCCCTCCTATGGGGACCAGATAGCCAGGATATTTCGCAATTTGAGGGAACCCAAGAACAGAGCACATGTTTGCAAGGCCGTGGAATGACAAAACTTCCCGAGTTCTGTTTAAAGGATTCCGTGCTCAGGGATGCAGGCAAGGGATGCCTTCCTCCTTCATTGCGGGGCAAGGCTTCATCTATGCCATTCCACCTAGCTACCCTAATTTCCAAGACACTGTTCAAGCTTCAGAGAGACAGGGGCTCTATGATCCTCATAAGCACCACGTTGGCCACGCCAAGTGAGGGTACCCTATACGACTAAAATCCTCTCTCAAGCTCCCTCCCTGGACTTGGGAGTCTGCTACAGAATCTCCTACTCCCAAGAGGAAGGGAACGTTGTGGCACACAACTACCCAGTTTCTTCATCTCATGGGCATGCGTTGCTGCAAGGCTTAGACCTTCCGGATTTACACCTTTTTCAGCAAGTGAAGGATAGCCTTCATGGCTTCCAGAAAGCTTTCCACCAGAGGTCTCCTATGTGGTTAAATGGAAAAGGCTTACCATTTGGTGTGCAGGGAAGGGTCTTCTAACCATCGGCCAATACCTCTGAATTCTTTACTAGAGTATTATGCTAAATGCTGCAGTTATCCCATGCAAGGCCTTATCAAAACAAATTCAGTTTAAGAGCCCATTTGAGTGCTATTGCAGCATCCCTTAAAGACTGTCAATGGACATCAGATTTCCTCGCATCTCATCCGCGTCGATAGCAAGATTCATGATAGGCCTTCTTTTTTGACTAAACCTCCCATTAGACCACCTCCAGTGGCATGGGACTTGAATCTGGTTCTTGGCCAGCACTATAAAGACCACCCTTTGAAACATTAGCCACTACCTCCTCCTTGAAATTCCTTTCCTGGTACAGGGTATTGTCTATCATTGCAGGCAACCACCTAAGCTCGCTGTATTCCAGTGAGGTGCAAGCCTTAGTGGCTAATCCTCCTTTATACAAGGTTCAATCATGCCCAAGGTCCGGGAGTCCGACAGAACTAATACACAATTTATGCCGAAAGTGGTTCTCACCTTTTCATTTGAACCAGGCTTGGTGTATTTACTAGTCTTTTTTTCCCGGACCTAACGCATAATCTGCCCAGAGGAGGAATATTCATACCATGGATTGTAAGAGAGCACTTGGTTTCTACTTACAACGGGACACAGCCAGCATAGCCACGGTCCTCAACTTTTTGTTGCTTTTGATACCCTCTCATTTAGGACTCCCCAGTCTCTAATGAGAACTCTGTCCAACTGGATTGCTCAGTGTATTTTATTTCGCCTACCAGAGTAAGAACGTTTCTCTGGAGGGCCAGGGCACAGCTCACAATGGGAGAGCCATGGCAGGCCTCTATGGCTCATCTAAACTTTGATGTCCACAGACCAAATCTCGAGCGAAAGCGGCCACCTGGGCCTCGGTTCAGTACCTTTGGCAGCACATTACTGCTTGGATTCGGACAAGGACTCCCGCCGGGATGCCTTGTTTTGGTCAAGCTGTTCCTCAAACACGATTCCATACCTAATCAACTCTCTACCCTCCATCAGTGTGACTGGATGCCCTGAGATTCATAGGTGGAGGTTAGAACCCTTCCCAGGGACTCACAACCTGGGTGAGATCTCACATGCATCTCTAGCTGGGGTATGTGTGGCCATATGTGAAGACTCATTCATGCTTGTTTCCCCCCCCCCCCTTTTGTTCCCTGCAGATATCACAGTTACTTACCTGTAACAGGTGATCTTTGGGAACAGCAGGAAATAAGCCTTCACAAGCCCACCCACCTCACCATAGTGAGTTGTATCTCTATCTATCTTTCCTCTTCCTCTCTCTATCTTAGTCTCAGCTTTTTAAAAATCGAACTGGAAGAGAGGTGGTTAGGAATGGTCGGGAGGAATGCAGCGCGCAGGCGCTTGTGGGATGCATACAAAAGCTGCCTTTTGGACGCTGGGGAGCATTCCCGCGCAGGCTCCGTCTTTGGTCGGTAAAGAAGTACCCATAGTTGAAGACTTATGCCCTGCTGTTCCCAGAGATCACCTGTCCTACAGGTACGTAACTGTGCTGATTGCAACCAAGCGGACAACCCAAAAAGAGGAAGGAAGAAAAGGAAAATATTAAACAACGTGGGAGCAAAAAGAGCCCTGAGTGAACCCAACTGAAGTGGAAAAAGAAGAGACCGCACGGAGTTTGAAGAAACCTTAAAATAATACCGAGAGGTGATTGTAGGGTCAGGAGACCCACTTTAGTAATAAACCCATGACTAGTAATTTCATGGAAATGTTGTACAGCAAGAAGAAGAAAGGGATCAACCAGTTTGAAAGCAGAGGATAAATCCAGAGAGACTGGAAACGAATGGAGTTGACTTTGTCCAGAGCAGGCAAAATCTCATTCATAAGGGCAGTGACTAAAGATTTTATAGTATGCACAAGACTGAAATCAGCTTGATGGGAGTGGTGGACAATGATTATCAGCGAAAGGAGAGTTGCCACAAAAACATCCACTCCAAGATTTGGTAGAGGAAAGCCTAAGTTAGAACTAGGATGGGAAGTTAAGAAACTCTTTCATCCCCCCCCCCTCCCTTCCTTTCTTTGTTTTCTGTTGTAAAGCAAGTGGGGAAGATGACAGTATGTTTTCCAAGGAAAAGGAACATAACTGGTTGTAAGACTGGAATCATAGACTAGTAGCAGAATACTAGAGAAGGAGTCAGCCAACTTAAACCAAATGATGTGGGCCAGGGCTCCAAGGGGAAAGAGGAAGGGACAAGACAGACAGTAACGGAGCGCATGTTCAAGATTAGACAGAGGTAAGAGAGAGGAAAGATTGGCTAGCTAGAGGAAAGAAAGGAAACAGATGGACAAGAGCAGAAAGGCGAAATAAGCAAAGGACAGGGAAAAGGGTATGAAGACGGGGGCAATGGTTAAATGAGAAGGAGCGATTGGAGAGAGGGCAAGCAAGACTGAGGGAGTGAGGGAGGGAAATGAGGGGTAAAGGAAGTGGATAGGTTTCCCCCCCCCCAGCAAGTGGAACCGAAAATTGATTTTATTAAAGATGATAAGTGCCAAAAGGTAGTAGAAGAGGACCGAAGAGATGAGGGGAAGCCAAACCGAGAGAAATGAAGGGGGCCAGATGAGACAGGATGGCAAAAGAGCTGATGCCAGATTCTATTGCAGATACATAGGATCAAAAAGCAGACGAAAAAGGCTTTCTGCTATAGCCACAGTTTACTTACCTGTAAACAGGTTGATCTCTGTGGAACAGACAGGAATAAGTTCTTCACATATGGGTATCGTCGCGTACCTACCAAGAAAGAGGGGCTTGACTGGGAAAGCCTGCGTGGGAACGCTCCCCCAGCGTCCAGAAAGAAAGCTTTTGGGGAGCATCACACAGCGCCTGTGCGCTGCCTTCACCCGCATGTCCTAAAGCCTCTCTCCAGTTCGACGTTGTTTTTAAGCTGGAGACAAAGAGAGAGAGAGAGGAAAACGGAAAGATAGATAGAGAGATAAAAGCTCCTAGGGGAGGTGGGTGAGGTTGTGGAAGATTTATTCATGCTGTGCCGAGATATCATCTGTTACAGGTAATGTAAGTAACGGTGCTATAGTCAGAAACCTGTGTCCAGAGAAAAAGCAGGGAATGAGTCTTCACATATGGGGACTACCCAGCTAGAGGATGTCCAGGGAGATCTCCAAGGTTGTGAGTCCGCTGAGAAGTGCCTCTACCCTCCCCCCATGGAACTCAGGCAGCCACCCAGGGCGGGGGGTTGGTATGGAGTTGATTAGGTATGGCAACAGGTGTTTGAGAACAGCCCTGACCAAACTAGGCATTCAGGCGGGACGTCCTTGGCTAAGCAGTAAATGGCTGTAAAGGTATGAACCGAGCGCCAGGGGCCCGCTGGAAAAATTTGGTCGATGGAAACAGAGTTTAGATTGCGCCATAGAGGCTGCTATGGCCCTCACATTGTGGAGCTGTGTACATGGCTTCTCCAGAGCAAAGGTTCTTACTCTGGTAGGAGACAGCGAAACTACACTGAGCACTCCACTTTGGACAGAGTTCTCTTAGAGACTGGAAGTCACTAAATTGAGAGGGATCAAAAGCCAACACATAGTTGAGAGGACATTTCTATGTGCCTGTGTTCTTTGTAAGTGAGTAAAAAGCCAGTGCTCTCTTGACAATCCAGGGTATGAAGATTCCAGCTCTGCACTTGATGAATGAG